>OX411790.1:9690000-10195000 GCA_948252455.1 Acleris cristana
AAGAAGTCTCTTACGTTTTAATTGATTACTTCACTTTGACATAGTCCAAAGTGGTCCACAAATCAATTTCCCCGACTGTACATAGAAACAATCTATAAGCCGGCTTTTTTGACAGTTTGGTAAAAATACTACTAAGCTGTTTGCGAAACAAAATCATTTTATTAAATTCTCTAGTTCTTTCAACGCTGTCACCCATCAATTTACAGAAGATTTAATGTGCTTACTTTTACCAGTTAATGGTATTTACTTTAGCAAAACCAAAATTGACAACAGCCGTAACCATCTTTTATCGTTCAACTAAAATATCTTTTTCCATCAAATTAATGTGAGACATCTATAGAGGTTACTAAAGTTCACTTTGGAGTGTGTTAGCGAGCTCTGTATTTTTTGACGTTTACAAAGTCACCACGTTAAAAACACGTCCAAGTTAATCAGATTAGAAGTCTCCAGATTTGCGAGTCCACTCCGAAATGAGAAAATTACAAAGCGTGACTTAATTTTACTTGACACGGAAAATATGTACTTAATTTTTCTCAGCCCGCTTTAAGAGGGAATGTTTATGTGACTAAAGTTTGTTATTTACGCTGTGACCGATGATATTGAAACGAAGATTAGAATTGCTTACCCTCAGTGGTGAATTCAGGAAGGGAGGACAGGTCTTGGACCTCTTAGGTTGGGTGCATCGCATTTAGACTTTTTTAACCCCCGACGCAAAAAAGAGGGGTGTTATAAGTTTGACGTGTAAGTGTGTGTGTGTGTGTGTGTGTGTGTGTGTGTGTGTGTGTGTGTGTGTGTATGTCTGTCTGTGGCACCGTAGCTCTTAAACGGATGAACCGATTTGGATGCGGTTTTTTTTATTTGAAAGCAGGTTTTCTAGCGATGGTTCTTAGATATTTTATATCGAAATCAGTTCTGCCGTTTTTGAAGTATTGAACTTTGAAATGTCAATGTCGGGGGTTTTCCAACATGTTGGTTAGGTTATTTCACGCTAGTAATCGGAGGCCCAAGGTGTTTTTGTGGGACTCACCAACCCGCCCCCCTTAAATATTTATTTTATTTTTATTAATTTACTAATTTTAAAGTGAATAAACATCTAAATACTGTGTGAATATTTCAAGCGTCTACCTGTTGCCTTTATAAATATCGAGTAAGTAAATAAAAATAAAAAAACACCTTTGTTGTATGGGAGCTCCCCTTAAATATTTATTTTAT
Organism: Acleris cristana; assembly: GCA_948252455.1. NCBI lineage: Eukaryota > Metazoa > Arthropoda > Insecta > Lepidoptera > Tortricidae > Acleris > Acleris cristana. The sequence continues at coordinate 9,691,213 of OX411790.1, forward strand.
TCTATTTTTAGTATTTGTTGTTATAGCGAGAACAGAAATACATACTCTGTAAAAAAAATAACTGTCTAGCTATCACGGTTCACGAGATACAGCCTGGTGACAGACAGACAGACGGACAGTGAAGTCTCAGTAATAGGGTCCCGTTTTTAACCTTTGGGTACGGAATCCTAAAAACAAAATATACCTGCCTAATTCGTAACATTACTTTAGCAAAAAGAATAATTCTGCGAGTCAAACCCTCAATATTTCCATAAGGGTTTCATCACTATCGAAATAAAATTAGTCTCTCTTAATTAAATATGCTGTAAACATTGTTAATTAAATAAACCTCGTACAAAAGCTAAACTTGTCAGCTCATCTGCCGCTTAAGAAAAAAACTATTGTATTTTTCTAAGTAGGTAATGCTGCAAAACAATATTGCGGCTAAATCTAACGTTATTAGATTATAAGTACCTTTCTCAAGGCATTGACACATAATGAACATTTCAGCTCTCGTATTTTGCCACCCATTTTCCGCTTTCCCTTCTTTTTTATTATTGTTTGTCCTGCCTACAAAAACTGGCAGGGAAAAGCCTTTGCTTTGAACTTTTCCATTATTCATACGCTGAACCTAATTTTGGCTTCATAAACGTATAATTTTGCGTTTTTAGTGCATTGTGGAGATTGTGATTGCTGTCAGTAAATATTATGAGTTCTTCGCTCTTCGGTTACATAAAAACTGGACGATATGCTCTTGTCGGACCATGCTCAGTATAGGGTTCCGAAACCGTTACAAACACAAAAAGCAAGTATGAACTAATGTTCCATTTAAAGTTATTTGGTGCTATCTTAGATTATTTTTAGTAGGTATAGACACTTTGAGGCTCCTGTATCTCAGGCACAAATCAAATCTAACGTCACAAACGTCACTATGAGGTCTGACAGTGCTCACGAACGCACAGGGTGGTTCAAATCGTCTCATAAACAAAAGGTCGGTCAAAAAGGACCAATCACAAAGCTGTATTGAACGCAGTGCGTTTACTCAGTTAAGGGTCCCTTAATTATTGTTTTTGAATACGGGTGTAAGTCGTGATAGTTTTAATTTTAAGTTTGTTATTTGTGGCATTATCTATGAAAAGGGACCTTATTGTCGTTGGCACTTCCGCCATTATTAATGATACTCCGATATAATTACAACGTCGCGTGCATTGCGGAGTAAGCGCCATCGACAATAACGTCCTTTTTTATAGATAACGCCACATTTTTTAGATTTTGTATGACTTGAAACTTTGGCTTTTTACACGTTTCCCAAGCGAATATTACTAACTTTATTTGCTGATTAACACATCGTCGACTAATTTACAAGAATAAACATTCAGGTAAGGATAAATATGTCAGTTAAAATTATTCTAAACGACTTGACGTAAATGTTGCTAAGTACTTGGTTGTTCACAACCGTGCACCCAAATCTACATTATAAATATTCCCAATTCAAACTTTGTATTTAACAAATAAGCCTATCAAGCTATAATCGCTATAATCCGAAGCTTTAGAAATCCGAATTGCTAATTCTGTATCGACTTAAGGATTTTAGATTTGTGAGCTCACAAGTTTCTTTGATATCTCGTTATATTTCCTTGAATAAACTTGGAGAGTAAACAGCGAGATTTATTCAGTGCCCTCCTTTAAATCCTCGACGGAATTGAGCCAATACCAAGTTCAAGGCGTCGCGTAGGAGCTGGATCTGGATCTATCTGGTTATGGATCTGAATAGCAAATTGATCTCAAATGGCAATCAACGTGAGGAATGTCGGTAACATAATAAAGAATCAAACTATCGAGAAGGCTACACCTATACATTAGACTATATTTTGGCTATGTAGAACTCTCTAAACATTATATCAAAGTGATAATAAGTACAAATAAACGTGATCTTTTAATAAAATAAAAAATATACCGTAATACATAATCAATTCGTCAATATGAAATGTAAAAAAAGGTACATACATACAAAATTAAATTGAACGGTTTTCCTATCATTAAAATCACTTCATTTAGCAGGAAAAATATATTTAAAAAAACAACTTTGATTGGTTGGATTCTTGGTTAAATAAGTTGAATTTCTATAAAAAATACAGTTAGTAATTCTGTATTTAGCTGATGTAATAATGATCATGCATCAATAAAATTTAGGCAAAAGTTCAAAAAATATTTCAGTTGCAAAGATTCCTTTCAGGAAAAAGGTTGTTAAAGACATTATTTTTCTTAACAATGTCTCAAAACTCTCAAAGTGTAAACATTTTGTTTATTTTGTGTGTTACATACATCACTTATTCCATTACACAAAAGACAAGACAGAAATGTTCCCTGAGCTATAAACGTAATTGAAAAACAACAACATTGTTGCAATACTGGAACAAGAATTTATATAAATTCTTTGTCTTATTTTGGAACAAAAATATTATTACTTCACTTGCGAATGCGTGGGACTCGTCAACAGTTTAAATGTAAACATGTACAGTCAACCAATTTGATTTCTAGGCCACTTTGGACTATGTTAAAGTGACGTTGACAACCAAACGTTACAGACTTCTTATGATTTGGTTTACAACGTCACATTGACAAAGTCCATACCGTAAACCGGGGTGAATAGACACGATTTTCAACTTCAAACGCGTTTTTTGTATTTGATTCTAATGGCAATGGAAATAAGCTTGTTTTTAAATTGTGAGTCTCAACAATTTTTTCAAGTTTACATCGGAAAAATAAGCCTTATTGCTCTTAATTTAGCAAAAAGATGAAAAAATGCAAGGTTTTTTCGTATCCGTGAAAACGGGGTCAGTAGACACGACATATGGGGTTACTAGACATTTCGATCAGGGTTGTCACTATTTGTCTAGTGTTAAAAAAATATCAGTTCCTACCTACCTAGGTATTAAATCAACGGGTAGGTACTTATTTGATGAATATAAATCCTATCCTACTTTTTTGTTTGTATTTTTTTAAGTTGTTCACTTTGTTATTAAAAAAGTTTAGTTAGTGTTAAGTGTATCCTATTTAGATTATTGAATTATCCTTCAATTTAATTTATTTTATTAAATGCTAAATAGGCTAAATTATCCTTAAATTAAGCCATTTTAATATTTTTTAGGGAATATAGTGAAAATCAGTTTTGACAACCCTATAACATTTATTTCTATTAACCCCCCATCTGTTATTTTTCACCCCTCTCTCGTATCTTCCGACCCCGTACGGCGTGTTTAGTAACCCCGTATAGCGTATCTAGTGACCCCGTATGTCGTTTCTATTCACCTCATTTTCAAGTCAAAACGGACATGGATTTATTTTTCCACATTTAAAGCCTAAGACTTAAGAAACCCGGGGTTATTCTTTGTTATATAAATACTGCAGATACAGGATAACTGGATAAATACGTTACGAGAGTATAAAAAGCACTAAAATCAACATTATAACAAAGTTTAAAGAACCGTTATTTCTTACCTTGGTGACGTCTGTTTTCGAACTAAAATATTTTTCACTTGTGACCAACTTCATGTATATCGAGTGTTACCAGAGTAATGAACAAATATTGCACCTTAATTTAAAAACCAATAAGATTGACAAAAGTTATCATATTTCTTTTTGTAGCCATGTGAAAAAAATCCCGAAAATATTTCTAGTCACCCCGCGATTTCTATTCACCCCGGTTTACGGTAGTGGCCTTCCTTGTTGAGCAGGTGGGCTTAAAGAAAAATATAAAAATATAAAATGGCCTTAAAGAAAAATATCGTATTCAACACTTCGTCTTTATCTACAGAGTAAGTTCTTGTCGAGTGTCGGGCGGACGTAAAATGCAAAAAAAATGCTTGCCATTGTTCTATTACTGTATTTTGTAGACTATTGTCCATAGAAAAAGAGTCGATAATCCATGTTAACCTTCGAAGGCGGTTTTAATCTGCTTTTACTGCGAGCTGGTTAACTACACAATGGCTTTGTATTCTTAAGTGGATAAGCTCAGTTAAAAAAGTTTAAATTATACCCATAGTACAAGCCTAGCTTAGTTGGGACTAGGTCAATATGTGTGAGAACGTCCCCCGATATTACTGGGGTCCTAGTGAAGAAGGGTGTAAGTCTCCTGAAGACTAAGTGAAAAAGGGTTTAAGTCTAGTACACTCCGTTTATGTGTATACCGTTTTTTATTACGAGTTAAGTCTACTTACGCCCTTTTTCACTAGATCCTCAGATTTATATTTGTAAATTCTGTTGCACAAGTGAAAAAGGGTATAAGGCTACTGAAGATCAAGTGAAAAAGGGATTAAGTCTACATAGTATACACCGTTTGTGTATTTACTAGGTTTCCAGAATTTTGTTTTGTTTGTTTACTATAGTTTGGGTATTATCTCATTTACAATATACGTAACGCGTAATCAATCTTCGTATCAGAACACACCAAATCTGAAGTTCAGTCTAATTAATATACGATTTTCGTCGTTACTTCCCTTTACCCGCGAGGGTACACGGCCCTAGCGAATTACATGATAAGTCAGTTTACCCCTAATTAATGATGGGGGAAGCTATCCGTAATCAGTTATGTTTTCGGGTTTCTGCTACATATTTTAATGTTTAAATATTTGATTTTATTTGTGTTATAAGATCGCTTTATAGCGATAAGACGGCCTGTTGACTCAGTAGGTATGTAACGTTTTTTTTAGGGTTCCCAGGGTTCAACGGGACCCTATTACTATGCCTCCGCGGTCCGTTCATCCGTCCGTCCTTCCTATCTTTAAACAGTTGTGTCTTTTGAACCGTAATAGACAGCAAGTTTTTTTTTTTTCAAAATCCATATTTTACTGCGGACTTACCTACCTACTAATAAATACGAAAAATTAAAAAAAGTTAAATAATGAGGGTTTCCAAACAAGTCACGTTTTTTATCGACATATTTTTATTATTGTTGTATCGTAAAAATGGTAAAACACAAGCGTCAAATTCGCTATGATCATAGTACAAACCCTGAAAATAAAACAAATACTAAAAATGGTCAAGTGTAAGTTGGGCTCGCACGGGTCGATTTGAAATCGAATTCAAATAATACCTACTGTTCGGCGGTACGGAACCCTCGGTGTGCGAGTCGGACTCTGTTTTTATCATTTCCTAGCTGTTTGTATTGTTTGTGAATACCATAGAGTAAATTTATCTAATTCAATTGCCAGTCATAAAAACAAAGGAAAATTATTTTTATCTCCATTGCAATGGATCTTTATTCCAATGACCGTTATAGTTATATAGGTTATAGGTTATGGCGGGCTCTTTTCCGCAACTCGACGACTCAAATGTGCGCCTATTTTGCGTGGGAGGGTTGGTGGCATTACTCCTGCCAACCCAGTTCCACCAGGAAGTCCAGCAGACCCTTGACGTTGCCGACGACTTCTGGTAGCGACCTCGGTTCCAGTTCGAGGTGTCGTGCCACCGTGGCAATGACCGTATTATATATAATTTTTGTACTTTGTAATCTTAACAAGTTTAAGATTATTTTCCGGCCTCGTTAAAATTAGCAAATAGGATAGACCCACTGCCTGAAACTTGTTAGGTTTAGCAAAAGATTTCTATAAGTTTTTCTTACACTTGTAATTGTTTAACCACCAAAAAACCCTGTCATATTAATGACGTCCAGTTACGCGAAGAAAATTACGTCTGTATTAATAATTGAATTCCCGCGATAGGGTTCTACACAGGCTCAAAATTGCTCGTAGCATATAAACCAGAACCGTTGATGTACCGGCCTCATTAGGGTTCCTTTAGACAGTGATAAAGTAACCATTATCAATTTGAATAGCGGAGAGAGCCCATAAAATGGGGTTAGGTACAATATCTCTAAATTATCACCCATGGCTTTCTAAGGGATCTTTAAAATAATTTTGTGCTTATGAAATTTGCATATTTAATATGTTTGACGAAGAAGCACTTAAAATGATTAAAAGAGAGCATTCTTCTAAGCGTCAGATATTTGTTTTTAACATCTTGTAGAGAGAGAGAGCACGGGTGTATATTTATTATGTTTTCGATATTATCGGACTATTATCTCTTAGCAAATGACAGAGAAGTACAAACCCAAAGGTTCTTTTTAGAGCCATTACATTGTAATGTAATGTAATTTTCAACTCTCGCGTAACTGTTAGACAATGACCACAATTAAAGCACTCGAGGGCTTTAATTGTTAGAGAATTACTACAGTTTAAGCACTCGCGAACTTTAATTGTTAGACAATTACCACAATTTAAGCACTCGCGGACTTTAATTATTAGATAATAACTACAATTGAAACACTCGCGGACTTTTATTGTTAGACAATTAACACAATTTAAGCACTCGCGGACTTTAAATGTTAGACAATGAGCACAATTACGCACTCGTGGACTTTAATTATTAGACAATGACTATTATTGAAACACACGCGGAATTTTATTGTTAGTTAATGACCACAATTTAAGTACTTTACGCGGACTTTCATTATTAGAGAATGACCAAAATTTAAGCACTCGCGGACTTTAATCGTTAGACAATGACCACAATTTAAGCACTCGCGGACTTTAATTTAGACCATGACCACAATTAAAGCACTCACGGACTTTTATTATTAGATAATGACTACAATTTAAACACTCGCAGACTTGCATTGTTAGACTATGACTCATGCTAGGGTAAGAAAAAACTTTTTTGCCTATATTTCATGTTTAATCACAACCCTAAAAAAGTATTTTAAATGAATGTGAATTAATTATTCGGTTTTAGGTAAAACGTTTATATTACGTACGAGTAAATTATATAAATTTCACGGTTTACGAGATTATTCCTGGAATAGAAGAGAGTTTTGGAGCGTGACCCATTTTAGAATGTTAGTTAGTTTTAACAAATCTGCGTACCGGGTACCTATTACTTTATCGAAACACTTTTCAACGAACGTAACATTACGCAGAATTTTCATTTCATCCAAAGGCATTTCTCGCCGCATGCGTTGCTTTTTTTTGGTAATGACAATTGTAACCCAACCTAACCTACGTAATTAATGTTTAAGATACCGCTTTGGTTTCTAACCATAATGCCTACGTAGTGATTCACTTAATAAATTAATAATAATATAAATTGATAATAATTCCGTTTATGCGATAGAAACCCGTGACATACGTTTGGACAGACGGACGGACAGCAGCAGATTGTCAGCAATTAGGCTCCGCTTTACGCTACGTTTTTAGGGTTCCGTACCAAAATGGTACAAAAGGAACTCTTATGGTGAGACTTCGTTGTCTGTCTGTCTGTATGTCACAGCAGGTTTTCTCAGCAACTACCTACAAATGCTATCAACTTGAAATTTGGCATAGTTGTACAAATTGCTTGCCCGCATCTATTTGTAGTAAAAAAAATATGAAATTAATTTTATTAATAATTGAAAAGGGGTCTTGAATGGGGGGTTCAAAAATGAAAGTGGTTCGATTATAGCAAATGGGGTGTCATATGAACGGTCTTAATTTGCACATTTCAAAACTATTTTTTTTTAAAAAATCTGTGATGTACTTTTTGATTTATAGCCAAAAATGTACAAAAAATGACCGTTCCCCCCTTATCTCCGAAGTTTATTTATCAAAAATTCTGAAAAAAATCCTGCCGTATAGATAATTACTTATATTTTCTGGGAAAAATAAAATAAAGTGTTCATTATTTACAGTTTTTGAGAAATAACAAAAAAAACTAAGAAAATCTGTATGTAATCTGTAAATTTAGGCTAGTCAAAATCGACCTTATTACCTGGAAAATAAAGCTTATAACAAAATGAGTATTTTCTTTTGCGGTTACCAAGCATATTATCTTCAATACGGAGCCCTCGGTGCGCGAGTCCAACTCGCACTTGACCGGTTTTTTTTTTGTTGGCTCAACGTCAAAAGCCCTTGACCGTACTATTTTAAAGTCACTTCACCGTTCACTCTTAAATATAATACTCAGATATTTCAAGACTGATGTTTAATATATCATGACGATAACCGCATGTTTCTCTTGAGTTCATAATATTTGATGGTAAAAATAAAACGAACGTAAACAAACAATTTACTAAATAAATCTTGCCTCTAGGCGGTTTCGGTTACCGCTTCGCTAATTTCGCGATCGTTTTATTGCTGAAAACGTTACTTTTAACGTTATATTTTGGATTTAAATACATGTTTTCCAATTTCCGGTGTTTGGCTATAAAAGATGAACGTATTTCCTACGTTAATTAATTTTAGAAATCGTTACGCATTAGGTTTTTATTTATTAATTTAAAGACTTAGGCCCGCTTGCACGTAAATTTAACCCTTAGTTAACCCCAGGTTAAATTATTAACGAATGTGATATTCATATGAGAACTGCCAATTTTAACGATTTAACCTGCTAACCTAGGGTTAATCTAGTATGGTTGCGTCTATTTCGCGTGTCAAATGTGGATAAAGCATCCGTCACTGTCGTACTTATTTACGTGTCAAAAGGTGACGGATGCCTTATCTAAACTTTGTCACGCGATAAGATAAACGCAACCAAGTTAGGGCCCCTGAGGCGGCCTAATTAGGCGGCTGAGTGCATTATTTTATCTTTATCTTTATCTTATCATGTAGCTTAGGTAGTATAGTATATAGGGTGCCTCTGACGTTGGGGCTTTAAATACATGAATAGTTTCTACTCCTGAAACTGAACTTCTTTTGTTCTGTAAGTTTTTAAAAACATGCCCAACTAATTTATTTTTTTCATACAACTTAAATGTAATTTTCAATGTACGCGATCCAATTCTCCATTTTCCTTTAGCCCTCGAAAAATGAAACGTCGCCCCCGTACCATGAGATAGTGATTTTATGGCCATTATTTAATACACTGATTTTACAAATTAGACTTTAACATCATTTAGTTATCTAAACTTAAGTAATTTTTTAATGTTGCAGAACAAAAGTAGTTCAGTTTAGCGAGAAAAATCGATGGTTGCAATTAAAGCCCCAAGGTCATAGGCACCCTGTTTACAAAACGAATATAGAATGTTGAACGGTCTTTACAGATGACATGTGTCACAACTACATGCAAGAGGTCATTTATTTAAGTTTTGTACCTATACTTAAGCTGACTGTCATTTAAAACATATCTAACGATTAAAACCATGACGTTAACGATTGTAGCAATAACGTTCCTAATTTCAAGACGTAAACAATTTAATACCAAGCCAATATACGCCTCACAAATTCAATAACCCTCTCAAGCGATAAACTTGCGGCTCATATGTTTATTTTAAGTGCATATTCGCTGAATTTACGATATAATACGTCCTTTAAGAGTTATTAAACGTTCTCTGAATGCGAATGCTTGTGTATACCAAATGAGGCGTAAATGGGCTTAAAGCTGGGTTTATGGGCGTAAAAATAGCTTGGTTCTTATTGGGTGATGAATGTTTATACGCCTGCTGAGTACTTGAGTGGGGTACTAATATATTTTAAGACTACAGCTTAGACTAATAAAATACCGTTACAAAACGATGATACAGATTTGTAGGTAAAGAGAACTTGTATTTTTGGTCCAAATCTCTCAGTTTTAGTGGAAAACCTGCCTAGCTACTGGTATAGTTCAGGAAATATGATTTCACCGTCTGTTATCTACTTTGCGAACTTTTTTTCTGCGTTAAGACTTACTGGACCTAACCTTAACCTTAACCTATCAACACACTGTGCTGTTTGAAGAACGTGGGCAGTTCACGATTACCTTTTGTTTGATATTAACAAAAAGATCGTAGTGAAGATTACAGACGGCCAATTCATATTTCCTGAAGTATATCTATTATTTTATCGAATCACCTTTTAACGAATGTATCGTTACGCAGAATTTTCATTTCTCACCGCATAAGTTTTTTATTTGCATTTCCAAGTCTAACCTAACCTAACCTACGTAATTAATGTTTAAGATATCCTGAAAACATCATGGTTTCAGCAGAAAATAACGTTTGATGAAATGAAATGATACAATCAATGAAGTAAAACACGATAAAATGATGATGACTTTTAGACACGTATACACATACATACATACGTACGAGAGTGACGGATGCTTAACCACATTTTTTCACGCGATAAACGCAACCATACGAGTATTAGACCCGCTGGCCATGACATAAGCGATGGTAAAAAATTACCATATCGCCGATTAGTCGCATGTTTCATACATTTTTAAGCATTAGTTTGTTGCCGTTTATGGCCCCGTTCCCACTATGCCGGACCGGCGAATTTACCGGATGCCGGTAAGGCTAGTGGCTTATGACGCTGTTCACACGGCATAATGTGAACAGCTTCATATAAATTGTACAGCCACTATCCTTACCGGATCCGGCAAAATTGCCGGTCCGGCATAGTGGGAACCAGGCCTATCGCTCCTCGCTACCGCTTCTGCTAAACAGGCGCTTTAGGGCATATTTACTGAGTACCGATTCATGTACCAAAAACTTCCTACATTTATTTTTGCGACCAAGTTTACTCGTTACGATATTATTTTTGTATCTATAAAAGTACAAAATTTTGCTTGTTACACGAAAATTTGGCGTTGGTTCATTCAAAGTTGTTCTTGTTGCGATAAAATGCTTGATATTGACCTACGATTAGTATAATTATTTGTATATATTACTCTATGGTAAAGCAACATTTATTATGTGAACCATTTTTTAAGAGATTTCAGTACCTTGCTAATGAGTTAAAATGAGTTAATTAAATATTTGGACATTCTACTCGTGTAATTTATTTTTTATAAAAGACCAGGGAATTTATTATATTCTGATTTCGTATTATCCACGTTATGTTAGCCCATTTTTTGACAGTACCTAATTGGTGACTGAGTTAATTTAAAATCGAAACGATAACATTATGACATTGGATTAAAATACAATTTAGGAAATGGTCTGATAATAAAACAACATTGTACAAAAGAAACGTTTTATTTTTTAAGATTTTCACTAATAGTGCATTCGCTTCGACGGCAAGGGACTTATCCAACGAATTTATAACAGCGTGATACAAACAGCTTACATTGATAGTGACAGATAGGCTCAATACATGTCTATAATATAATATAAGATTGACTATCACATACATTTAATATTTAATAGAAGGCCATTGTCTTAGGCAATGATTAAAAGACGACACTCATGCGTCTTGCGGCCTAATTTGAGTACATTTAATTACTTGAAGGCAGGATCAGAGATTTAAGTGCCTACAATAAATATTTTGCATCTAAGTTGCATTGTTTTAGTGCATTAAAGCACTGCGTCCGAGCCGGATCCGAAAACAAGATCCAAAATACAGTACTACCAGATTCTTATGAGGCCACATTATACTGCCACGTCCACACAAGAATGAAAAGGGATAACTTTATGTACTTCCGAGTGAGGAATGTGAGATGGTGAAAGTTTGCGCTTTGAGTCAGCGTCAAATTCATATATTTGCTGTTTACTTTTAAACAACAACGTTGATTGAAAAAATGGTTTACCAGAATTAAGAAGTTACAAATATTATCAACTATTTAATCAAATTTCATCGTTAAATAATGAAAAGTTTCAAAGATCAATCAAAAACATGTGAAAAATATGTCATGATCATGTTTAAGAAATAAAACCATCGAGTATTTGGTTTCTAATCGCATTTTCACGTTTAACCCCCTTACTAATAAACGTTGAGTAACGGTGGTATAGCTATACAATGTTTTGTCCTTATCTGTCAAATTCAAATGTCACAATGACAGATAAGAACAAAACATTGTATAGCTGTACCACCGTTACTCAACGTTTATTAGTAAGGGGGTAACAGTCTCTAGAAAATATGACCAAGTTTTATATATTTAATTAACAGATACATAGGCGATATGGTTATTGAGATCTAGATCGCGGAACACTACCACCTTTATCATATGTGGCATCTTAAATAGCGTTCGGCTGGCTATTGCTGTCACAGTTACACTCGCAACTGACAGTGTATTTTGTCGCTTGTGTTTCATAGATTAAACGAAGGTTTCCAAGAAATATTAAGAAACTGGTAGTACTTCAACTAATTGTATAAGCGGGTTGCACATAATTTGACATTACAGTTTAGAACTCTATCCATTGCAGTTTTTTTTCGACTTTAGCTCATGTCTCAGACTGTTGTGAAATTAGAAAAACAATAGCGTTATTCAAATACAATGTATTATTTCCTTAAGTGATGTGGCCAAGCCTTATATTATTCATGGTTCGAATTTTTTGGGTTCAGACGCAGTGCGAAATGGAAGTGAATTTTGCTTGTATTACGTTATTGCGTACATATTAATCAAAATTTTTTTTTTTCAGTTTTGATAAAAGTAATTAAGAAAAACATTGTGTAAGTACCTCGAGATTTATTTCCTTACACACCTACATATCAAGGCATTTAAAATAGGAAGTCAACATGAATTAGACTTGAACCTTTTTAAGTACTTACCAGCGTCGATGGTAGTTACACCAAATTGGACAAATTTACGGGTTTTTTTTTATTACCTAAATCTTTTCATACAAGTTAGGATGCTTTTCGAACTATATTTATTCCTTGCTTTAGTCTACACAAGACAGTCAATTTTCGACATTTACAAACTTAAAATTATATTCGAAGTAATGCTGTGTACTTACATTATATACAGTTCACATATAACATTGTTTAAGTAGCAAGTTTTAAGCACATTGTAACTTTTAAGCACTTATTACATAGTGACACTAATAAGCCATATTATTAATTGTGCTAAATAAAAAATAAATAACGCAACCTAATGACGCTAATACCCTAAATCTAGTTAATTTGATACTAACAGAATGGCCTACTCTAATTTTATTGTGAATGACTAGGCTCTATATTTTAATTATAAACTTAATAATATTAAAATGGAAATGTATTTTTTTCTGTTTTCAGTATTTTTCGGCTAATGTTATTAAGTAAATTAGCCACTTTTTAAATTTAACCTTTATTCTGCATAGTGACTTGAAAACTAGAAATTGGCCCAGAACAAGATTTTACCAAAGAAAAATACAGCATTTTATTTCCTACAAATAAAATAGGTAAGTACCTACTTATTTAATCTAAAAATATTAACATAAATAAATAAAATATGGAAAAATCTATTCTAAGACCCTAATATTAGGTACTATTTCTTACTTATAATGACTAGATGAGATCGTACCTAAGCGATATGTGCTGTAAATGCTTTAAAACATAGCTTTGAATCTTATTCTAACAACAGGCATATGCTATCACAACACAGCAAAATGTCAAAGGAGTATCATGGAATGTAATGTTATTAAGTTATCTATACTTACAATAAACATCTAAAAAAAGCACAAACATCAACATTTTTATTATTTTAAACCATAAACCTTTTAAGTTTTAACCAGTTTCACACATAATTTATCTTAATAAGAAAAACAATTTTTGCAAAACCAAAATTTGTCTAGGTATTTTGTAATTCAAAAATGTGTAAGTAACCAGAATATCTCGCAAATGAGCAGGTTTTAATTCTTTCTACAAATTAAACATGTTATCATACCATTACCTAATAGAAAAAATATATCATTAATTTCCGTTATTAAGCATGTTAGATAATTGAAATCCTAAAAAAAAACACTATTACAATAAAAATAAACGACAAAAAAATTACTTAACAATAATTGGATGATAATCAAATTGTTCATCGAAAGAAATAAAAATAAAGATTATTTTAAAGCGAGCCGCCAAAATTACGAGTGAATGGGGACTCAATTACTTTCCAACTTTCCTGCCTTTAACTTTGATGAAGTTCACTGGAGTCACTTTCTTCATTTGAATATCTGCCTTCGTACAACAAAACGACGTATCAACAACTTAAAAGTCAATGCAGAAGGAATTCAGTACATGAATCAATAAGGTCTCATTTACAATAAAAGTTGTATAACTCATGTGCTATTTTTATTAAAAGAGGTAAAACAGAAACTTCATCTCGATTTTAATTTATTTCCTTTATATTTATTAGCGACCGGGCTAGCACATTTTTTTTAATAACGTATTATTTAAAAAAAACAAGTGTTTTAAAAAAAGTCCTAATTAATCCTAATTAGGTTAATTTTATACCTACGTGTGAATATGCAAGGTTATGCTGAAAGCATATTAACTACTTTAGAACTTACGCTTTTTCATACATACCTACAAAAACCTTACAAAGACCTTACTTCTATTTCTTACGAAGCACTTACCGAACTAATTATCTAAAATGGTTGAAGATAAAAGCGATAATCCATAAAAACTCGAAAAAGAAACAATAATAATAATTTCTAATATTAATACATTTTGTTAGTAACAAAACTTTTATGACCAAGGGGCCTAATATGGCTGCGTTTGTCGCGTGTCAAAATGTGGATAAAACATCCGTCACTTTCTGACGCGTTTGTAAGTACGAGAGTGACGGATGCTTTGTCACGCGATAAACGCAACCATACTAGGCCCGCAAATCGTTAACGAGAATATTTTAATTTGTTTTAAAATAAAAAAAGATTTAGGTACATAAAAGCTAATTAACTTCACATTTAATTTTAATTTTATTTTAAATACCAATATGTTTAAAATTTACCCCTACATTTAAAAACGACGGAGTTATCCTGAAGACTATAAATTTCGAAACAAACCCAATTACTTTTGAGATAAAGGTGGCAATTAGCCAAACGTCAGTATTCATTACATAGAAGGACTGGACAAATACTTTTATAAGGACTTGTATTTATTTATATACACTTAAAACAGATTAAAATAACAAAAATACTGAATGAAATATACCTAGGTGTATAAAGGGACTACAGATTATGATGACATGGTTTATTTTTTATTTTTTTACTGTGTTTTGTTAACCTGAAGGGGTAAATTTTAAAACATTTTCCACCTACGCTACATTAATACTACGACGAATCGCGTTAAAACTATGTAAGTCGTAATATCCCAGATTTCATTTTATGTACATTTATAAAATAACAAGAATGTAAAGCTTCACATAGATCACTATATTTCGAAATATACTTATAATATTTTTTACACATTTTGGTACGTTTATAAAAAGATTGTACAATCTATTACACAAAGCCTATAAGCTAGGAATTACACAAGAGTCTAAAGGGTTTTAAATATTTAAGTCTTATTCAAAAGCTTCTTATTTTTTAGTTTTACACGACCTTTTACATTTACACTCGAACATAAAGAAATATAATCAAAAGCTATATGCTTTTCAAGAGGCCATATTTACGCAAATGATTACCAATAAATAAATAAATTAAGAAAATTTGCAACGTGAGTATCATTAAAAAAATCTTTGTATTTTTTATGATTAACGTAGAGTGTGTCATAATGTGCTGATATAGGTGTACGAAGCATAACTTTTTCTTTCTACAGATTACTCGTCTGTAATTTAGATGATAAGATTTCAACTGAGTTTAATAGGCATACAGTTATTTTTATTATTACAAATAAAACAATATTTTAATTGTTCCAAAATCACTAATGATTTAAAAAATAAACGAAAACGATACTGATAAACAAAACTAAATAAATTCAGAGACTCGAAACGTTTGATTTGCAAATTGAATCACTTACATTGGAATGAATGATATCTGAAATGTTGGAAATCTCAAATACTTTATCCGAACTACCTAAATAGGTACCACGTTGTTTTCATGCGATTTTTCAAGGTGGATTCTCGCAATATATGAATCAATTTTTTAATATTACGCAACTGAAAGATGTTTCTTGAATAAAATGATTAACCCTAATTAGAATTGGTTTTTACTCGTCAAGTTTACCTTGCTATGGGTTTTCGATAATTTCTCATTTTTCTTTTCCGCCTTGCTTATAATTATGGCATTATTTACAGAAACATACTTCGAAATTAAAGTATAATGTCCAGGAAAAATAATATCAGTACCCTTACCATGAGTTACAATTACCGCACTCGCTAGCGAGTCGAATGCCCTGTCCCTCGCACTCTATAAGAATACTGCGAGGTCTGCGAGGGACAGAGTATTTGACTCGCTAGCGAGTACGGTAATTGTAACTCATGGTAAGGGAACGGTTGGCAGCGATCAAAATAGTACGTTACTTGCAAAACCCTTCTCAAACTTAAGCGCGAAATAGACAAGCCATAAAAATTGCAGAAGTCGTTTGCTGTCTTACTTTAACTTCGGTTCTATAGCAAGACGCTCAATTTTGCTGTCTTTTTCTAACTTGAAAGTTAGTGTAAAGCAACCAACTTCTGCATTTTTTATTGGTTGTCTAAACATTCCTTTACAAATATCTTCTCAAAGAAACACACATTACCTAGATTCATATTTTACACTTAGTTATCATAGACATTTAAAACTGCCGCATTTAGAAGCATTCTGTAGCTACAAGAACAATGCTAAAATAATGATTCTATATTCTATGGCGCACTCGTGAAGGTAGAAAACCATATTCCAAACACCGGCAGCCTTAAGAAGATTTATCTAGTTGGTAGTAGCAAAACAATTTCACCTATAGCAAAACAAATTCGTTACAATTTTTGCTCCTTAATTATTCTTAAGATTATCATTTCAACTAAGTAGGTTCTTCAGTTACGTCTGCTTTCATCGGTCCTATGCCATATTCTTTCAATGCGCCTTCTATATGTTTAACCTGTCAAACAGAATAAATTACTCCACTTTCAAACTTAGAAAGAATGATTTAAACTTTGCAGCTCAAGGGAGCAACTCCCGGTTTTTGGAATACGAAATTTGGAGATGATTTAGGTTAGGGACATTAAGCGAACAATAGTGGCGAAAAACTTTGACGATTTGAATTGTGCTGATTTACAAATCTATTGCCGGCTTTTGCTATATAATTTAAGTTACTACTATAAGATCAGCAAGAGAAGTTTGAAGCAGATTCTATTAACTTTTGATTACTTTCACATTAATAAACTTAACAAAATTAAGATCAACTATGTCAGAATCTTGAAACAAGAAAATGCTTTGTACGAATAAAAGTGCCTACTAGTATAAAAATGTAACTATCATGACACAAGCCTTCGCAACGCTCCTAGCACACAAATAAAAAACATATTGGTGCAAATATTTCATTTCGATCTGAAACTGTAGTGACACGATATTCAATCAAACTTTGGTTTACAATGCTTTTGTGCAACGTAATATCAACGTAGAGAGGTATTTCATTCAAATACTTTTACTGTAAGTGCGTCCGCTCGCATTTTCTTCCAATTTCACGTTTCCACCACTATAATGTACAGAGGTCGGAATTTTCGTAGCACTTTTGAGCTGTCATAGGGATTTCTCGTTTATCGACTTCCGATGACATATTTTATCGATATATTATAGAACACAACAGATTAAAGAATATTAAAAGTAGAGGTAAACAACAGGCGGTCTTATCGCTAAAGAGCGATTTCTTTCAGATAACTTTTGAGTAGTTGAAAATGTAAAATAGAGATTTGCAATAAAAATAATCGATAGCAATTCTTGTTGCAATTTGTTTCGAAAAATGTTTAAAAGGCATAAGAAATCTACGGATTATTTTTAAGAATCATTAAAATATTATTATTTTAATTCCTATTTCAAAATTTCCAAAAAGTTGGTACCCAAAGGTTATCTCGAAGAAATCGCTCATTCCTGATAAAACTGCCTGTAGTATACTTTTACTCGTAATCATAATTTAAATATTGTATTCTGTTTTTATCGATATAAATTATGTACATCGGAAGTCGATAAACGAGAAGTCCCTATGACAGCTCAAAAGTGCTACGAAAATTCCGACCTCTGATAATGTATATACACATAAGTACACAACACAAAAGTAATAAGCCAGTGCATACCTGAGGTGCGTTTGGGTCCGTTCCTCGGTGCGTGTACTTGTGTAGAAAATGACACGTGCCAGGAATATCCTTGGGGAATGAGCTGGGCAGGCACGAGCGTTCCCGCGCCTCCATCTCGAATCCCGGGAATTTTATTAGCCACCTGCGAGAAAAGTTTCGTTATTCCACGGAATTGATTCTTCTGTGGAACGCTTTGAAGAAACTAATAAAGGGGATAACGAGTCGAAGTATGTCGGAGTTGGATTGAACTTTTGAGTTAGTCGATTGGCAGTGATACGCAATTTAGGTACGGAATACGATTTTATTTTTGTTGGTGATTTGTTAGACTTTGTTGTTCAACAAACGATCGGTATCGATGATATTAATTTGAAAATTTGAAAGAAACATAAAATCAAATTACATGATTTATTCATTAACAAGTTTAATGAATCGTTCCTTTTTTTTAATGTTATTCAAACAATAGCCCTCTGACCCGTTAATTAATAACAGATTAGCTTCATCATATGCATGCACACTTATTACATTAAACTCCACAAACCCAACCAATTTAAATTGTATACTTAGATAGATATTCCTATAAACCACCAATATCCAATCATACGGATGTCGATCGTCATCTTCAAAATTTAATAGCAGTAGACAGGAATGTGCAATGGCAAGGAAATCCAATCGACATGGATGGCAACCTGCTCTCTGCCCAAGAGCGTGTAACTCACCATTCAGAGGTCTCGAGTGCACTCAGATGCGCCATGCGCTTTGCTCCTTGCACTTCATTGCACAGTTCAAAACCTAAGTGCTACCTGGACGCAACATGAAATCGAAAGCATACGGTTACCACTTGATTTTCTTGCTTTTCCATTTAAAAATAGAAATACATTTACTTCTTTAAAATTGAACCGAGTTTATTTCCTTTGGGACTTTTGTGACCAACTCATTAAAGAAAGAATCATTTGTAAACATCTGTGAAAATAACTCTATAAGGAATTGGAAATTATGGGCTTTGCTACCTGAAATATTTTTTTCTAGTCCCATTGATAAAAAAAAATTCTCCTGAATTATTTTGGGATCCTGTCATTGACCTATTTCGATTATTATTGTGGTGGGACTGACGGTGATCTTGAGAGGCTCCGAGCCAGAAGCCCTAGACAAGATGTTTACCGCTATCGAAAATGATTAGCTATCAAAATGTATGACGTAAGCGCTTGACACGACTATCTGGCAGCTTACGTCAATCTGATACATTTTCGATAACGGTACCAATCTCGCTACGCATCTTGTCTATTGTCACAGACTCGAACTAGAGGGGCTTTTGTCTAACGCACTCGCAATCGCAACTGGCTTCAAAGTTGAGCAATTGTTTTCATTTTGTATGCAGACAAGCCTTCGATTTTCAAAATGAAAACGATCGGGATTGCGAGTGCGTTAGACAATAAGCCCTCTGTTCAAGCATGACTTGAGCACGGTGATGGCGATGTTTAGTAATAAAGAGATCGCCTAATAAACTTGAAAAACATCCAATTTCTACACCGGGAATGAGGTAAAATTATGGTATAGCTAATGAATAAAGTTTATTGTAAGTGCTACGCTTGGTTGGTTTTTGGACCAAATCTTGTGCACGTCCAGTTCCTCACTGGACAAAATACCTCACACAGAGAAATAACACTCTTGAACTATTTTAGATCCTGTCATTGACTTACTCATAAGTGGTAGGACTGACGTTGATCTTAAGAGGCTCCGAGCCGGACTCGAACTTGTTCGCGAGCGTGACGTTGTGGCCGAAGAGAAGGTACTTGGTTGGTTTTTGGAACAAGTCTTATGCACATCCAGTTCCTTATAGGACAAAATACCTCACACAGAGAAATAACACTCTTGAACTATTTTAGATCCTGTCATTGACTTACTCATAAGTGGTTGGACTGACGTTGATCTTAAGGGGCTCCAGGCCGGACTCGAACTTGTTTGCGAGCGTGACGTTGTGGCCGAAGAGAGAGTACTTGGTTGGTTTTTGGACCAAATCTTGTGAACATCCAGTTCCTTACAGGACAAAATACCTCAGACAGAAAAGTAACCCCTTCTGAACAATTTTAGATCCAGTCATTGACTTACTCATAAGTGGTAGGACTGACGTTGATCTTAAGAGGCTCCGAGCCGGACTCGAACTTGTTTGCGAGCGTGACGTTGTGGCCGAAGAGACAGTACTTGGTTGGTTTTTGGACCAAATCTTGTGAACATCCAGTTCCTTACAGGACAAAATACCTCACACAGAGAAATAACACCTTCTAAACTAATTTAGATCCTGTCATTGACTTACTCATAAGTGGTAGGACTGACGTTGATCTTCAGAGGCTCCGAGCCGGACTCGAACTTGTTCGCGAGCGTGACGTTGTGGCCAAAGAGACAGTACTTGAGCATGGTACGACCGACCACGCCAGCCAGCACGGTGCCTGTGTGGAGACCTATACGCATCTGTAAGAAAAAATAAGCATAAGTTTCAATGTTCATGAGGATGTTACTACTGTTAATACAAGTATATAATTTGCGTCATAAGTTGCATTGTATTTATTTTGTTTATGTGGTGCTGCATAGTTTATAAGGAGATATTTAAATTGTGGTTCGCATTTAAATACCAGGGTTTTTTATGATTGACGAAGGCAAACTAGCACACGTCATGCCAACTGACTAAGTGGGCTCTCAAGTTGATGGACATTTTTGTAATAATTAAAGTTGAAAATGTTTTGCCAACGCTGTAGGCTAAAATGGAATGTCGGAATATAATAATGCGAATTCTGCGATAACCAGGTTAGTAGGTACGATGGTAATAAGTATTGTTTAGTTTCTGTATCGACTAATGACCTGCCCCAGCTGTACCGTGGTAGAATCGAAGAAAGTTTTTAAAACGAAAAGTTGACTTCTAGAATGTTGATCGATTTTAAATGGACAGTAATTCTTTTGACGAATCGAAGATGACTGGCATTCTCACCATGTTTTTGACCAACAAGCTCGTACTGTAAGGATTGAAATGGCTATAATTAACCTATTGCCTTAAGTAACAAATGTATTTGACCTTAATAGGGTGTCCTTCGTGTGTAAAGTGCTGCGCGCAAGTTTCGACCATGCGCATGGCCATCCACGCGATCTGGGGCGCATGCGTGTCGATCTTCTTGTGCAGCCCGCTTGCGACGCAATACGCGTCGCCTATTGTTTCCACCTGCGCAAGATTCAAAGTTATAAAACATCAATTCGTTAAAACTTCGTTCAAAACCGTCTATTTCTTGCAAAATGTTACTCGTGTCTTTTATATCATAAGATTCATAAGGCATAAGGTGGTTAAGGCAAAAATATATAAATAAACCAGTACAGGTCCAAAATAAGAGGGCATTTTAAAATATAACTTGTAAACAACTACTTACATAGTTCCAATTTTAAACAAACTGTATTGGTACTTAATTGAATTGTTTAGAAAACATTGTATGGCTTGCAATAAGACACAATAAAAATCAAGTTAAAGATACATCAACGATTAGGAAAAGGTTATAACCCACTGAGTCTTATCTTGTAGTTAGTTAAAGATAAATTACATCTTCAAGGCTACATGAAAATTTTACATCAGTATGCCATTGTAGAATGATGCAGCATTGAAAATGCAAGACGCATTGCGAAATTCTCAGCTTGTACTCCCAAACCCTGCATACATTATTGCAAACAGTGATAATATATGCAACGATAACCCACACGATTCGTAGCGAGAAGTGCACACTAGCAATTTTCTAGCTCGGTGCATCTCGCTTAGTCAGCTAGAATATCAGCGCCTTGCGAACGGTATATATTCACTTAGATTCAGGTTTCGATTTTAGTGAGACTGAAAGACTGAAGGAGATATTGTTTGGAAACATCTTGCTCTTAAAGTTTTTTACTAGAGGTACGTGAATAACGTAAACTACAAATATTAAAAAACCTCGAAAATATCTTTAATCAACGCATGTTTAACACTAAAAATAAGGAGAACGACTAACTGCCGCACTCAGAGACGTCAATTAAATTTAATGCTCGATTAAAGCTGCCGCTGTCACTTTCTTTTGCTATAGCAATAGAATAAGACAACATGCCACTAAACAAGCATTAAATTTAATTGACGTCTCTGAGTGCGGCACTAAGTAGACTACTTTATTTCTTGACTTAAACAACTAAATTGTTTATACAAATACTAACATTAAAAAAAAAGAAAAAAAAGATTGTTTTATGTGTTGTTTTCTAGTCATCGGTACCTAACGGAACGGACCGGACGGAACGGATCTTTACACTGCTGGCCATATTTAATGTTGTTGGTAATATTTAATGAGACCTGTACTAGAGGAAGCAACCGACTTTAGTAAGTATAATAATACATTTTTATCAGTAAAATTACCTTTTAATTTTATTAATCAATTTAACTAACACGTAATAATAGGTCGTCTTATTAGTCACTTTCACACTTACACACTGGTCAAAAAGCGGCTGATGTTTTATCCACGTTTATCCACATCGGTAAACACGACCATAATACTGCCTTCCCAAGCCAATAAGAAGTATCTCAAATCCAAGAACCAAAGCATTTTTAATTCTTGTACGTAAGTAATAAGGATGATATTGGTACAGGAGTTTCCTCTGAGATGCTATTGGATTAGGAGAGCATTGGCACCAGCCAAGATGAATTACGCTAACTAGCGTTTCTATTCGTTTCGTTTTTAATCCAATCGCGTCACTGGTAGATGACGTAATATAAAGAGTCACGTGATCTACCAGTGACGTGATTGGTTTAAAAATGAAACGAATAGAAACGCTGGTAGTTTTATTTCTTACCTTGTACACATCCAGTTCCTCACAGAACACGTCAAACACGGTGTATAGATCCTCAAGCATGTCGATGACCATCATCGGCGTTGCCGTTGCGCAGATAGAAGTAAAGCCGACAATATCGCTGAAGAGCATCGTGACGTCATCGTGGCTCTTCGCTTCTATTTTCTCACCTAGGAGCAAAACAGAATTTAATTTGACACATTCCCTGTCATCTTAGCCAGGTATTTCCCAAGGTGACGTATTTGTTTATTACGAAACTCGCATACTGCTACAAGGCACATGTGCCTTTATTGGGTAAAACTATATTGCCTTTGACAAGTTATATTGTTTTTAATGGCAACGTTGACAAAACGATAACTTATCGTTTAACGCAGAAGAATAGAGGCCCTGTGCGCTGAAGCCACTGGGTGAAAGTCAAATCGCTTACATATATGCGTTTCCCGGCAGAATGTGTTGACCATAATATTGAGATTAGAAAGTGTATGTATTATAATGTATTACCTATGCTAGAAATGTATGTAATGTATGTACATTAAATAGTGTAGTAGACCGCGTAGGGTATTGAAATACTAATGTTTCTTTTATTCGTAAATTCGGTAGGCGAAGACTAAGGAACTCTAGGTGCACCGGTCTAAACATCTTACAAAGGGCATTGGGTAAGTTTGTATGAAGAATAATGTCATTTTTTCAGCAGCCACGGATGACATTTTATATAGTTATTTATAGGACCTCTAATTACACAGTCATATGTAATTTATGGCATTAAGTAATACTAGAGCGGAGATATTAAAGTTTTTGGTAGTGAAAGTACGCCTAGATATACATTTAAATAACTCGGCTCCCATGCATGCATTACGTAACAAAATATGTTTATTTTGAATAGATCTATCATAATTTACCACTTTTAAGAATGGCCACACACCTCAAAAATTAACGACTTTTACAAATGACAACACTTTTACCTAAACCCCTTTTGCTTCCTCTACATTCATCAACCTCTTCTAACGCGTACGTCCTCATGTTTGTACTACTTTTTATCATTAATCCTTTATTTTTCGAATCGATAACCAATTGGTTAATAATTATTAAAGGTTGCCATGTTTATGTCGTTTTGACAAGCCTTCATTTCAAAAATTACCTTGTAAAATTAAACTTACCTAACTTAATAATCCAGATACCAAAGTTTATCCTACCGGGACACCTAATACAAACTCTCACGGTAACTTACGGAATCAATTTATATTAGTTAATATTATTAAATTCTGGAGGAAGTAAACTTAATTGGCGTCTGGGGAACACACGTGTTGCCAGAATGCTGTGACAGATTATACGGTATGTGCTTACGAGCATTAATAACGGGCTCACGTTGTATTAAAATTATTAACCAACCGACACTTTTTTTGCTCGTTAGTGCAGTGTGATGATTTAACATTAATTCATCGGTAAACGTCGGGTTTAGTCATTAAAGTTCGTTCGTTCGAGTCATTGATTTTGTATTTATTAGATACACAATCCCTAACAAAATTTATGCATAAACTGGCAAAGACAAAGCTAACACCTATCATGTTTACCTACCTTGTAATGCGAAATAAATTTTCAAACACAATGATCACATATGTGTCATATTTGCGAACTTACTTTATATTATATCCAATACTTTTTGGTTAAGTGGCCATTGCCGTAATATTGATTATTACTTCACGTCAAAAGTAAACATCGAACGAATGGAGTCGCATTATTTTATTTATTTTATTGTAGCTACGTATTAGTTTACAGTAAACAAAATAGCAAAAATACAATGTATTTTTTGAAATGGGTTAAAAATAGGCGAAACTATGCGCTCCGTATACAAGATTGCCCAGTAAAGCCCCGGAGAGCGTCGACTAGCACAGGCGTGTGAACGAGGTTGTTTGTCTTGTATTTAGCCTGCAGGAACTTGTAGCCGTGCTAGTCTAGTGTCGGTTTTATAGCTTCCTAAGGCCCCACAGTACAACGTAATTTGTCAATGGAATATATGAATCTATTATGAATGAAATAAAGTAAATTTTCTACTTTGATCATTACTTCATTAACAGTGATCGGGAAAAACGATGCAAAACTTTAACAAAACTTAACAAAACTTACATTACAGCCATGAAATTATTAATATCCTCATACCAAATCCGAGGCTCTGAAATAAAGTTAAATTGAACACTAATCTGCCAATAATATTCTTATTTTTCAATAATTTTCTTATTTTTCTTGGTTGCAAGTTCTCCTTTATGGTTAGCTTTACAAGTTTTGCTAAAGTTTTGCACCGTTTTCCCCAATCACTGTTCATTCGTCATAAAAACAACATAAAATACTTTACGTCCTTTGCAATAGATCTTTATTTCAATGGCCGTATTATGTACTATATTTTGGGGCAGATCGAGCCTTATGATATTGTATTTGACAATCTAAAATATTTTTCATGATTTTTAACCAAAACTAGGGCAAGTTGAATTAACAATGATGAATTTTAATTTCATAACTTTGTCTAGTTGCTGAGAAAAACTGTTGTTACGTACAGATCAGATAGATGCAGAAGTCTTTCCATTGGGTTTCTGTTTTACCATTTTGGTAAAAAAAACCCAAATAAAATGACACTAGTTTATCTTTAGAATCCAACATTCGAATATGCTACAAATTAAAAAATATAACCGCAAATAAGAAAGCATTATGCCTATTATAATAAGCAGAATTTAAAACAATTAAGTACGATTGCTAATGCTGCCTCTCTCTTATTTAATTAAAATCAGAATGCTTTTGAGAACTTTGTAAATTAAAATTACGCCAACAAGAATTCGCACTAAAACTTAGTAAATAACTCCAAATGCAATCTAAAATTTTAATATATTTACAAGATTATGAAGATGAATTATATTCATTTTAATATTAAAGAGAAATTCAACTAATGCTTTTATTCGTTTCAACTAAAATACTTTTAGGGTTTATAAACACAGCTTAATAAAACAGCTTTTGCACTATACAATTACATACATTTGATTTAAAAACGCTAGCTAGCGTAAAATGTATGCGGGAATAGTTTTATCTGTTTTAATGAATACTATAACAGTTTTGACTTGCTAAGCTAAACGTAATAGAGGGATCTCCCAAGAAACATTTCGCACTGCTAGATCAAAACAGTATCAACTCATAATCCTTGTTAGTTTCAAGTTCATAGCTGTTGTATAAAAGTTGATTTGAATTACAGTTGTATTTTGAGTTACTACTGTTTTGATCTAGCAGTGCGATTTGTAGTATGAGCAACGATACAAATACACTCATACAATAATTACATGAAAAGTAAATAAAAAAAAGTTATTAAGTGAGTCAAGAGGCGGAGCGATATCTTCCAGAAAACCTTACAAAGAAGAGAAGCAACCTAATTAGATCCCACTTTTTTGGCTCAACAAGGTACGCTAAGGTGCGGACTGTGCTTTTGTCTGAAGGTTTTACGTTTGAACGATATATGTTTTTTCCTTTTTTATGTACAGTCTCCGATATCTCAGTCAATTTTGGACCGATTTTGAAAATTATTTTGAATGTGCAGAAAGCCCTTTGAACTGATTTTAATGCGATTTTGATCAAACAAAGAGCCGTTTAGGTAGGTGCTTATAAAATCAGTCAATTTGTTCTAGTGCTTCAATACCACAAATAAATTCACGGACAAACTAAAACGTACACCAACTTATATTTTTCCAAATATAAGACAATAGATAAGTAAATAAAAGTGAGCTATCTCTGTTCTATTCCCATTACTGAGTTCGGATCAAATGTCCTTAGCCGGGTTTATTATAAAGGGGTGAAAGGGCGTCTCGACCCACTTAGAGCGTACTCGTCATTATTAAAAGCTTCACTAGAGGCTTAGGAAAATACCATCAGACGTGACTTACTGTATTACAGGAATAGGTGCTTCAGGTATATTTTTATTTCCATTAATATAGCGAACGTCCAGTTACTCCCTAATCATCATCATCATCATCATCATCATCATCATCATCATCATCATCATCATCATAATCATCATCATAACCATTCTCATAATCATCATCATCATCATTAGGGGTCGAACTTTTGGTGGCGATGACGTCAACTTTAATATAGAATGATTAAAAATAAAAGAGTAGTAATGAAAAAATTAAATTTGGCCCGGGTATCGCGACACCCAGTACTTCATAAACTCTTATTAAAAACTTTGAGTTCATCGATACTGATATTCAGATGGATCATGTTTTTTATTTTATATCATTTATTTATTTGAACAAGTTAATACCAAAATACAATGCTAAAGCACCCTGTGTGCAAAATCAAATTATTTTGACGTCATCGGCACCAAAAGTTCGACCCCTATATCATCTTCATCATCATCATCATCATGATCATCATCATCAAAATTTCATCAGAAAGACGTCCACTACCTGGGCTTATAAGCCTTCCTCAAGGACCACGATGGTCAGTTACTTAATCAAAGAAGATTACCCATTTCAATAAAAATAACATCTCTAGTCAAATGGTGTATACAATAATACAATATCGTGTTTCTGCTTCCGAAAATACACGTAACGCTCTTAGTTTCTGGCGCAAAATCGTCGTTTTACTACGTGCTCTCATTATATTAATTAGAACGAGTTATCATAAAAAGGCATTAACTTAATTATGATCCTACCCAGGCCGCGCCCACGGCAGTAAACTTTATGACTCAATCTGAAACTTTAGACCACACCTGTTTATAACACAGGTTAGGGTATAGAGTTGGATGTGGTGGCAGGTGGAACTACAATATTTTCAATTTGCCACCATATCACACGTTAAACCTCACATTATCAATTCTATTTTTGCATAGTCTCACTGTTGCATTAAATGTCCTGCATGGGTGTTAATGCAAAGTTTGAAATAGCCATTTCTTATCAACTACTCGTAGTTATTTATAAACTAAGATTCTTGAGTAAGATAATATTTTCGATTCATTTTCTAAAACGCTAAACATTGATCAATCTTTATTACTTTCAAGTGAAAATGCGATAACAGCCACTAGCCGTTAAGCGATTTGAAAGTTACGGCATAAAGCGCTGTTAGTATATGTTTTAGTGTCTACACTATTTAGGAAACTATTTTCATTTTGTGTTGAAGATTTTCATTTAATAGAAACTAAACATACATTTAAAACAGACCTTTTCATTTAATTTGAACGCTTAATAATTCAAAAATAAAAAAAAAACGTGTTTTCAAACCCTTTTTGGTTTCCAATCAGCCTAAAGAATTAACAACTAAAAATAACAAAAATTAACCTTATGATATGATGGAAATTTCCATCGCCATGCAAAGAAGGGTTCAGTGGTAACTTCTCAGTCCTGATGCAGCAGCAGGGGTCAGTATTCGTATTTTACTAAGGCAGTAGGGTTTTATTTATTTATTAAACATATAATGCACAAAAAAAACACAATGCCTAAATAGCATTCTCTACCAGTCAACCAATAATAATCATTTCTGAAACTAGCAAACGTGGTGCACAGAAAATGAAAGACAGACAACAAAGCAAAGAACATAATTTATAAAATAGTAATACTTTATGCAAAAAGTACTATTAAATAATAAATAAATGTACGTGATATAGGTACATAAATAAAAATAAACATACATAAATCTAAATATAACACCTATAAAGGTCTAGCCAGTCTATACATAAATCCTATGCAACATCTTGTTCCAGCAAATGCTTACGAAGCAATCGTTTGAAAGAAAGCTTGCTAGGGGCTCGTCTAATATGAAATAGGAGTGCATTCCAGAGATGGGTTGCCTGAAGGTTTTCTGACAGGATATCTGACAGGATCCCGTGGTGATTACTATCTATTCTCTTGATTGACCAACAACGGTCTTGGTAACCCATAACCTTTGGCCCAAGTTTCACATCTAAACAGTTTTCATGATGAAACGTAGTGACAAAGCGTCCCATGTAACTTAGTGGTACGTCATCGATAAAAAGAACCTTATTACACGGTTAGTCCCTCGGCGACAGAAGGGTAAGGCGGAATTAATTCGATCAATTCGTAATATAGTTTTCAAAGCGAATACCAAATAGCAGGCATTTTTGTGCCATGAATGAAAATTATAGTGATAAAAATAGGCTCTGATCTTATTTTGTTTATATCAGTCACAGCCTAGGGCTTACCGACAGAACCAATTTCAATGTATTTAAAGGATTGTAGCGGTGGTTTTCAGCCATTCACTGAAATTTGCCATTCATGAGAGTTCAGCTCTGAACCGAGTTCGTTTGCGTGTCGGAAGTGTTAACTCATTCACACAAGTAACAAATTCGGACTATTCAGTTATTTATTCAAACGCTAACGAAGTATTTGCGGACCCGATGCACGCTTTTCATAATCAAAATTCAAAACTTAGCGCGTGAGTTATTCAGATTAGTTACCTAGTGTCTGACTTGAAGAGCAATTTCTATCAATGGCTCGAAATATAAAACTTTTGCAGGTCACAAGATGACTTTATATGTTACTGTTTGCAATAGGTACACTTTCCATTTTCAAGCAGTATTATGACAAAACATGGAAATTCAGGAGTCGACCAAACACAAAACTCGATATAAGCGACACTTTTTTGTTGACGATTTTATCTAAGATTAAGAATTAAAGTCGACTCACCTAACCACAATCTCTTTGCAATGTGTGGCGGAAATATCAGATGCAGTAGACTAACGTTCTTTTCTCTCTCTTTATCCACGGCCTTGCTTGCTTCTTCTATTCTGTTCTTCAATTTATCCATTCTTCTTCGAAGCCCATCCTGTAAATATTCTTGTTGTTAGGTTTTTAGAATGTATGGGACCTAAAACTGAGAACACAATGTTATTTTACAAAGATAGGTATAAACCTGAAAAACAGAAAATACGTCTTTTTTACTTGTTTAGTTATCAAAAACAAACAACAAAGATGTTGATCCTTATTTTGCCTTATGCACTCTGATATTGTGTGATAAATCGAAAACTATTTCTCATATCAGCAAATCAGCAAAGAAAATAGCGAGATATAATAGCCAAACAAAAGAATGGGCATTCTGGCTATTATTTATTAGCTTTGGCTTCAAGGGGATCCTCTTTATAAACTTCCATCGACTAAGTTTGGCATGATATGGGCATCGAGTGTCCTCGACTTCGGATCAACAAGTAGACTCGAAAAACACTTCGACAGCCATCTTTAGCAGAGAAAATAGGTTTAAACTGAATTTTGGACAGCGCATTGGGACGTCTTAAACTGGTTTTACAGTGCTAGAAAAACCTTGAAGAACATTAGTTCTACTAAAGATATCTTAAGCCGAACCTCCAATGTCACGTTTAGAAGGCATTTTGTAACACACCTCAGGTTTTGCTACCTAGGTCTAAGAAATAGGTACTTGTTTTTACTGTATAGTGATTTTACCACGATTTTACCCAACCTTAAGAGGATGGTGAACCTACGCTTAAATCACGTATCTGTCAAAAAAAAACCATACCAATACCTTCGGGCCGTAACTTTTCTCTCTCTCTAAATCAAGTCTGATATTCACGTTTTTTGAAAACGTTGTAGTTATTGTGAAAAACTATGTCTGTATGTTTCCTTTTTTGTCATTTGTTTCTTTGAAACAAATATTTTCTTGAAAATTAAATCGTAAGGACCTAGTTTTTCATAAATCTACACGATATTCAAAAATCGGACTAGGTTTAAGTGGAGAGAAACTTCTTAATAATATCTTGAAATTTTCTCAGATCTCATTAGAGTGAAAATATTATTTCCCAGGTGCTTCTTAGATGCCATTAAATTTTTCCAAGCGAGTACCCATTCGGACAGCATTGCATTATATCAAACTAAATTAAGTCTGTTTGGATGAACTGCAACAACTTTATTTCTTCGTGACTTAGCAGATAAATGCAAGAGAATCTTATTATAATTAATTAATAAAACCTCTAATCTGTTTACACTATGATAACTTTTCTCATGTTGAATAATGGAAATTAAGTTTTGTGATCATATTATACAGAATTTAGGTCATTAACAGTTTTCTCACAAATCTCACAATCGATTAAGTCTTCTTAAGCCAGTCAGGTAGAAAGCCAAAAAACATGACCCATTGCCCATCTCTTTTTTACAACCTATCTTATTTGATCTTGGACATCATAGTTTTTGTAATGATCGAATAATATGTAAAAAGCATGTCTTAAGACACAGT
The DNA here is from genome assembly GCA_948252455.1 of Acleris cristana. Classification (NCBI taxonomy): domain Eukaryota; kingdom Metazoa; phylum Arthropoda; class Insecta; order Lepidoptera; family Tortricidae; genus Acleris; species Acleris cristana. The sequence continues at coordinate 9,722,170 of OX411790.1, forward strand.
ATTAAGGCATATCTTTGCTTTTGATAACTATTTATGTTCGTCAAAGCGAAAGGTAGTACCGTTTCTAAATAGCACACCCATACATTTTTGTAAAGCAAGGATAATGTACATGAATACATAGACCTCCTGATGGATGAAAATGATTTGAGAAGGTCAAAGACCAGCTGCAAGGGTTTTGTCAAGAGTAGAACAGCATTATTTTAAAAATTCGCAACTTCAAGAGTATTTAATACCTATTAAATTTCTTAACTATGTTATAACAGTAAAAAAAATAAGGCTACCTGATCTTTTCCAATTTATTTTGTCGGATTGGTGTTGCTGTTTTTTCCTCAGGTTTATTTGCCATAAACTCACTTATCTATTGCTAAAAAATATAAACCAAAACTTATGGCAACAAATTAGAGAGGCATCTGATTAACCTACCTGGGCTCTGGCCTGTTCTCCAACCAGTATGACATCTCTCGTGGCATCGTGCAGTGGTATGTCGGAGATGAAGAGGCCGCGGCTTGTGAGGCCTTCGAGGCCGTCCAAGAACGGGGAGCCGACGAACAGCAATGAGTCGGATTCCGGACAGAACACCATTTGGCCTTTTATCTCCAAGCCCTGTGGAAGAATGATAAAGCTTAAAACAATGTATGTTTATCTGGAAATTCCGATGTAATCGAATGAAGTATTGCGACTTTGTATGTTTTTCTAACTATATCGACGGTAGAAAGGAGAAACCCTTTAAGCGACATGATGGGCGAAATTGAGTTATATATAAATCGGCTTTTTTTCTGCGTTTTTTGAGCCGGGTTACGCAATTTCGCCCATCATGTCGCTTAAAGGGTTTCTCCTTTCCACCGTCGATATCTATAGTTACAAAACCAAAGAGCATTTTAAAAAAATACTAGTAATTATTATTTTACTTAGTTATGAAAATGTCCATACAAGGATCTTTTTTTTAAAACGCTGAATTGAAAACAAAACGAAATTGATTAATTTTATCATACTGAAGCTAACAAAGAAATATTAGGAAGATAGACGACAGAATTTAGGAAAATAAAGTGCTAATGGTATATTTTATCTCTGTCACAACTACTTACTCCTAACGACAAAGAGTTCACACTACATTTAACTTTGAGGACAGCTTGAATACAAGCTGTTGTACATGACGTCGTTTATGTTTTTCAATATTGGTCCTTGAATATATTATAGCAAGAGCTTCGAGAACTTTAGTAACATGAGAACTATTTCGAAGTAGATTCTAATTGATGAGGCGAAAAGAAACTTTACAGACGCGATAAACAACCACTCAGAAGGTTCTGGAACTTTAATCAAGTATATGGTACAAAACCAGTAACCGAAGTCTACATTGTCTTTTTCCGTATTGTCGACGTTATGACAGCTCTTATTTGTTTGACAGTAAAAGCGGCCGAGTTAAAAACAATACGAGAACAATAGGAGTAAAAAATAACGTAGAATAAGGCCCCAGGAAATTTTAAAGCTTCTTTCATGGGTTTTTTTAAAAACCAAAGTCAACACTTAAATAACAATTGTGTAAGACGCGAACGGGCAGATTAATTCAAGGTCAAAAAGCTATCGTTTTGCAATCAACTCAATCTTACTAGGGAATTAAAAATGTTGAGACTGAAAATTCCAGTCCAATCTGATCTGATGTATGTATTAAATTACAGACTAGATTTGGAAATTGCAGAATAAACTAGATCCTCTTGGTGAGGCTCCTAGCGCAACTCCAGGTCATATTTAAATAAAGTCATCCTTCAAGTTGATTGACACAGACTTAGTCTATCTCCCGTAAAGATTGCCACTGATTAATTGATCTTTGGTGAATACCCATTTCCTGTGTGGACGATTTTCAACAACCAAGATAAAAGTAAGATGAAAGATAGTCTCAACAAAACCAGGCTCTTAGTGTTATTATTTATCATCATCATTCCAAATTATTCAACCATCCAGGCAATATTTCTCAATAATTTTCCCATGTTTATAGTCACTTATATAATTGCCGTCATCCCTTCCCATTCTGCACCCAACCTTGAACAAACCCATAAAATCCGTATCGGATCCCTAAAAGCATTTTGTTGGAACGGAACAAACATGGAAGTAGCCAAGCGAGTGCTATGTTAAAATGCGAAGCGTTCGCACGTTACTTATGCAACCCTGGGAACAATACTGGGAGTAAACTAAAGATTTACGAAGAGCAACCGAGTGAAAACTTGGGGCAAATATCGAGCGGAGAGCGTATTATTGTAAAGTTACGACATCTGAGAATAAGGGGGAAGAGGGACTTTTGAAAATGTTATTTCTGCTAACAGTAACGTACAATCAATAACATTTTATTTATTTTTATTTTGCACAGGAGTGTTTGTTGTTGCGAGCTTTGGGAAAGGCCTATTATTTGCTGACTTGATGATAATGATAAAGGCGTGATTAAACAGAAGAAAAAGAAAGCAGCCATAACGTCCTATTATGTTCGTTAGGAAAAAAAACAATTTTGATGATTTAAATGACAAATATGTATGAAGTCTCTTGCTCGTTCTGATTGTTTATACCTCTTTTGTTAGTGTATTAATAGCGTTATATACCTAAACGATTACACTTCTATTAACTTTTATTAACGACGCACTTATTGGATTAACTACAAACACTATAATTGTGCTTTTATAAACCTTCATTCAGATACAAAAATCGTTGGGATTGAATCGCCGTCCGATCTAAACTTAGGCATGGCTGCTCTTTTCACCGATTTTACTAGTAAAAGCCAAGTTTCTGAGCACTACGTTTCAAGTATTTATTAGTTAATCTTTCCGTTCGTACGGTTCGGAAATATATGAATGTGTGAGTAATCGAAATTTCGAATAAAATGGAGGTTCTTCGGTGTAAATCAGACATACTGTGACTTTTCCACATAAATTGTTTTAATGGATTTTGTATGTTATATATACAATATTTTCAGTTAAGTAGTGGACGGAGGTCACATGCATAATGCCCTATTTTATGGACGCAAAACGCCCTAGACGCAAAATGTCCTAGTCGCAAAACACCTTAGATGTCCTAGCCGCAAAATGACAAACATGCATGCACAGAAACTACAGTCGAACGGGATAAATATGAGGTAGGTTTAGGTTATGTTAGTTTTGCAGCAGGCCCGGAGGGCCAAACCACCCAGAAATAGGAGCTCGCTGAGCTCCGTCGATTCTGTTAATCTACATATTGTGTCGTTTAGTACATTATGCGTTTAGGTCTTTCTGCGTTTAGGACATTATGCGTTCAGGTCATTCTGCGTTTTAAACATTTTCCAGATTTAGGGCATTATGCGACAAGAGCGTCGACGGAATGTGTTTTGGATATGCATAACTTTAAACAAAATGCGGTTCAGAGCTCCAGAGACCATTGAACTGACCAATCGATTTCCATCAAACCTGCATTCTCAAACTGGGGTACGCGAACCCCCAGGGGTTCGCAAGTGGTCGTTGATGGTTTGCGACAAGATTTCCTGAATCAGAATTTTGATTGAGATTGACCAAAATTACTACAGATATTCACTCAATTTGCCCAGCCGTGGCAATAGATAACAGTAACTGTTTTGTATTTTGTTTCAATAAAAAAAAAATAGCATATTATAATATTCTACCCCCGGATGTCGTGTCATTTAACCCCTACATCCTCTTGCACGTATTGGTGTCCAATAAAATTAAATCCGCCGTTTTTTTTTTGGGAAATTTGCTCAATTCTTTCTAAATTTTTAGAACAATTTTCGTTCCCAAATTGTTTTGAAAAAAAAAAGTATTTTGCTACTCTTGCAAACAATGTAAAAAATATATATTCAACTCTGTAGCAACAAACACTTTTATATTAGCAATGTAAACACGTAAAACCATTCATTATGACACCGGTCATTATGCACGTCGCATTCACTAGCTTATAAGCCGTTTTCACAATAGCGCGCGATATTGCTGCGCTGTACCAGCCCGATATTGCATCGGGCCAGTGCGCAAATCGCTTCGTATATTGAAAAATTTCATACAACGCTTGAATGAAACGAGAAATGACGTGTGAAACTTATAAATTTGATCGTAGTAATATGGGTAGAAATCATATAGGTACCTATTGAAAAGTTCAAGTGTTTACAAAAATAAAGAGTATTTTTGATTGTTTGAGCGGATGGTTAAGTATAAAATAAATAACACGAGACATAAACAGTAAATTGCATTTTAATTTTTTTATCTATCAAAATATCATAAACCCTCCGTGATGCGTTTAAGAACCGCACATTATGGCCATTATAAAAATAGACTGTTTCGTTAGAACAAATATCTTATCTGTAAAAAAATTATTATTGCTAAATAATAACATCGATTTTGATAATATTATTTCATTCAAATTTCGAACATCTTTGAAAAACAAAGAAATTTGATTTGACCTCTATTCTAATATCAGTCGAGAAGACGTTTAGTTCGAAATGAATTCTCAATTTGCATACAAATTTGACAAATGTCGCACGTAAGTAAGATATCGAACGATATGATAGTTGGAGCCGACTCTAGTTTGTCTCTGAATTAATAAAAACTATGACAGCTGCCAGAAAAAATTCAACCTTTTCAATACCGCCATTACCGGTTAAAATTTAATATGCAGCTCGTGAATGCATCATGGAGGCTTATGATAATTATGTGGGTAGATAAACTGTGTACAAAATTAGGCATTAAAACACTTGTGTGATGTTATTATGAAACTCGCCTTCGGCTCGTTTAATAAACCCACACTCGTTTTTAATGCCCTTCATTATGTACAGTCACATAAACTACTATTAAATGGCTCAGTCGTAATAACCTTCAGAAAGCTTATATTTTTTAAGTCCCATACAGAGTACCAAATAGGTACATAATATTACTATACAAACATAAAATCTGTCCAAAAACAAATCGGTCCAAAAACATGATTAACTAATGAAATAACTCCTCGTTTAACTAAATTAAATAAGTGAACTGCCTTGGCTTTGCACGAGTAAAATATTATTATTTGGCTTAATCTTGATTGAAAAATAATGGCACCTAAAAACGGTATAAAAATGCATTCAAATCCGTACTTCGTTTCTATCATGAGCGCGTCAGTCGCTTAATATACATGGTCGACATTCATCCATATTGATATTATAAATATCAAAGTAACTTTGTCAATTTGTTATGTTTTCACAGTTAATCACAACCGAGTCGTTTTGCTGATTTTGAAATTTGGTATAGCGAAAGCTGGAACCTCGATGAAGGACATACTTTTTACCGCGAGAAGCGATAAACGACTTCTACGCATACGGAGTCCCGGGCAACAGCTATGATATAATAACCTCTTTTATAGAACCAAAATTAACACCCATATCCTCAATCACCATAACACGTCCCCTAATTCACACGATATTCCCACCCTAAACCAACAACGGATCTTAAGTGCTCGACACATAGATCAATACGGCCCATACATATTACATGTGCTCAAGCTGGCGTTGTACCAGTTAATTAGATCTCTGGCACCTTCTGGTTTACTCACCTGTGCCTTATATAATGAGAGCAGGCTTTTGTTTCCTCAAGGTGTGATTTGAAATTATTGGCCAGTTGGTTAAAGGATCATGTCGGTCTGCGGTCACTTGAGAACGCAGCTCTGCTGGACAGGTTTGACTAAATTGTGTTTTAAATGTTCGTAATAGTTCCAATAGTATTTAGGTTTTTTTTTTCAAGTTGCCCGGAAAAAAACTAGACATCTAATAAGAAATACCAACAATAAATCTTGATTTTCCTATGGGAGTCATTAAGAACATTAATCTTAATGATTCCTATATGGAAAACTGCCCTATCGTTGGCACCGTACCAATTATTGGCACCAACTTTATTTCAAGTTTATAAAGGCGATCAACGATATTTTGGATGCCAATAATTTGGCATTTAACTTCAGTCGCTTAAAATGGCCTTTTTTAAAATATATTACATTACACTGGGGTTAATTTTGTCAGTGAATCCAAAGGGTGATGGGCAATTTTGTATGAACCCTATCCCCACCCTCCAACAGTAACGGGATGCAAGTCTATATGTTCATTAGGCCCCAAAATAAGACAAAATATCTATTTTAGTAGCAATTCGATGGGATTTTTTAAATGAAAAAAAAGCTTTCAAGAGCCAAACAAGGCAAATCATCCATATATGTGTTCATTTTCAAACAAATTCCATACGGAACGATTATGATTTTCCAAGAAAACCCCATACATACGATCGTTGCCATAGTAAAAATACATCATTTGGCCAAGATCTATAAACTGGCACATGTATCATCTCTGTTGATGGGTGGGGACATTTTTGCTCTCGCTCATTTCAAGACGAGCTACTGTTCTCTTTGCACTAAGACAGAACAGTGCTAAACTACTTACATTGGGTCCACAGAGCTCCGGAAAGCGGGGATTATTACGCACCACCGAGCCAAAGCCCGTCTTTTGCTAGACGCTTTCTGGCTTAAGAATTTGAAAAGGGTTAATCTACAGTTAAAACGGGTTAGTTTGCTCTGCCGTATAAATATTTCTTAAAGTAGATGCTACAGAGTGGTACTAAACTAAGATGACTTAAATCTTTCGTTTTATATTTTGTTTACTTTTGTAGAGTTAAAAATAAATGGCTGAGATAACTTGAACACAAATAATACGTCTAAAAGTAGGTAATGATTTCATCAAACTAACCAAGTCAAGCATTTTGTTGTTGTTTTTGAGCAAAGTATTCGAAACATTATTTTTTTGCGGCATACTTTCCTGCGTCTTAGATGCTTTTTTTATGGTTTAAGAACCTATTCAACTATCTTAATGTATACTTTGCCAACTATCACTAATAGTAAAATCCTTCAGTTTCATTTACTAGGTCGATATGTACAGAACCCCAACGAAAATGTTAAGCACTTTGCGCGTTGTCATAGTAAACTTCAAACAGAACATCAAATGATACACCATGACAAGGACAATGACATTTACAATGACAAAATTCTAAGTATGCTCAACATTTTTATTGGGTAACTGTACAGGATAACAATGTGCTCCCAGTATTTTTTTTGTATTCTAATGGTGCTTGAATCTTGTTTAAACATTGCTAGCGTGTTTGTCCTAGCCCTTTATGTAGAAATGGGTCTTGGACATGCCTTTCACGTACCCCTTTGTCCCAGCGTCCTAGAGCCCTCTTGTCTCAAGACAGCCCTTTGTTGGAGCTATAGTGTTTCATAACAACGTCTCGTCAATAAACATTGAAGGGTGATCTTAGACGTTACAATTGTAAAAGGGGTCTTAATTGTAGTCAATGAATTGTATACTTTAAGATCCTACTAATATTGTCTTTAGGGAAAGAAACTTGTTGCGATATCTCCATTCGGAATTCATCAATTCAATCATTCGTTACGCAGAATTTTCATTTCATAGAAAGGCATTTCTAGATTTTTTTTGGTAGTCACAGGTCTAGCCTTGTAACCTTGTTACACCTCGTACAGTTAAAGTCGTTCCGGCATTTTTTATCTGGCTATCTTTATTTTAAATTATAAATTCGATGAAATTATACAATCGATGAAGTGAAATTCGATTAAATTATGGGTTACCGCCTCCTTCACTTATTCAAGAGCCACGGAGGTTTGCCTTGTTATCTTCAGTTTTCTTTACAACCAATACTAAGATTTCTTAATCTCCTTTCTAATATCTTATTTGATAATGTAGAAATATCATTAGTGTCTATGTTTTAGCCGACTTAAAAAAAAACTTTTTAGTGTGTATATCACTCTATTTCTTTGCCAATTGTCAACCAATGGAATGGCTACGGAACTCCTTAATAAATATCCAGTTAATAATAATCCTTGATTTCAATTGTTTAACAATACTTTTCCCTTTTATTGCTGTATCATACGTACCTAAAGGTTACCTAAAGTAAACATGGCTTCAACTTCAAATTACCAAGGGCGCAAATTGTGTACAATAATAGTATAATTAAACAGCTCCCTTTGAAAATACACCTTGTCGTTGTCATCCTCGGTTTGTTTTCGGTTTATGAAATAAATAACTTCGCTCGTGTTTCCGCAAACACTACGCCAGTAATATTTTTAAATTAAATACTGATCAGTAAATAAGTGTGCTTTAAAGATTTATATCTGAGAGATCGTTTTATATTCCAAATGAAAAATAGGGCCTCTATTTTTTCCAAAATAATGTCTCGAGAACTGTCTATTCACTTTATCTAATAAAATTAAGACTACAGACTATTGCCTACCAGGGGTACTTTTTATAAAACATCTTTTTAAAACGTTAAGATTATATTGATTGGACTTAGTTAACTTTGTTTATTATGTCCTTTGCAAAAGACGGATGTAGGCACGCGGATAGATAGACCATTGCTTTAGACTTCACTTTTTCATGTGCTACATGTTTGTAATTGAGGAGTGATGGAGTGGTTGCGCTTGCGAGTAGTTAATGCTTGTGCTTTACCACTCCTTTAACCATCCTGTGTGACGTGACTGCACCACTAGCAATGTGCAAGTTTCCAGAAGTTTGGAAATGTTGTCAAAAAATTACTAGGAACATTCTCTCTCACAAATGTGAGCGTTTTTGCGAATGAAATAATAAGAATGTTTTCAGAAGTAACCAAGAATTTCTCAGAAACTTACACAATTTGAGAAGTTTCTCATCGGTACAATACTACGCACCACCGACCAGACGAAGCATGAGCCATACAGTATTATAACAATACAGGAACGGAAGCCGCTCTTTCTAACAAAACAGCGTTTAGGTAGGTCGAAGGTATAATTTGTATTCATTCGTAACCTAGCCCATATAAAATTCATACTCCCATGCCCATGTAAGCCGATGCCATGAGCTTCACACCTAATGTGTAAACTGTGCCTCCATAACGTAAGCCTCAATACTACCTCAAATATTGCATCACGAAAGTACTTCAATAGCTCTATTTAGTACGAAACGAACATCACAATCCGTCATACATTAAATTAAAGACTTTAGTTTATTTAGAAATGGACTCACGCTCCCATAATATTATTTATAGGTACATCTATTTCACCTTCACTCTGATCTGCTATGAAAAAAAGGCACATCTGCTATAATGAAATTGTATTGCAATTACATGCATAACCTTGAGAGTTTAATATGCTTCTATTCATTAATTGCACTTGTGCCTTTTCCCGTATGATGGCAGTACTATAAATAGGATAACGTGATAGGAAATTTTACTGCTAACAGACACAGCACAAGCTGTACAAATTTTATCGATGACTTTACTTACGCTGTACAGGGCACACAAACTGATTAATCCTAAGTATTTTTGTTAAGTTGCTTAATTTTCCAGAAGGGTCATACACAGTCGAAGAAACAAAATTAAATTATGTATCTGATAGGACTAAAGAAGACCTGACGCCGTTTATACGAATTAAGGGTTTAGCCAGAAAATTTGCCCTTAAAATGTTAACTTCGGGTATGTCCGCAGCAAAGACGGTAACCTGAATCTGTGTATGACCCAGAAAAATTACGACAATGGGATTCATGTCATGTTCTCTGTATAGTAAACAATATAAAGGTAAAGGTTTCGAATTCGGATGACCCGTAACAAGAGATTTGTTAGGGAATGTAAATAAATAGTCAGACCTTAATATTTGCCAGACTCTTAACTATGTTTGGCGAAGGTATTGAGCTTCGGCCGAAAAGGTTGGATTAGTTTAAGCGGAACGTTGTTACAGAAAGTAGGTAAATAGTATTAGGTAACGTAGTTTTACAATAGGAAAACAGCAAATCTTGTTTGTGGCTAGAAATTTGTGGCTTTTTGGTGGAACTGAAGCGGTGTCTTGTGAATGTTACTAGTTGATAAATGGAATACGAGTTGTATGTTTTTGAAATATAATGGACCTCATACAGCGTTTGCAGAAGTAGAGTTTCTAATAGTCTTTAAACAAAAGCTTTGTGCCACAGTAATACTTTCAAGGCGTTTAAGTTAAATCAAAATCAAAATCGAACACATTTTAGCCTAGTTGGTATTGAAGCCTACGAAGCTAAAGTATTCAAATCCCGGTAAGGGTAGATATTTGTGTGATGAGCGCGAATATTTGTTCCTGAGTCTTGGATATTTCTATGTGTATTTATGTATGTATTGAACTATATACGTACGTCAACAGCATAATTAAGTGATAATTTATGTACTTTGCCGCTTTCAATCGTTTCACAATTTTGTATAACATTTCAAACACGACGTTAAACTGACAAGGTACATAAAATAATGATCACTTATTTATGTACAAGTTTAGACCTTAGTTAGGGACTAGGTCAATTTGTGTGATATTGTCCCCTGATATTTATTTAAGTAAGTATGTATTAATTTTCAGGCTACTATGGTTTACCTTGTTTTGTCGACAGTCATTTCATAGAACGTCTTTGCAGAACTGTTTGTCTTTGACCTTCATTTATTTATTATTAAACGTAAGCTTCCCATAGGAATTGGTTTTTAATTGTAATTCATTATTTTATTGTATGTACGCTGTTTAAATGGCAACTGATTTATCATAATGACCCGAAAGCATCGTTTTAAACTAACTCGTTTTACAAAAGCGTTGATATTAATGGAAACGAGAATTTAATCGTTAACGTGAGTATAAATCGATTGTGTATATGTAATTAATTTCACTGTATATTTATCGAATGAGCAGGTTTAAATTTTAGAGGTAGATTTTTTTTTTTTTATGAAACGTAGAAAGCCAACCAGCAAATTAGGTCATTTCCCCCATGGTACACGGCGATAGATCTAAGTGCTTCGGGTTTGTACTTGTCTCTCACTCGTTCTCATACGCTCTTGTTAAGAGCAAGTGAGAGAGAAGTACAAAGCCGAAGCACCTCCTAAATGCTCACAGACTGTACGTCTATCGAAATGATGGTAGGCGAGCTGTGAATAGTTTTGGTTTTCAAACCGGGACAGTACAAAATTACATTTAAAAAATGGCGAGCATTATAGGCATTACAGCATACCAATATTTGTTCATTTTTTATTATTATTATGTATAGGTATCTACTGAGAAAAAAATATTGAATACCTATTATCAAAGCTTGCTGCTCCCATTTTGGACTAGTGATCGGAATGATGTTATTTTCTTTGTAACCGTGTTTGGTTTGTTTAAGTCTAGCTTTAGCTGTGACGTAAAAAAGACCATTTGGCTTTTAAGCTCTTTAGTCATTAAAAGACTGTAAAAAAAATGTATTTATTAATAATTTATTTTGTCAGTAAATAGTATTATTGTATGCCTGTGGGAAAAAACTCTACAAGCGTGGTTTTCAGAACACCTTCTACAAAAGTCCCCGTTGTCAATTTGGTCAGTCCATCTTGTTGGAGAACTGCAACGCGATTTTTGCCTTCGACGTTTCCCATACATCATTATTAATTAGAGATGTAATCATTGGTATTTGTCTGACTAACTGCATTTGACCATGATTAAAAATACTGGGCCCAATTATATTTAAAAACCACTTAATTTCTCTATTTAAATGGATCATCAGATAAAATCTTGTAACAACTCCACTAAATCGTGGCTGACTTCCAAGTTGAAGGCTTCATAACTGCCTCGGTTGTATTTCCAAGGGGCAACCAATTATCGTGGATTATTTCTAAATTTGAACAGCTTCCTCATTTGAAATATACTTAATCTTATTAATCTTGATAAATTACTTGAGGAAAATCGTAAATTTTTCGATTGACTTCGTGAACTTTTTGATTATTTCAAACGGAAACGTGAGTTTAGTAAGAGATAAGTATAAAATAAAGGCCACTAGACCTTGGTTTGGAACTACTTGTTTCAAATGTTGATGACTATTGGTACTAAACAACGAAAATAATACTTACAAAGAGAAATAAAACCGAATCACAGAAAACATCCGAGTCTCGAAAAGAATATTCAAGCTCATCACGCTTAATAATATTTACGAACGCAGGGATATTTTTGAAAATAAGATTTCATTTTTGGGACAATCCTTTGTTGCCGACTTCAGATACTTTTTTTGTACAAAATCATCTGCTTATCAAGACCGAACTAGTCCCAACGCGGTGGGTCTACGTCAAGTATAGCGGAGATCCTGTTAGGGAATGCAAATAACCGGTTGTAACCGATTTTAACCGGTTATTTTCATACAAAAACGATTAATAACCAGTTAAATCTTGTCGCCACCTTCCAACTTTGCTTTGATCAGCTTTTAAACGCCATTATATTGCATTGTAATCGCGTTTAGGTACAAATGTGATCCAAATTTCAGCCAATTCCATTAACGAGATCCGGTTCAAAATTGACTTGCAAATTTTTGATAGACATCTTACAAACATACATACGAACAGGGCGGTATTGTAGGTGGTAAAAACCATATCGTCTTTGACCTGTTGTCGTATTGTCAACGTTTTGATAGCTCCTATTTACTTGACAGTAATGGTGGCCGAGTTAAAAACAATTCCATAACAGGTCAAATACGATATCGTTTTTACCGCTTAGAATAGTCTAGAGGCCCAGTGCAAGATAAATAAAAGCTTGTAAAAAAAAAGCAAAGAAGCAAAACGAGCTAAACGCTTTTAGAAAGGGAAAATGATAATTGCATTTCATATTGGACGTTTTTCACCAACATTAATGTGTTTTTTCATGTTTTAGTAGAAAATTTTGCTTCAGAAAAAGCAATAAATAGAAGACTTTTTGTAATATCCGTTATACCGGCTCATCCGGGTGAAATATCAAAGATATTGAAAGAATCACGGAACTGTGAAAGTGAGACGTCGAAAATCCATTACTTATAGCATTCATATTTGGAAATCCTCGAGTTTCATGTTACCGCGACAGACAAAAATGATAAGTGACTATAATTATTGTCATAACCACATTGTCATAATGATGGAACTGATGTCATTACAATCTCTGCTACTATGCACCAGCAACTCATCATTTATGTAACTACGTCATCAACTCATCATTTATCTATGGTCTACTAGAAATTTCTGGCTGTTTATGATCACAATTGGTTCGAAATTATTTTGTCGATCCTCAGTTTTAGGGAGTTCTTTTCAAGGACTGGTCTCTTTTCTTATAGTCTATATGTGTCCCTTTGCGGCACTAATTCCTTTTCCCTATAACTCCTTGAATCCCTGTTTGATGCCTTTCCTGGCTAGTTGCTATGCGTCCAAGTGGGCACACCATCTCCGTCTCGGAGTGCTCCTTCTACGTTACCTACTTTGCAGCACTCTCTCGGTGGCTACACTAGCCACTTAACTAGCTGACGTGACTAGCTCAGTGAAATTTTGCCAATTACGTCAGGTACGTGTGTAAGAACACAACGTAGTTCTATAAGAGAAGGAGGCAAAGGTTACCTTAATGAAAGTAAGTAAGTATGAACACCAGCAAATCAAATAAGTTGATAAATATCAAACTTCAATATGTGCTTGAAATTTGGTATACGAATTTAAAACTTAATTTGTTCGAATTAAGTCTTAAATTCGTATACCTACCAACTTTAAAGGACAGATTGGAATTTGATATTTATCAACTCAAATAGAGTTATTGGTCCGTTACCGGCCTTTTAGGGTGAGTATCCACCAGAGCTATGCGAGGTAGCAGAGTCGTGCGCGAGACCAAAATCCACCAATAGCCTGCCAACATCCTCCTCAGCGCTGCTCTCCTATTGGTGGATTTTTTCCTCGCACACTCTAAAAGGTACTATATCCTCAACCATATTATGGTCATGTTTATTGATGTGGTTAAACGTGAATAAAACATTCGTCACTATCAGACCAGTTTGTAAGTGCGAGAGTGACGCATGCTTTATCATCCTCAACGACAACCATGATTCGGGGGCTGTGGTATGTGAAAACGATATGTCTTTGGTGTCTTAATGGATTACTAACCTCAGCAGCAGTAACATCCCCTGGTATCTTCACAGCGAACATGAACGGCGTATTCACGCGCTTGAGTATCTCACGGAACTCAAGAGCGACCCCGCGAGGCCGAATCAATCTGAAGAACGTGTTTAGACTTGAGCCTCGCGAAGCCAAGTGTGAGCCGAAGAGACGCATGAATCCGGATCCTGGTGGAAAAAAGGTGGGAATTAATACTAGATATGTTTAACTTAAAAAAAAAAAATACAAGTTAAGCTACACAAATATTAGGAACATAGGTAGGTACTGTTTATTTATTAATTGAGTCGAATGTGGTAAGGAAAATTATTATGCGACAGATGCTAAAAAACCACAACAGTGACGAAGTTTAGAGTATGAATTATGTTCTTCACTGTAAGATTGTTTGGATAAAAACTAAGCATATTATAATTCTAGATATATTATGCCACATTGGTTAAGTGCATCTTTAAGACAAGATTATCATCAGTAACTTACAAATCCTAAACTAAAACGAACAGCTATTTTCTTGCCTATCTTTAGACAAAATTATATCAACCCTTATTACTCTTGACATTTGTTTGTTTTCTCTCAAAATATGATAAGCGTGAAACCCTTACGAACGAATGATTATATAATAAATCGAACTCGAAAAGGTTTCGCGTCACAAAAATAACCCAACCCTTACAATTGGCGCAACATTTTCCCTTTTTCGCAGAATTACTATGACAACAAAGACCTTTCGTATTATTGCATTAATATTTAAGTAAAATGATAGAAACAAAACTTATTATCCGGAAATAGAGACCATTTAATAGAGTGGGAAATCAAAGGTAAACCTTTGCCACACGTAAAAAAAATATGTATGATGAAATGTCAATGTTAGCTTTAAACCATCTTCTTTGAACTATCGCAAGAAGAAGGCACACGAGTAGGGAATGCGAAAAACCGGTTATAACCGGTTTTAACCGGTTATTTTCATACAAAAACGGCTATTAACCGGTTAAAATGCATTTCCTGCACACGAGCATACAGACCACCTGATGGTAAGTGGAATCCTAAGACTGTAATCCTATGAATCAAAATGCGTTGCCAACCCTGAGGACTAATATGGAATGCCTCTATACTAGTAATTTCACCGGTAGTCTTATACCCACACCGAAACACAACAATGCGAACACTGCTGCTTGGAGATAGGTCCAAAGAATAAGATGGTGGTAGCAATTCGGACGGCCCCTGCACATTTGCACAAGGTCTTAACACCACCAAATGCCATAACATATATTTGGCTGGTAATGAATGCCTTTAGGCATTAAGTCCGCCATTTGTACTTTTTATATTTGTATTGTGGAAAAAAACTTAAGTAAGTAAATAAATGTCAATGCTTTAAAACTACACCTTCCTCGAGATATGTTCTAAATGATACTAAAATTCACATCGAAATCTATTTCTGAAATTAGCGCGAACATAAATATAGATCGACGCAGCGAGGGACTTATGATGGTACTAGTGATTTATGCATGCTCTATGACCAGACTTATTTGTTGGCCAAGCGTGAAAAATTAATGATACATATAATTTTGTTTTCTTATAAAACACCTCATAATCTATGTTGACGACGATGATAGCCTAGTTGGTAGTGACCTTGCCTACGAAGTCATGACTTATGGATGTTTTCTAAGTATTTAAGTATATATTTCTCTAGATAAGTATTTATATTGTTGTCTAGTACCCATAGTACAAGCCTAGAGCTTAGTTTGGGACTAGGTCAATTTGTGTGAGATCGTCCCTTTTAAAAATACATTTTTATACTTTGGTTTTATTCGATCTGCGGGCCTCGTATGGCTGCGTCTATATCGCACGTAAAATGTGAATAAAGCATCCATCACTCTCATACTTATAACTTATAATACGTGTCAGAAGGTGACGGATGCCTTATCCAAACTTGGTCTCGCGATAAACGCAGCCATGTCAACCCTGAATTGGTTAATTTCTTTACATTCGAAATCAATAATGGTTTAATTCTTATTTTCCATTTAGATTGTTACCAAACCAACATTTCGTACCTACTCTTTATGAAACACATAAAATAGTCTGAAAGAAAGTCAAATGACATACAAACTCGTACATACAATCACGCCTCTTTCCTGTAGGGGTAGGCAGAGGCGACTTCCTTCCACTTGCTACGATCAAGATAAACTTCTCTCGCTTCCTCCACACTCATAAGCCTCTCGTGCGTCGGTTTAGGGTACTCCTGAGGGCCCTGCCAAGATGCATTGCGCTGACTAGCGTTTCTATTCGTTTCGTTTTTAAACCAATCGCGTCACTGGTATATCACGTGACTTTGCGTATCACCTCATCTGCCAGTGACGTGATTGGTTTAAAAACGAAACGAATAGAAACGCTAGTTAGCGCAATGCATCTTGGCAGGGCCCTCTGACATAATAGGTCCTTTCTTAATTCGTCCCCGATCTGATCGTGGAACTATCGCCTTGGCCTTCCCCTTCCAACATTCCCATTTACTCTTGGCTCATATATCTGTTTTGTTAATCTCACTTCATCTATTCTCTCCACATGAACTCAGCATTCCTTTATTAATCCAAATAAAATAAAATTCAGGGTTTTCTGATTTCTGTTTTCATATAAGATAAAAAAATATACAAATAATAATTAAAAAAGATGCATTTCCTCAGAAATGATAAATAAAATTATTTAAACATTGAAAAGCAAAGTAAAAGTCATTTCATGTTTAAACATTTTGTAATTTACATTAAAATAACTTAACTTAATTATTCCGCCCTTTCATTAAAGAGAAGCTACAAATGCTCATTGGCCCTTCGGCGTTAGAAAAATAAAGATAAAACGCGCTCATAATATAAATTACCGTATTTTTTTCCTTTTCGGTCGTTTGTATGGACCCGAGGGCGGTAAGATTAAAAATGTATAACATTTTTTATCGCTCCCGGATAATGTTAGATGTATTGGATAATATACGTGTACCCTCATATATAATGTAGAAATGTAGCAGTAAATACACGAGTGTATTTGGATGGAGATCAAAGACATGATAGCCCGCATATTTTTTTCTTACGAATTTTCCGTACCTAGTGTATTGAGCGAATAAAATTTCCAACACAATTGTAAGAAAAAAATTCTACGGAACGTTTTAGACTTCGGTGTTTGTATGGTTACGGCTACAACAGTAATTAGAAAAAAAAACGTATAAAATGAAAGCTGTAATTAGAAGTAATTCTTTGATGGGCCGTTAATAATTATTGCTTCACGTAAAACCGGCCGTAAAGTTAACGAGATAGGGTAATAAGATGGGCAAACAAATAATGTCTTGATAATCAAAAATAAAAGACAAATAAAAATAATTACTATTTTTTGGACGGCGTGTTTATTCTAGTTAGTAGTGACCGAAGTTAGCGGTCCTGGGTTCGATTCCCGGTATGGACAAATATTTGTGTGATGAGTACAAGTATTTGTTTCTGAGTCTTAGGTGTTTTCTATGAATATTAGTATTTATGTCTCAATATAAGTATATTTATCGTTGCCTAGTATGCATAGTACAAACCTAAAGCTAAGTTTGGGTCAAGATCTATTCGTGTAAGTTTTTTTTTATTAATTCACAATCTAAGCGACCTTCTTTGCCAAAATAATATAAAAAGGTATCGTTAATTTTAAAGGGAAAGAAAAGTAAGAAGTGAAAACGGCACTTATAAATACAATATGACACAGCACATAACTCAAAGAAAATACAATTTTCCTTTTTTTACATAATCACGTTGAACGGAAACAAAATAGGTCCCGCTTAGCATAATGCCGAGGCAAATGGTGGACGATAATTTCTAGGGCCTCTGTTTTACTGAATAAAACCATAATGGCCTTTCAAATATTTATCGCATTGTTTTTAACTTGGCCACCATTACTAAATTAGAGATATCGTAACATTGACACTTCTACGATCAGTTTGATAGTAAAATTACCAGTCCGCACTTTCACAGGTGACAATTTTATATACATTAGGTAGTTAGTATAGGGCCCTGTATAGCAGATACTCGTGAAATTTGCAATGTATAGTTAAGGAAATGGATTGTATAACAGTTTAACTTAATACGTAAATTAGCCGTATTATACAATTCCCGGCTTAACACAACTAGTCCGTGCGCGAGTTGAATGCAATCGGGGCCTGAGGTGAAGGGCGCCACGCCTCTCCTCTCCCGCATGCAGTGTGCCCTACACTGTATAGTGCCGTCCCGTACTAGCACATTCCTAATGTTGGCATTCAACTCGCGTGCGGGCTGTAATGATATAACTTGGCAGATTGATGTTTTATATCAAATTGCTAAACAATAAAATTCCCGACTGTACATAGAATCAGCTGTCATATTTACTGTTATTTTCACGGCTCCACGTTGACTTTTTTGGTTTTAGGACTATTTTCCATTCACCAAAGAAAAAACTAGTCCCAAACTAATGGCTTGTACTTGTACACACAGCAACACACCTAACTAACCATTGGAGGCAGAGCAGAGAGAAAATATCAATGCTTGACAGGGATGTAGATATTTTTTTCATATTAAATATATTTACATCCCTTTCAAGCATTGACACTTATTCTCAGCTCCGTCTTTAATGGTCAGTTAAGTGTGTGGGCGACTGTACTATAGGTACTAGACAACGATAAAAAATGCTTATATAGAAAAATATATACTTAAATACATAGAAAACATCCATGACTCAGGAACAAATATTCGCGCTCATCACACAAATATCTGCCCTTACCGGGATTTGAACCCAGGCCCGCTAACTTCGTAGGCAGGGTCACTACTACTAACTAGGCCAGCGCGTCGTCGTGATAAATCGGCACACCTTTTCTGGTGGTTTATGATATTCGTTTGCGCTCTCGATTTTCATATTTGTTTACTAAGAAAGAGAGCGAGGTCAGAAATATAATTTACTGCTTCATATTTGCTTGCAAAATGTTTGGATATATTGACGTGTTTTTCCTGTGTTTATTTTAGGATACCTGCGAATTTGTAAATTAGGGAATCTTGTTTGTATTAAAGTTAGCTATTTTATTTCAACCCTATCAAAAATGTGTATTTGTGTGTCTATTTGTACCATCGTAGCTCCGAAAAGTATAAACCGATTAGGATGAGCTTTGTTTTAAAAGAAAAACTAATTTAATCAGCATTGTTCTTAGCTAAACTTATTTGCTGCGTGAGAAAGAACAGTAATAACAGCATTGTTTGACTGCTGTCATCTTTATCAATACTCAGAAACTTCATGGTTGCGCAATGTGTCAAGATTGACTTCTTATCTGCTTGCTTCGTGGATTAAAAAAAATATAGTGATTAACATACTTACAAGTATTAAAAAATAACAATTTCAAACTCGACGGACCTACTTTTAGGCATAAATGAGTTCTTATAGCCACCTTTTGTCGCCAACTTGACCAGTTCGATGACATTCTATTAATGTATTGAAATCGCTTTTTAGCATTCAAGTCAATGCGACAATTACCTACTGGGTCGATTCAGACTCGACTCGGCTTGAAACAAAAGGCGAGCGCTTGGAAAAATATCGCATCGAGTCACAATCGACCTCTTTCTCAATACTAACGATTTTCTATTTTCATTGTTAATAAAATTTTTGGGCGTATAATTCTTAACGCATTTTTTCTTTATACCCTATTTAAGAACGCCAAAAGGGAATTTGAATTAAATTTCCTGTTCAAGGTACATTTAATAATGATAACACAATCACTTTCCCTCCTATCAAACTCCGTAACACAAATAAAGCAAAACTTTTCCTCCTTGGTTTCAAACTCAACAGTAATGAGAATAAGATCACAAAGCTGTGGTATTTGTTAATGCTTATGCAAAAGTTAAATCGTCAAAGTTCCAAATGCTCAAGATAGACCAATTTCAAGTTCGAATCTCTATATCTAGGGCTGTTCACTTAAATTAACTTCCGATTCCGAAAATAGTTTTCTAAACCTCCAAATATCATATAGGTGTACAGTCGCGAACTTTAATTTGGTACCCACCTTAGGTCCAAAGTCAATCTGACATTCTACAACAATAAGGTTGAGTTTCCTAAAAGTTACAAATGACTTGACATCTCTAATGACATTGACGACTTCAAGCATTATTTTTCTTAAAATGGGTCACAAATTAACGTTCGTGATAGTACCTCCTATTAAACGAGCAATATTCATAAATATGTATATTTATATATGTGTGTGCGTGTTTCGTATCTTTTTAATGTGTATTTGTTATCAAGTTCTCGAAAAATCGATCTCTCAAGTGTTTATCTTCGAGAAAATTCTTTTTCGACCCAAGTGACGCTCGGTCTTCTAGGTACTTACGGTCTAATCAAGATTTTTTTGAATGTGTTCGGAAATCCCGAAGTATTTTAATGGTATGTGTCGAGTCACTGCTGAGCAAAAGTCTGGCCACTCTTTAAGTTGGCCATTCGTTTCTATTTAATGCATGTTCCATCAATAATTGATTACTGAATTACTTTCATTAAAGAGATGATTCGTGGAGCTACCAACAGCTGATAGATGATTCTTCTCAACCACTCTTCCTTGAACTCGACGAACCAAATATTAACCAGCAAGTTGACATTGTCCCGTTATAGCGGAAAAACCACATGTAAGGGCGTGCATTCTCAGCCTACCCGTTTTACTAAGACTGTTTACCGGGTCAACTTTTGGGCTAGGTTCGGAAACAATCAAACTTTTCAACGAAATAGACTGATTCGTTACAATCTTCTTCCCGGACACGTGATATCAGGACGGCCCCGGAATAGTACATTACTTAACAAGGGCTGTAAAAGAAAGAAAGCCCGAAATCGCAGGTATTTGAGACCCGAGCCGTAGGCGAGGGTTGTAAATATACGATAGAGGGCTTTCTTTTTTACTGCCCGTGATGAGTACACAATTTTACGTCTTCACCTGGCCACAATGCGAGTTTTACCGTGCGCGCAGCGTGCGATAAAACTCACATTATGGCCAGGTGTTACGTAAATATAATTACATTCCGACAAAACCCGGACTGATGCTATCCCTACCCACATCTATAGATTCTCCAACAATCGGGGTCTATATAAAGGCTGATCTAGGTCAGACAGACTGCAATGCTGAGATAGCGGGTGTTACAAATTTAGATTATCTCGATGGCGGATGCAAAAGTTTTATCTGGGGGTGGAATATATTATGTGGTTGAATTTTAACTTTTAACGATGAGCTTACATAGATAATATTCGCTTAAGAAGTCAATTTCTGTGCTATATTTTGTATGGCTAATTAAATTAGCTTTATTTAAGAGAGTTTCCGTATACATACTCACTTAAGTTAATAGTCATATTAATACATTTTAGCGTTTTTTTGAATTTTCCCAATAGGAGTAGTGAAAAACAATAATTTGTCATGCAAAAAAAAAATTGTGTGGCAAAATAATTTTGTCTTTACTAATAGATCGATCGATTATTGTCGTCGTAGGTACTTATGGATAACGATATGCTCTAGAGTACAATGCCCAAGACAAAAAACGAGAAGTTAACGTAAGTTCTCATAATATTAGCATTTAATTTTAAGTTGTGTAATGATGTTATATTTATCTCATTAAATACTAGTACCCTTTAATACCAGATCTTAATGAAATGTGTGCTTTAATGCTCCTAAGAATAGAATTAAAA
The DNA here is from genome assembly GCA_948252455.1 of Acleris cristana. Lineage (NCBI taxonomy): Eukaryota > Metazoa > Arthropoda > Insecta > Lepidoptera > Tortricidae > Acleris > Acleris cristana. The sequence goes on from OX411790.1 coordinate 9,743,802, forward strand.
TGGATTTCAGTAATTTATCAATTCTAGCTATAGTAATATGTAATTTAGATTTCTTAATTAAAGCGTAAGGACAAACAAACTCCGTTAACTATTATTTAAAACTCATTTCTAACTGCCACACTCAGAGACGTCGATTTAATTTAATGCTTGATTAAAGTTGCTGCTGTCACTTTCTTTGCTACAGCAATAGAATAAGACAACACGTCACTAAACAAGCATTAAATTTAATTGACGTCTCTGAGTGCGGTAGTAAATCCTTGAAATGTTATTGTGTGTTATACCTATCGCTTGTCTATGTAGGGAAGTACTAATGAACACCCCTTCGATCCGCGCAATGCGAATGCTTTGAATTTCCAACAGCTGAATGGACACAAAGCGCAACCTTAACAAAGTGGAAATGAAAAAGAAACGAATACAGCAGCAGCATCTGTTTAAAGGAATAGGAAACGAAGCTAATTTTAATATTGTTACTTGAATTATGCAATTTCAAAGGAAAAAGAGATTCAATAAGGCCGGCCTTACACTCGTAAGTTTTACTTACTTAAGTGGAGACGCAGCTATTTGTTGGAATCAGATAGAAATATTTTTTCTCATTCTAACAGATAGTCATGTCCCTACTTACGTAAGCAAAACTTACGAGTGTAAGACCGGCCTAACGTAGTCAATTGTATAAAGTCTCTAGAAGCTATAAAGAGCAGTTTTAAAGCTTTTTTATGATATTATTATTATTATATTATATTTTTGGTTGGCCTTTATAACCGAGCGTTGATGCAACAATAGATTAAAGAACAACTAATCGTGTGCCATCATTTGTTTTTTTTTAAACGCTACGTGCGACTAATACTCAAATTTGCTTATAAATCGCCTGTAAACAGATTTTACTTTCCCTGTAATGTTTTTGTTTGGTGTACAATAAAATGTTTTGTATTGTATTGTACAATAAAAAAACCTATCTGATAAGATAGCGCTTATTACCATTGGTACATAGGCTTATCCATACATTGCTGCCCATCCTCCTTTGACAATTATTGTCTTGCATTTTTCAATGGTAGTTGAGTAATATAAAGAAAACAGGGACTCAGTTTATGTTCTCCTCATTCAATTTATTGAATTTATTTTACATCTATTCAGTTTTTTAGGAGGAAATAGTTTAGAGGCCCTAGATAAGATCTATTCGGAGTTCTTTATCGTTATCTAAATCCAAAATGTATAGGATTGACGTAAGCGGTCAGACGGTCGCGTCGATCACAAACGTTTATCCCATACATTTTATCAGCTTTCGAAAATCGTTAAAAATAGCTTTAAGCATCTTGTCTACCTTCACAGAACCTTTAAATTCATTTCATCTTATATCTACATGGCAAAATTCGCATCTTCAATTACTCAGGATGCTACCTACACCGAGCAAACGAGCATTCAGGTTACTGGACCGTAGTTAATTGCTGCCACTTACAAACACTGGATGCTCCAACAGAATTGTTAGTCAGTGTCAGGAAACAAAAACTTTTCTTAAGGTTGATATAAAACCTAGCCAAACATATTCTTAACGCTAACGTAAACAATTTTCGAAACGTGGTAACACGTATGAAATTAATATAAGCGCTCGACGTAGCTTACGTCAATCCCATACATTTTCGATAACTACCCATATACCTACCTATATCTAGGGCCGCTGAGCATAATATTCCACATTGTCCGTTGTCCGATTGTTATAGTACCTATTGTTAACATTATGAGAGCTGTAATTATTTTGACAGTAAGGCACCCGAGCCTTAAACAATACGCTAGCAGTAGGGGTATAAATGCAGTGGAATAGAGAGCTAGATTAAGTAAATAGTTTCGCCGAACTTGTCAGCTAGGTATGCATAACGTATGTACGTTGATTACCGCTCATCGAAGTGAATTCGGCTTTTCGACTAAAGGTAAGAGGATACTCTGCAGCTGGTATTCGCTTAATAAAAGTTTCGAGCACTTTAAATAGTGTACTTGTATACCCCTTCAAGGAAAGGGTATTTTCGTAACCATACAAAAATGTTTTCATGCTTATTTAACATGAAAAATATCAGGAGTCACTGCAATTGACCTAGTCTCAAACTAAGCTCTAGGCTTGTACTATGGGTCCTAGATAACAATAAAAATACTTATATAGAGAAATACATACTTAAGTAAGAAAACATCCATGACTCAGAAACAAATACTCGCGTTCATCACACAAAATATCTTATCGTATTGTCTGCGTAATGATAGCTCTTATATACTTCACAGTAGTGGCGGCCGAGTTTAAAACAGTATTATAACATGTCAAAAGCAATATGGTCCTATGGAGTAGAATACAGCCCCTGATGGAAATTTGTAAGACATAGATACAGAGTAACCGCCGCTTTGATATTTGGCAAAATTAAGGACGATACTAATGTTATGTAGGTTCCGAAATTATTCGAAAAACAACGTTTTTAAACTTCATATTACTTTGTCGCAGCGGGAAAAATTACAGCGGAAAACTTATTATAATTTCTTATTGTACGCGCAAGAATAGTCCTCGAGAATCACTGCATTGAAAACTGCAGACTCAAGGAAATAGGCTATAACAATTTTCCAATGACAATAGGAACGATAATAGAAAGATGATAAAGGTACCAGGATAAACCGTTACTCAATTGGAATAGAACACTCCCCATTTTAGAAACCTTTGTGATTGATTTTTGGGAATATACCATATTATTATTTTTTCAAATATCTTTTTCAGTTCAATGCAAGAGGTACCAGCATAAAAGAGTGAAAAATAAATTATAAATTGTGAAATAACTTACCAAGTTGCACCAGCTCCAGCCGTCTGTCCGTGACAAAATGCCACGGGAACGCTTTGCAGAAACTGGCCACTCCAATCCTCAGATCTGTCACTTTGCTGGACGACGCCACCACGCCTGCCTCGTTTACCACCTCGCTGCTGTCTTCTTTTGATTTCTGACGTAAGGGTACCGCATTTATTTCATACCTGTAAAAAACATTTCTTTGTGATCTGTTGTTTTAAGAAATTACCAAAGATGTTTTGACTTGATTCTTGCTCAAGACCATTATCGTTCAGCGCGTTCTTGCTAAGTTTGCTAGTAAGGGTCGTAATGACCAACAAATGAGGTGCCATTATGTTGTGCCAGCCCCTAAATAGAAGTTAGTAAGTAAGCAATTACTGGCCTAGTAAGGACAGTGTAGTAGGCTCACTTGCCTTAAGTCGTCTTGTATTTCTTAATTCAAAAGCTTAAGAAGTAAGGATATTTAATTGGAGGACAAAAATAAAAAAATACCTTTTGCAAAACTAAAAGATAACGATAGTTCAGTCAAAGAATATACAGGGCAAGATAGAAGTACAAAACATTTACAACAATTTTTCGTTCCACGATTCTCTTTACTCACCTAAATCTTCTAGGATCATTAGTATAACTCATCAGTCTTATGTCCGTCTGTGTGTCGTACAGACGCCTGGCGATCATCCGCAAGCTTCCCACCAGCAGGTACGCCACTGGCTCACTCTCGGTGGTCAGGTGGAGCTCGATCTTGCCTTCGTGTGACGTGGTGCAGACAAACGCTGCCTCGTACTCCTGTGATTCATCTTTTTGCGCGTCATCCTGTGGATTTAAATACATTTGAGCAAATGTATGGGCCGAAGAGTTCCAGGCAGACAGAGAAACAGTAATGGAAGACGAAAGGTGAGTTGGCTATATAAAAGTCGCGGAAAATCACTGGATGCAGAAAGCTCAAGTTCAAATCTTAAAGAAGCAAAAGAACATAACATGTACTTGGTTTTTTTTTATGGCAAGAAGTAGGCGCATAAGCACACAGGCGTGATGGTAGTGGGATCTGAAACCGATAGGTATTGGAATTCTCAAGACTTCAATCTCAAGATTGCAATCCTAGGACTCCAAATGCGTAGCTAACCCTGGTATACCTCAATTTCCTTGGGTAGGCGTTACCAAAAAAAGTAGCGTCATAAAAATCCTAAAAATTTAAACCATGGCGATGAAATCATAAACTTTACTGCAATGTTTTCCCGAAAAGTCGTAGATTATGGCTTTAATTGTCAAACTCAAAACATGATCCAACTTTCAGCTATCATAACTTTTAAAATGGCTAAAACAAACAACTCAGCTCGTTTCTAGCGGCTAGTTTTAGTTTTCCATCATAAAAATACCTCCTGCTATGCCATTTAACTTTGTGAAAAACAATATAAAAGAGGATTCACCCACGGCTTTTGCTCTTTTAAAACTTCAACTCTTCTGAGAAACTCGGCGTCAGATAGTGATGCCCGGGTTATTTAAATCTCTTAAAAGATCATTTTGCTTAATCTTTAAAGTGCTTTTGGTTGAAATTCCAAATTGCTCTGCTATCTTGTTTATAAAGTGTCTGCTAAAGGGTATTTTGTGTCTCCGACTATTAAAGACTTTAAGGCTCGAAAAGAGGTCATTTAAATAATTGACGATATTGTTTCTCTTTGTAGCAATCGTGTCTGATGCTGACAGTTTTATAATATGTTTACCTACTAGGAAGATGTAAGTTTCTTATTGATAAAATATTTGTTTTTTTAAAATGTATCATAATTAGGTAAAATTATGAGATGAATATAAATACATTAGTAAAGGGTGAGTAAGATTGCATTATTTACGCTTATCATAACTTGCTTTTTAAAATAAGTTTTTTTTACTCTGTCAATTCATTTTATGTTATGTCTGTCTGTGTCTGCTTTTTGAGGTTATTATCTTCTAAAAGTCAAGCACTATCGAAGACTGCTTTAAATAATTTTATTTATTTAGCCTTATTAATATTTACACTCACGCCTTCATTCCCTGACTGGGGTAGGCAGAGCTAGTTTTTAACAGTGTATGTTAGTGACAGGTTGCAAGCCCATCGCCTTGCAATACTACAACTTTAGTCGCCTCTTACGACTTCCACGGGAAGACATGGAGTGGCACTATACTAAACCGGTAACCACATGGCACTAATATTTGAATAATATTAGTGCCGTTTATATTATAAACTCAAAATCTCACCTGGTCATGTAAAACATCGTGTACACTGTCCAGTGTGTGGAGAAATTCAATTAAATTGGTGCCTAAACATTTGTACGCCCGTTCTATTCGACAGTTGTGTGAAAACGCAGTAAGTATTAAATATTCCCCTAATTTCGCCATAAAATCTTCCGTGGATACACCTGCAACAAACAAAATAATGATTTATAAATTATTGGTACACTATGATGATAATTAAATGCAACTTTTTCAAAATTAAGGCCTTGTTGTCAGGCCCGACGACGAATTTTGTTAGTTCAAAAAAGAATCTCGTATCAGCCAACTTAAATTAATAGACACTGACACATTTTTGATTAAGGTCACTTACTAGAGCACATTAGTGGTTTGAAGAAGAGCTTAAGGTTTATTTTGCGATGGCTAAGTTTTACTTTATGACATCATTCATATAAACCAGCACGAATCTTTATGAGAACAAAAAAATCTACTCCTACTCGCGCACCTTCAGAACAATAGTGACCTAATTCAAAATTTTAGCTTTCAAACTTCAAGTCATAAATTTATTAGTATGGTGACATAATTAGAAATTTAATTTTTTTGAATTAGGTCACTATTGTTCTGAAGGTGCGATGTATAGGTATTATAAGTCAGGAAACGGCCAGAAATGTTTTTTGTCATACATACCCCTTTACACCCGCAGGCTTATTGGCTAACGCACTCGCAATAGCAATCGTTTTCATTCTGACAATCCGAAGTCGATTGCGATTGCAAGTACGTTAAGCCAGCTGAGCTGATACGTTAGTGAGGGTTTTTAATGATTGAATATGAACCTTCTCGACAAAAAAACGGCTCTTATTGTTAGTTATTTAACTCTTTCTCTAGTACTTCTTGTTTATATTTTGAATGACCAAAATTAAATGAAAAAAACATTGATTTTAATTATTAAAACAAAATTGGCTGAATCCATCCATAGCAATACGAAGCGATAACATGGTTTAATTTTGACACTTCGTGAGTAAAGGGATACGTGAGTAAGTCGTAGAAGTGTTTATTTTATAAACATCGTTCATGTTTTAATTTAAAATTCAACGTAAAGTGTCCAAAAATAAATTGTAAAATTAATCTTCCTCGTTTAAGTTTATAGCAGAGGAAATTACTGTTATCCAAGTTCAATGATAATTCACTTTGTGTCAACTTGGCTCGTACAAGGGAAGTTGGAAGTTTCTCGTCACTGAGTCGGTTGAAGCCCTTTCATCTATATTTTTGGAACAATCGTTTTTAATTAGGGAACAAATTTAATTTAATCAATGGAAAATGTTATGAATAGGAAACGGGGCGTGCGGTAGAAGTTCTTTTGCTTGTGTGTAAAATTAATGTTCACGTTTATTTACGTGTTGCTTGGTAGCATGTTTATTTATGCAATTTTTAAGGTTGCGAGTTTAATTAAGAAAAAAAAAGAAGTTTTATTTATAAACAAACATGGAGCGTTGAGTCATAAAAACAATGAAAGTTAAACGACAAAAATAGCATTGTAAGACATCTATCGTTACCATACCCTCCGAGTATGATAAGCAAGCGATTACTAATTTCGTGGATCTTAAGTAGGGTCTTGGTGGCATAATTGGTAATGCGCCTGCATCGGCCCGGAGAGCCAGAGGAGATGTAGGTTCGAATCCTGCCTAAGACCGACGAAATGTTTTCGCTTTAATATAGTTTATCTATCGTTCAGTCATTTACAGATCTCATCTACCAGTGGATAGATGAGATTAGACAGTTCAGATATACCGAAATAAGCAAAACAATGCGGTTGGCAAAATGACAACAGTGTTTTATTTAACCTTTTTAAAAGGTTATAAAAATTTGACGCGCTGCCGTACTGCTAATTGAACGATAGCTCGATAGCTCTTATTCACTTGATAGTAATAGCGGCTGGAGCCCCTTCTTTTCAACTTGTTGAACCAATTTAAAACTACAAAAACGCAGAAGAAATGTATATGGATAGTTATGTATTTAACGGATTATACTCACTATCAGTCGCTCGTACCGCGTCATATATTTCTTGTAGGTACGCGTAGTTTCTGCAAGACCTCACGTCATCTGGTAATCTCCTTCTGTGAACAACAATACCATAATTAAAACTAAAACTGTCTTATTAACACATTCCAGTATTAGTAAATCAGGTATTTATTATCGGCAACAAATATAATGAGCACCAAAATGAGTAAATGATCACCAAATTAGGTTAGGTTAGGTTAGGTTAGGATAGTTTTTGGTGGTCATTTACTATTTTCGGTAGTAAAAAGTATTTTTTTGGCGTTATATTTTACTATATCTGGTGATCCTTTAAACATAAGCCTTTATTTGCCTTTAATGTATTTTTATTCATAATTATCGCAAGTCATACAGTATTTTTCGATAAAATCGCTTTTTTTTAAAGATTTTAATTAACCTAAGCTAACCTAGCGTTAGGTATCTATAAATTCGATATGACTGAAAGTTTGGAACACCGAAGGCAATCGATCGATCGCGCGGTCGTTCACCAACAAGATGGACCGATCAAGTGAAAGAATTGTCATCCTCCAAATTCTACATGGATGTAAGAGACGAACTGGACCAGAACCGGTGGAGGCAGATCATCCGCTCCAGATGCAGCCCTGATGCTGACCACGATCCTCAGACGTGTGGGACCGCTCCCAGAGAAAGATAACTGAGACTGAATGAATGACATAATACAGTTTTTACGGTATTGAATAAATTATGATTCCAATTTTCATTAACTTCACCTCACTCAAACTCTCAATAAAGGTAGATAAAGTTTGATTTGTTATGTTATTGTTTACCCAAAGTTTTGGCTTTCCTCGTTCATAAAATATCTACTACATTTATGGAGAAGTTACACAGAATAAGTTGGGAAAAACTACTCACTAAGAACGTCAAAACTATGATACACTGTTGATAGTAGACTGACAAGGCATCGGTAACAACATTACTTCGTTTTTACTGTTTTACTTGATAAAAAAGTAAATAAAATAAGTTTTGTAATATAATTATTTTCATATAAGAAATTTACGGTCGCGGACTTTAATTGTTGATTCACCATAAAACCTTGTCATAATCACAGCGTCAAGTGACGAGGAAAATACAAAGGAATGAATCGTAGGTTTTATGCGACAAGGTTCTATAGTGGTTCATCAATTAAAGTCCGTGACCGTATGTGTAAAAATCTTGGTACAGAACATACAAACTTTTCGTTCCGCTTTACTTTTAGCTTTTAACAGTCGGCGACTAAATATACCGTAAAAGTAACGCTAGGCTTAGAATAAATGTATACGACAGGTGTATTCCACTCGGTAAAACCATATTGCCTTTGACATGTCATCGTATTGTCAACCATAAAATAGCTCTTTATTTACTAGACAGTAATTGCGGCCAAGTTAACAGTCACAACGTGTATATGCAGTGACCCATCTATTGCGTTTTTAGCGCGTTTTTTACGCCGACCGGTGTGGACACGTCTAAAAGAACGCGATATAATTACAATTTGCGATTTTACACAGCTTAAGCGTATTTTAATGGTCAATTCTTCAATCAACTAAGACGCACAATACCATTCAAATAGACATTGCACGGTTGTGTCAATATATCTAACATTAAGTATTGGAGCAGGATTCGAAGATGAAAAACACGTAATTGCTGCTGTGCAATGGATTGCAACTGTAATAGTATGCGGACCATCGACTAATCAAAATGTACCTTGTTTACTATGCCTCTTCGCTCTCAAAATCGCGCTTACTGATCCCAATATCCGTTTTGTTCGGAACTCATTAACGCTCGAATGCAAAATCCACTAGCGTTACACGAGCCGTCAATGCATTCAAATTGCTAGCGGTTAGGCAGTCAGTTTGAATGCAGCCATAACTATCGGTTCGAATGGACGGAGCGGTAAATTAGTTCGATTCGGCTGATTTCTCGAATAAACGTCAAATTAGGTGGAATAAGTTGGCATTTTGCGTTTAACATTATTAGGGATTTTATCAGTGTTAATACAATTTTATAAATATGCGTACACTTTAATACCTTGTCTATTTAATGTCATTTTTAAACTGCCATATATGAATTGTCACAGGGATTAAAGTGACAAGGTACTGAAGTGTACACGTCATATTTATGAACTCGACTATACATTATATTGACTGATAGACATCACACGGCCTAAACCGCTGGACGGAGGGACTTGAAATTTGGAGGTATATAATATTCCTTGGGTACCCAATGTGCAGTTAGAAAGGATTTTTTGAAATTCAGCCCCCTATCTGAAGAAATAGAGGGAGTAGCAGGAAACACGAACAAAGTCACGGCCGTTGTTTAGTTTTAGGGCCCCACTGAAAACATAGAACCGAAAAGACGGAATGACAGAGAAGAAAAATACGTTATTTGTGTTAATACACACATAGGTACATACTTACTCGCGTGTTATCGCAGAATGGGGTAGGCAGAGCTACAGTATTACCTACAACTCCAAAAACTTGTTGATAATTTTTGCACACATTTTGCACCGTAAAATAATTAGGCTAATTTAATATGTTTACCAGCGTATTAGTGACAGGTTGCAAGCCCATTGCCTACCAGTATACTACAAGCCTTTATTCCCTTAGTCGCCTCTTACGACATCCACGGGAAGACATGGAGTGGCACTATTCTAACCCGGCAACCACACGGTAATCTGTGTTAATTCATTTATTTAGTTATAATTGTACTATAGCGTTTATGTTTCCTATTTAATCTATATATGTATATATTTTTTCTATGTATTTATTTGCTATTTTTATTTTCTGTATCTTTAATTGTTGTATGTTTAGTCATCCGTTGTTATTTATCTATCAATCGCTTAAAGGTTAAGGTGTTTCTATTTGTTTTTTTTTCTGTTAGTGCAATAAAAAGTTGACATGCAAACATACTCGTAGGTACATAATTCTTTGTTTTCTTTGGTATTTTTTTTTCTTTCTTACTTTAAAAATACAAATAAATTTTCAGCACAGCAGTCATAGCGTTAATATTCAAAATACGTATTATACAATCAACTTCGAACAAACAAAGTAGAAATAATTAATTTAATTGTGCGAATTCTCTCCGTTCCATTTTCATTAAGTTTAAATGGATTCCAAAGTATGCTAGACTTAATTGCTTCTTAGCAACGTTTTTAGCTGTCAGTCCGTTTATGTCTTAATTAAAAAAATAGTGCAAAGTGAATATTGAGTTAGCGCTAGTTCAACATCTAGTTGCTTTTAAAAAGTTAAATTTAACTTTGCAGATTCCACTTAAACTTTATCCACCATTAAATCGAGTAACTTTTACGTTTCAGATGTATACTTTGTGATTTTTTAAGTTGATTACTTTTAGTATAAATGGTAAGAATATGGTACAGTCGAGTTCAAAAATACGTGTACACTTTAGTACTTTGTCACTTTAATCAAAAAAATCAAAACTCAAAATATTTATTCAGTAAATAGGCCATATGAGGGCTCTTTTACACGTCGGTAACATGAGTGAATCTACCAGCGCTTCGGACAAGACCATCATTGCGGAGAAGAAGCGCCGCAAGAAACTCCAGCAGAAGGTCATTTTTTCAATCACTGTTCCATAATATTATGACAGTTTAAACATGCCATTAAATAGACAAGGTACTTACTAAAGTGTACACATCCAAGACTGTGAAGCAGAACAGTCGAAAATGCACAGAGAATGGGATGAAAATGCTTCATCTATTTGCTGGATACTAATGATCGAGTTGTACATAATATTATATAAATTATTCTGTATATTATAAAGTTCAAAATATTATACTTACAAGCAATTGTATTTATCGTAGTGCTCCGCTTGATTCTTAGTTAATGACGTCACAGCTGCGTGAAGGGAGTCGTTCTGTGGACAAAAGAAAAGCAACTTTAGCCGCATAAATACACGGTATGTTTTGGTTTGTACGTCTTGCCCTAGTTATTCGGGTAGTGTAAACAAATTAAGCAAGACCCTTTGAAAAGTCAGGCCATTATGGTTTATTTGGTAAATAACGTATTTTATAAGAATTTACGGGTTTTAAGAGCAATTTGGGTTTACACATTTTATTCCGTGTAAATACAAAAAGTCATTTGAACACTTGTTAAGTGAATTTTATTTTAGGCGTGTCTGAAATATGGTTTAATTTTTTTATAAGATATTTTTTATAAAACCAGTCTGTGGCATGTCGAACCAAGCTTATTGTTTCAAAGCCGTTACGACAAACACAAAAAAACTATCTCAAAAAACAACAAGTAGGTATGAACTTATTTTCTATTTAAAGTTATTTGGTGCTGTCTTAGATGATTTTTATAGGTATAAACACTTCTTGTTGGAGGCCTACCTACAGCTCGTCTCCGGCCATCAGTCCTGCGAGCAATGTGCCCCGAATACTGCCACTTAAGTTAAGGTATTCTTCGGGCTATGTCGGTAACCTTAGTGAGACCAAGATGTGTTGTGGCAAAATGGAGTGACGACCTAGTAAACATCGCGCGAATGCGGTGGATGCGAAAAGCACAAGACCGGTCTGAGTGGAGAGCCTTTGGGGAAGCCTATGTCCAGCAGTGGACGTCTTTCGGCTGACATGATGATGATGATGATGATGATCATGATAATAAAAACTTTAGTCGCCTGTATCTCAGGAACTAATCAATCAATAGGTACTATACTTAGCTCGTGTTAAAAAAGTGATTATAGCAACGGATTTTTCATAGCAATATTTATTAAACTTTAATATGTTAAATTATAAACAACATAACATAAACTCACGCCTTCATTCCCAGAGTGGGGTAGGCAGAGCCACAGACTCACCAACAACTCCAAAAACTTGTTGATAATTCTGTGACCACATTTTGCACAACCAGGCTAAGATGTTATCCAGTGTATTAGTGACAGGTTGCAAACCCATCGCCTAACAGCACTACACAGCCTTTAGTCCCTTAGTCGTCTCTTACGACATCCACGGGAAGACATGGAGTGGCAACATTCTAAACCCGGCACCACAAAATACATATTTCAAACAATACATATACATATTTTTTGTGTCACGGAAATTGTACATTTGCTTGCAGGGTTTTTTATCTGTAGTGGTCTTTGCTGCAGACTTACACGTGTAAAGAATTATAATCCAAGTTTTTTCAAACAAGAATATTCGAAAAATTTGTACAAATAGGTAGGTATTCCGAGAAAGCTTTTTTCCTGTTTACGAACGTTAAAAGACGATGTTAATAAGATTTTCTTATTTGTTAGTAATTTTCACACAAAAGCAAATGAATATACGAAATTTCTTTCACAATTTGTCACATCATATTTCAAAACCATAATAACAACGTCACATCAGATAAATAAGGAAAGAAACTACGTAAAATCAGCTTTAGTCGAAGAAATTTAATATTTCTCGGTAAAATCCGGAGAATTTGCAAAGTTCTCACGCAGCAGGCGGGAAAAAAGTTACTTTTCCCTCTGGAAATCGATTATTTTCTTGACGAAAGCGGAATTCGAATTGGTGTCTTGTTCAAATGAGATTACCGGCGTTATGCCGTATCTTTTTTTAAGTTAAACGATCGTTTTGTAGGTCTAAAAGTTTAATATCTACATGATGTAGGTACATTTAACTTTTATTTATCACACTATAGAACCGTATCACAGCCATGTTATAATAACCCCCCAAGACAATAAAGAGATCGGTTCAGATCCGTGTAAGTAGTAACCTGACCCATAATCTAGGTAACGAGTCCAGAAAACGTCTGTAATGACGTTACGTTCAATACGTGTATCACTAGAAATATATGTTAGGCTTGGGCATAGAACAGAAAAAACAGTAGAAGTGTCAAGTGGGCATGTAACGTGTGGCATGGTTATGCGGAGTTCTGCGCAACCTACCATACCTCGCCTCGATCGCTTATTTCGATATTTCTAAAATAGGAAATAAATCCAGAAGCATGCCTTATTGTGCTATTTTGGAATGTAAAAACGATAGCCGCACCAAAAACATTTTCCGTGGTGGCGTGTTGTTTTTATGATAGTATGAGTATTGGTGACAACAGGTCTGATACTAAGCGAAGCTCATGCCACTTCCACTATTTTTTCTATTCCGTGGGCTAGGGCTTGTTACTGAGCGATTTTAACACTAAACTACCCACGTACTGCTGAGTAAGGAATGTTTCGCAACAATTACCACCGTCTCTTTTATATTTCTAGATGTTATTCTCTTATCTTAGTGTGTTTATTGTTGTGAGAAATGTGGACTAAAAGAAGATGTAGTGACTAAGATTGAAAAGGGCATGCTTCGATGGTTCGGTCATTTGGAAAGGATGGATGAAAGAAGATTGACGAAAGGATATACAGAGCGAAAGTGAGAGGAAGGGTCTGAAGGGGCTGCCCTAAGCGTACTTTTTCGAATCAAATCGGAGAAATACTGGAAAAGGGCCGAATTTCAAGTACCCGAAACCGACGTGCGTGCATGACTCGATATAATGAATGTGGTTGAAGCGAAAGAGATTTGTCAAGATCGTAGCAGGTGGAAAGAAGTGGTCTCTGCCTACCCCTCTGGGAAACAGGCGTGATTTAATGTATGTATGTATGTAAACGTTTTTTCTTTCTTTCTTTCGAAACTACAATTTAAACTACTCCTTCCTTCCTTTAATAATATGTCAAAAGCAATAAGTTTTTACCGAGTGGAATAGAGCCCCAGCACGGGTAGCACAAGTTCTATTCTCGCTTGTCCCTCAGTGCATCTCTATCGTTACAGACTAGATAGAAAGGGAGATCCGAGCGACAAACAAGTCGCGGACATGTGCTAGCCGTGCAGAGGCCCTGCCAACGCTACGAGCGCTACGCCGTAGCTCGTAGCCGCATTTTTCCACAACGTAGCGCATATCTGCTACGAACAGTGTGACAACTATCAGGCGTATTATGAACTGCGAAGTTCTAGACAGGAAAGAATGGATCTATAGAAATTATATACCTCTGTCTCTTTCACTGCCCGGGACATGTCTGAATAGGATAGTTCATAATACAGCACCGGGTGGTAGGCAAAGAATGTTGATCTCGTTGGATGCTGTGAACTGTATAAAGTGTTCAGCGCCTCTATTCCCGACGGTAAAAACGATATCGTAGTTGACCTGTTATGGTATTGTTATGACGTCAGACGCCATTACTGTCAAGTAAATAAGAGCTATCAAAACGATGACAATACGATAACAGATCAAACACGATATGGTTTTTACCGTGTTGAATAGAGGCCCAGTTTGTATGAAACCCGAGAGCTTAACGTTTAATAAGTATTTGTATAATGCCTACTTGTTACAGCCAGCCTATTCGTTGTTTTGCTAGCACAAAAAAGTTGACAGTTTTTTTTTATTTAAGCCGCCATACTGATATCTTATTTGGTGGCTAGTGAAGTGTTTTGGACATTAGTATGACAGTGGCGTGATATCTTTGAAATTGTACTTCATTAAACAATAGGCGGCGCAGTGAAATGTTTATCAATGAAACTAAGATAAAACAATGTGGGTAAAAAAGTAGCAGCAATCAAGTCAGACACTGCACGTGGTTATACATATGTCTATATGCAGTTAGCTTCTCTAGCACTGTCCTAGTTTTTACCCGACTACGCCAAAGCACAAAGGAGGATTATGATTTTGACCGGTATGTACTTATATGTATATAATAATGTATGTTTATCATATTCACAAGTCAAAGAAAACTAACCGTCCAAGTCTAAATTTGTCTTAATTGATTCATGATTTATGAAAAATGTGATTAATCGTTCGGTGTGAACGGACAGAGTGATTGATTGATGGTAGCGGGGCAATTTATCACGCTGCTATTGATTTAGAAATCGAAGACCGTTTTTGATTGACTTCGGAACCTTGGTTCAAGGCTGGTTGAAACGTTTTACGTTGATGTAAATATTATCAGATCAGAAAGAGGAAGTTGAGATACTTTTTAAATGTCTACAGCTACACGTTTTGTCATTTCATGTAGCTGGGACTCATTTAATACAATCACAAATGGTAATAATAAATAGCATTATAATAAAAAGTAGAAAGACCCGAGATTTATCATTATGTTTGTCATTATTCATCGTTTTTATCGATGGTTTTTTCTTGACAACGTCGACGTTGTCACGCTTCACGGTTATCATTCAGTCATTATCATTATAGCATTTGCTGTACAAATCGAAAATCAATTTCATTATTTATCACCGTGAAACCATCATCATGTTTGTCTCTTATCGTTTGAGTATTTGCCATTTTATTCTTATACATCAGCCTGGTAATTTGCTTCATCTTTTTCTAATATAAGAGCTGGCTCTTGTTGGTGTAGAATGTCTTCTGTTTCTTTTTAACCATTTTCATCTCCTTTAGCTTCTCATACTATATCATGACAACCTTCCCTCCTCCTTCAGTTCTCTTCATATTACTTATAATTACTTGGTTTACCCCTTTCTCCCTTCCATTTTTTTATGTCGTATAAATGGGATCCCCTTTAATAACCAACAATCATTTGCTCAAACCTTAGTGTTTTAGGTTATCTTAAGCATGGGTTACGTAGGTTAGGTTAGACTTGTGACCACTCAAAAATTATAACTCATGCACATGTAAATGCCGGTCGATGAAATGAACATACGGCGAAAAAAAAAATTATATGAAATAAGTGTTGGTGTATCAAGGTTAAACCCTTATAAAGAGTCTCATCATTTAACGTCTTCTATTGTCAAAAATATATTCACGTTCAATTTAAGTAAATTTTCTGAAACTTACGATTACGATATTCATTTTTTTTTTTTAGTTAAACTGGACTTAATCGTGTAAAACAGTCATGATGAATCATTATCTCAAAATTTTGATGACATTGCAACCAGGCAGGCATCAATTTCTGCGATTGGTTCGAAATTTTCGAACTATCCTCACCTGTGGATCTATAGGCAAGATGCATTGCGAGAACGTTATCACTATCGATAATTGACGTAAGCTGCCTGACGGACGTGTCGAGCGCTTATGTCCACGTCATACATTTTGACAGTTATAGAAATTCGTTTACGTTAGCGGTAAGTATCTTGTTTCGGACGACTGGTCTTGATTTGTTAATTCGAATCAGTTACACAACACTCACAAAATCCTAAGATTTGATGATTATTAGATTTCATAATGTCGATAACTATAGCTTCGAGGAAGTGGAAGTGGGCGGGTCACATATGCCGTAGACAGATTGGGAGATGGGGCAAAAAAGTCCCTGAATGGAGACCCCGTTCTGGACGCCGAAATGTGGGCAGGCAGCCAATGAGATGGGCCGACGATCTGGTCAAAATAGCCGGTAGAAATTGGATAAGGAAGACCCAAGATCGTAGAGAATGGAGTGCGATGCAAGAGGCCTACACTCAGCATTGGGTGGCAATAGGCTGAGGAAGAAGAACGTCGATAGCTTAAATCCGTCATCCCGGTTGTTTTTTAATTATTTATAATAATTATTGTATTTAATTAAGTCCCTTTAACTACAAATAAATATATGCAAGCCATAATTTTACACGACTTTTGTATATCTGTGGTTAAAAAGGATATAGTCACAATTAACGGGCTAAAAACCTAAAGGTATTTTCTATCAAATGACGATGATTATGATGTGTATTTAGTAAATTAAATGTGTGTCACAAACGTTGCGAAAGGGTATGCGGCCTTACGTTTCACGACAGATTAAAGAGCTGAAGGTCAAAGAAGCCTTAGGTATAACAGGGTTGCACTGTCATCTTCAATATTGATCACACCTACTGACACAATTTTTATAAATACCTTGAACGATAGCTTACATAATGGAGTGAATGAAAGAGCAGTTTTTGCGTAAGGAATTCCAGAAATGTTCATATTGTAAAGGTATAATGTGATTGCATAGTCATGTTGCTTACCTATTGGCTTCGTTATAAAGAGTTTCACAATATAAGTTGACTTTTTTCGGAGTAAGTACAAATATAGCAAGAGGCCAACTAGTGTCTGATCTCTTGGTTTTGAGAGATATGGCGGAATCAATTCTTACAAAATCCTATTGCAAAATATTCCAAAATTATTGTAACATTTATATCACTTACCATGTTTGATATTAGTAATTTTTTAATTCAGTTAAAACTGAAAATCAACTGCTTTTTTTAAGGATAGATTCTAAATGGTAAATGTCCAAACATACAGACTAAGAGTTAACCATTTTCACATAAAGGATAGCATGAGTCTTATATTGTGTTAACTGTTTGTTATTATAAATCACAATAGCCAAAAAATAAACTACCTACACTTTTCCTAAGACGTATTTCTTTTGTAATAAAACAGTCATCTTATTACGTAACACTGTTGAACTAAAGATAACTCTCGACACTAGTGTCAACGTCATCAATTTATGTCAACGATTTACACACACCACTACACTTAGTGTTGACGCTGGGTGTCGAGTGTCGCCGTGTAACCTTAGCGCCTTACAACACCCAAACCCGATACTTACATAGTTTCTTTAAAATATTTTTTCTTGTATCTGTGGTGCGGGTTCGGCAGGTTCAGGGTGTTATTCCATATCGTGAACGTTAACCTTATTGATTTATTATTGAACAATCGTGGATTCAAAGATTTGGTGATGCATATTGCGTGGGCCCTGATTTCAATCAATAAATATCAAAGTCGACTCTGCTCCAGTCTTGAAGTCTCCAGTGTCTAAAGGCCGCACTCAGCCGGTCCTTAGTGTCGATTTTGGACACAAGTTTGAATAAAGAAGGACCGTGGGAAACGCCACGCGCCGTTCCAATCTTCTTTCTGAACCGTACATTTTTTTACCATTTTACTATTACAGTTTAATTTACACGTACGGTTCGGAACGAAGATTGGAACGGCGCGTGGCGTTTCCCGCGGTCCGAACTTTACGTGTGCAGGCCGCTATTGTCTCTAAAATGTCTCTGAGTAGGTACGGCAGTAAGTTTGTATTGATTTAAGTACTTGTATGATTATCGTTGTCTAGCCTAGTACGGCCGACCTTAAAAGTAGGCACACTTTAGTGCTTTGTCACTTTAACGTCATGTTTGAACTGAAGCACTAGTCTGCCAGAGGCGTTAAAGCGACAAGGTACTTAAATGTACAGCTACTTATAAAGCTGCCTAAACATGTTAAGAGCTTGGTTTGAAGCTAGGTTAATTATTTTACGAATAAGTCCCCTGATATTTATTATTTACACTGGATAACATCTTAGCCTGGTTGTGCAAAATGTGGTCACAGAATTATCAACAAGTTTTTGGAGTTGTTGGTGAGTCTGTGGCTCTGCCTACCCCACTCTGGGAATGAAAGGCGTGAGTTTATGTTATGTTTGTTATTTATTATTATAATACTGTTATGGTAGAGAATAAGAACAAGTCTCTCAGAGTCGAGAGCGTGAACACCTTGACCTCGCTTCAAGGACTTTTTGTACCAAGTCCTACCTTGTATAGGTACAATTTAGCGGTAATTCTGAAAAATACATTTGTGCTTTCAGAGAATATTGAAGTATTATTGTCCCTTCATAGTGAAAACTCCTATGTCGTACTGAAAATCAAATTTAGAAGTACTTGTGTCAGAATAGGGTTCTTTATAAGAACTTTTATTGAAGTTGGATTCATTAAAGTAGTTACGTAGTTACACATTTTGCAAAACAAATGTAGCTAGAGAAATTAAATGAAACACATAGTATTTGGTTGTCTATCGCTGTTACACTCATTCTGGGCCTCTATTCTAGGCGGAAAAAGCACATCGTCTTTGACCTGAGGGCTTATTGACTAACACACTAGCAATCGCAACCGGCTTCAAAGTGAAGCAATTGTTTTCATTTTGTATGCAGCTAATCCTTCGATTTTCAAAATGAAAACGATCGTGATTGCGAGTGCGTTAGACAATAAGCCCTCTGTTCTGGATTGGTTTTTAACTCGGCCGCCATTACTGTCAAGTAAATAAGAGCTATCAAAACGTTGACAATAACATAACAGGTCAAAGACGACAATAGTTTTTAACGTGTTTAATAGATGTCCTGGCATCTGTCAGTATATTATTACACCCTTACTAATAAACGTTGAGTAACGGTGGTATAGCTATACAATGTTTTGTTCTTATCTGTGATTGTGACATTTGGATTTGACAGATAAGGACAAAACATTGTATAGCTATACCACCGTTACTCAACGTTTATTAGTAAGGGGTATATTATGCCAGAAACAGTGTGAAAGCGATGGACAGATATTAATTCGTGAATGACTGAAAAATATTTTATCTTTCAATTTAAGCACTAAGTACCAATTTCACCAAACTATGTTAAATTTAATCAATGTTAATCGACTGTTAGTTGGCCAATTTGAATTTCGAACGCTCCAATCGATCGGCCAATCGCGTTCGATCTAACGTTTGATTTCTTTTTCGCGAACGCTTTTTGCATACGGTGTCCATTATAATATGTGGCCAGACACTATTCATACAATTTTACAGCTGTTAACGCTCTAATCGTCTGTTAAATGGTTAACATCGTATGGTGAAATTGGTACTTAATCAGTTTTAAATCGTTTGTATGTTTCATAAAAAAACAGTAGAGAAGTATTTAACGTTTTTAGGACAAAACTGACGCATTTCTTAGAATCACGACGAAAAAAAAGTACTTTAATAAATCATATTATTAGCTAACATAACAGAATTGGAAATCGAAAACAATTTCAATCACGAATCCGGAAAAAAAAACTTGAGGTTCGGTACCAAGAAAAAAATGCGAAAAAACTTTGCATACTACTTACTAAAAATCGCCCTATTCGCATAAAACAAATCTCTTCAAATACTTAAAATACGCGTAACGGACACCCTAAGTGAATGAAGGCTCTACATATAATGGCGTCGACGGTGTCGGGTCTCTAATGGAAGACCTATTATTGTTTGCCGAGTCAATACACATATTTACTACGGTAGACATTGTCTATAAACCGTTTGACAGTGTACATACACAGTTAAGCTTCTGAACTAAAAGTAATTACGGAAAGGGAAGTCTTGTGACTTGGCTCTTTTCGACATCGTTCAAGGTTGTTTTAGTTTTAGTTTTTTTTTCATAGGTATGTGTGACTTAGGAGCCTTGTTAAGATGCATTACGCTGCATCTTAACAAGGCATTGCATGATGGGTTCACTAATGAAATGATTTACCGTATCATCATTTGTCATTTTACTAACTTTTATTTCGCTAAGATGTATTTCCTACCACATAATTTTATATTTTTTGTGGTCAAAAGTCTTACCTTACCTAACTTATTTAAGAAGCCCATGTTGCCTATATAATATGTAATGGTTTAAGCACAATTACATTTTAGCGAAATGAAAGTTTTTAAAATGACTTTGTTTGCCAAGTGATGATTTGGTAAAAAGTCAGGATACCAAGTTGATGACCATAGCTCGAACAGGTCATCGCAAAAACAGATATGGAAATAGAACAAGATTCGATAGAGTCGTAATACCTAAGATTATGATTACTCATCTAAAGCGGATATTATCGTAATTTAACATTTGACGTTTTTTAGTTGCAATTGAGTTTTTTAAGATTGACACTGTAGAAATCAAATAATACGATTAGATCCTCTGGACCTCTATTGTAACGGGTGAAATCATATTGCCTTTGGCATGTTATTGTATATTCAATGAAAGCTCATAATTAATTGACATAAAAGCGGCCGAGTTAAAAGAGTTCCTTGCTTTGCCCAAAAAAGTAGAATACACTGGATTTTTATTCTGTTTTGTCTTTCCCCTATTGTTATCATATTATTATTGTACACAATCGATAGCTCAATGGAGTTTCTTGCGACGCTTCTTCTCCGCAATGATGGTCTTGTCCGAAGCGCTAGTAGATTCACTCCATATTACCGACGTGTAAAAGAGCCCTCATGTGGCCAATTTACTGAATAAATATTTTGAATTTTGAATTTGAATTTTGCTCTTTTATCTTGACCGTAATGGCGGCTGAGTTGTCAACAATAAGGTTGCAAAAGGGGCAAAAACGTAGAAGAATAGAGCCCTAGGGATTAATGTAAGATGTCCTAAGATTGCACCAACTCACTTTTACTTCCATATCATTTGACAAATTTTTACGGTCGTTTAAATTAAACGAACGCATCTCTTTAAACATAAATACAGTTCTAAAACCGCTCTCAAATGTACGATAATCAGCCAAATTGTGTGCTCTACAAACAGTAATTAATCATCTGTCTCTGTTGTACTGCATTGGTTAGACAGAGAAACGAGTGCAATGTTGTGGTGCCCCTCTGAGAGCAGTGTTTGTGGAGTTGATGTCTTTGTTTCAAAGCCTCGCTTAATTGCTGGTATACAGCTGATTAACAGCTCTAAGGCGCAATGGGTTACAATGCAAATTGTTTATTGGAAGGTGTTTGTTTGTATTAGTTGCTTTTCTAATTATATCCGGGATCCTTTTGAGGATAAGGTTCTATTTCTGCTATAAGAAGTAATATTTTAACGCATTCACTGCCACCGACGCATATATGCGTTCACTGTCATACAAGTTTGTTGCTAGGCCACGCCCCCTGGCAGTGAATCCGTTAAAACACGCATTTAAACAATATCTATAAGTCAAAAAAAAACAAGTTTTCTATATTACGTAGAATAATTTCAACTTGATAACCATTCAATTTTATAAACAAAAAAGTATCCTATGGTACTTCACCGGGGTTCTCATGTATGTAAGATAGCAGTTCACTCATGTATTGTTAATTCATCATTTGACTAACTATCATTTTGCAAGGATGTAGTTACGGCCACATTATATAAAAAATAATTTGTGGTCACATGTATAACCTAACTCATTTAATAAGCTCATGTAACCTATGCTCATGTACACATTTACGCAAAATGAAAGTTTGTATAATGATACGTTTGTCAAACATCAAAGATAGCCTATCTGGTGAACATATTCTCGCTTTATCCTACTATTACCTAGATCAATGCAGGATACAGGTACAAATATATTTGTTACTTACAACGATTTGAATCCTATTACCTAAAGCAATATTACCCGCTTAACGCGAGTAAACATATAAGGCTTAGGGTAATCCAATCCGGGGTAATAATTACAAACATAATTGCCCAGATGTTACCCAAGCTTGGCGGGTTTGATCAAATGTTGGTCTCATTAAAGCTACATGTTGTTCTTAATCTTTCAGTATATCGCTTTGTTTTACACACGCAACATAATAAAAAACATAAATACTTATTAAAAATATATCCCAAAGTAATAAAAAAATACATAATTATTCATTTCATCCTCTCATTTGCTGTAAAATCAATGGCTATAAATTAAACTTTCCCTAAATTAATTTGCCATAGTCATTTTCTTACTATAAATTCACATACTATATTAATTAATTTCTGTAATATTCACATAGGTACTATAAGTTTGAAATGCTACTAAACATATTTTCTTTGCTTTCGAATTCTTTAGTACCTACTCATTCAATTTAATAATCATTTTGACTATAAACTTTAAAATCGCTAATCTTTGCTAGATATTTAACAACATTTTTTATGTATGTCATTTGATTTTATAGCTAATATTGTTAACCCAAATAGTAGTTCTAAACAAAATCATCAATATTATTTTAATTTGGACTCTGACTTCACAATTTAATACAAGCACAATTAAAAGAAGTCTTACAAAAAGCAGGCAACCTTGCATATTGTTTTTTTCCAATAATTGGGTTGGATGAAATTCCCAAATTTTAAATCGTGTAAAATTTTAATAATTCGCCTACAAATATTCCGATAACGGTTTCACTGCCGGCATTGTTTTTCATGCCTCCTCCCATTTTTTGTTTTAATAATATGCAAAGCTATTAATCTGTAAGAACAAGAACGCACATACGCGTTCAAGGTACGTATAAGTCAGAACACTTATATGCATTGCCGGCAGTGAACGTGTTAAAACCATCACGCCAATTGGCATTCCACACTATATGAACATTTCACTTCAACAATAAAGAAAACCACAAAAAGTCCAGTTTTCGTAAGTCGCAATAGCGTAAAGAAAATATACAAATAGCTGACATACTGTTGGATCCTGTATTACAAATTTCAAGCATGTTATCTTGCTCGAATCACCCGGCGATATAATACCGCCGAGTTTACGAGTGACTAACTAGTGCTTAACCTGACTAGACGTGAACAGATGGAGGATTTGGTCGGTTAATCTGTGAAATGGAATTATATTTAGCAAGTTTGATGATTTGGGTAGAGGTCTGGGAAATAGTTCGTTTACAAGCAAACTAATCTGTTATTTAGGAAGAAAATTAAAAGGATTTACAGGTTCATCCTAAATTTATTAATTTAAAGTTTACCTAGGAATGTAAAGTGATTTGACTTGTTTTGTTCAAAACATAGTTATATTATCGACTTTGTTATCAAGACAAATCTTTTGAAATACTTTTATCATGTCTAAGGCAAGTACGTTTGTAACAATATAAATATTTTGGTCAGACCGAGACAAATGGTAATTGATCGATAAATTTCCAATTACTTATATATATTCAGTTGGTTCCTTTTCTTCAAAAAATTAAAAAGTTCTATGTTCCGTCTTTTATGTATGTTCACTGATTTCTCGGTCAATTGTGAACCAAGTTTAAAAATACATTTTTACTTCATAGAATGTACTTCCGAGGTGATATCACTGTCACCAAATTGGTATCTAATGAGGGGATCCATTAGGTATTGAGGGAACTCTTCAAATATTATAAGCATACATAAAAAGATTTAGTATGTTCAGTAATAAGCCCAGCTTTTGCATTCAGAAAGTATTTTTAAACGACTTCAAAAAAGGAGGAGTTTCAGAATTCGACCGTATATTTAGTGAAGTTTTTTCTTGCGTTTTCGAAGGCGGCTTTTTTTTAACATTTTTATAAACTAAAATATCAAAGCACAATCTAACACAAATTTACATAGCCTATAAAAATAAAACGCGTTATAAAAACAAGAGTCACCAATAAGTACTTATTAAATTAGTTTTTAATTAATAAGCGCTACCATAAAGTCAACAAAATGATCACGACATAAGCAAGATAAGCTAACAACGTGGAATAGAGACTAAACTGACTGTTTAACTAAATACTGCCCTTCTACGGAGAAAAGGCACAACTCAATTAATTCATAAGCATATTAAGCTCTCACAGGTTATAATAAGGTTGGAAGTGCAATACAATTTATACAACAGATGTGCCTTTGTTCCGTGAGGGCAGAATAGGTAATCGAGAAACTTCGATAGATTCAATTTATTTTAACGCTTGACCTTTTACATTATTCTAGACTAGACTGGAACGCCTCTGTCAGACACATATAGGTAGCCTAAGACTTGTGCTGAGATCGGATTTTTGTTCACCTCTCTCTCACATTCATAGTGTATAAAGAGGTCAGTACTATTTTGACCTGGTTTATCGTTACCTACATAAGAATCGTTTCGACCGTGACCGAGTGACGAATCTATTTTAGGGTTCTAAATTGATAGGGTATCGACAAGAATCTATTATGTCTATCTATCACAGGGCTGTATCTTTGAACTTTGACGTCGGTAGCAAGTTTCAGAATTAGTTATACTATGCTGAAAAGAACGAATCGAAGCATTTTAAATACATTTCTTTTTCGTGCTGTTTTTTCTGAAACTGACGTTTAGTAAGTTGTCATAACATGCGAAAGAGTTGATTAGATATCGGTCTAACGTAGGATGCTTTTATTATAATATACAGTGTGTAAATGGTATACGGGCGTTTATTCAAAATGGACATAGATTAAGACTCTAATAATCATAAACAGAAATAATTATTTTGATTACGCTAACGTATACACCGTTATTAATTTTTGAACATACCATCGACCCGCAATGTACATCTAATTCCATCTGTCATAACTTTGAAACATCATTAATTGCGTTTTTAATTCATTGCATTTTTTGTTATACATTGCGTGTTAAATTATTTTGTATGGTTAATTTTTTTTAATTTAATTTTAACAAAAGCTGCCTAAATGTGCTCATTAGGGGCTATACTAACCACAGTTAAAAGGAACGCCCGTATACCATTTACACACTGTATATATAATTATATATGTATAGCACGATGAGTTTACTACATTAGCCTCTTCATTACTTTGTCTTAAACCATATTGCTATGGTAGTCCTGACTCACTTTACAATAAAGATGATAGTAATAAACTAGGACTTGCGCTCCTGAAATTTTCGGAACTAATTTTGTATAATGCTAGTCCCAAAAATTCCAAAAATCTCGGTTTTCGGCGAGAGGCATTGTTTGGAAGTGCAGTCGTTGCTTACAGACAATTACATTGTTTAGGTGACCAATCTAGTTTTCAAACTATTTCGGCCAACTAATGTCGTCTTTACACCTAATTCGGTGGCCGCACGACTTTCAAACGAAGTCGATCAACGAATGTCGTTTTCTATTCTATCCGCCTACCTATGTAGATTGGTATTATCTATACGGGACACGAAAAAATAATACAACGAGTAAAAGGGAAGCATTTATACGGAAAGACATATAAATAAAGAAGACAGCATGCTTAGTTTCTGTCTCACTGCGCGTATACGTTTTTTTATTTCATAGAATGTACTTCCGAGGTGATGTCGCCAGGACACCTGGTGAACAACAATGGAGTGAATTATTGCTTTTAACTATTTTATTGTGTGTTGTGTGTGTTTTCGTAGATTTCGTAGACATATATGTGATCTGAATTTTTGTATTTGCAAAAGCCACAGTGCTCGAAAAGATGAAAACTTAATTTTACCTTCATAATTTCTCGTGATAAACCGCCTTAATAAGATAGGCACTCAATGAACAGAAGCTTTGTCGGGTAAAGGTGATGTGTGATTTGGTCGAGTTGTACTGTATTGCTATCTCAAAGGGTACACGCGAGTAGCTTGTCTAGGTAATAGGTACTCTGTCCACGACCGCGCGACCTAATAAGACGAACGCAGCTGTCACGTCACGATCGAATGCGGCCGACTACTCTGCCCTGCTAAGCCTAAATAGCATTATCTTGGTGTCGGCGACTTCAAAGGGTTGCAATGCACATTATTTGAACGAAAGAACTATAACTTTGTCGTTTACTGTGTAACTACTAAAACCTAAAGCACATCTTTCATCATTATGGACTCAAAATCAGCATATCCTAAAATCTCAGACATAAACAAAGTTCCTTTTTTATCCTGAAGCCAACGCCAAATACTGGAAAGTTTTTTTAAATATTCAAATGGATCTCATTAAGGGTTGTTAGGGGCGCCACAAAATCCGTTATATTCTTGATTCCCTTGTTAGCTGGGGTGACGTCTTGAATTGCAATTTTGGCATAGACGTGATTTCCATTAAATATTATTGTTTGGGAAGGAAAATATACATCGTTACTTTTGTTTTTTATCGAGGGAATTGCTGAAAATTTGTGCATCATTACTAGGTATTTGGAGCCCAAATTGGCGTTTGTACTTTCATCGAGTGTTTTTGTGTAAAGTTTTTCGTGTTCTTAAAGCTTGAAAAATTATTTAATGTTGTGTATTAATATTATACGACAAGTCATAAGCAGGAACACAACTATTAGTACCGTTGTCGCATTGCGTCAAATTCGAAACCAAAAATATTATTTGTATACCCGATATGATCTTAACTTTATATGCGGCACTGGGCCTATATTCCGGTAAAAACTATATTAACTTTGACCTGGGGCTCTATTCTATATGGTTATAAACCATAATTGTCTTTACCTTGTTATCGTATTGTCAAAGTTAAGATAGTTCTTATTTACTCACCAGTATTGATGAGTTAAAAACAAACAAAAAACAACAAAGACAATAATGGTTTTACCGAGTTGAATAGAGTATGGTGGCAGAGGTTAAAACAATGACAAAATACGTCAAAGACAATATGGTTTTACCGCCTCGAATAAAATAGAGGCCCTGGGTCCGAAACCTCATACTGATATCGACACGTAAAAATTGCAATAAGAAATAAAATATCGGACCTAAATTGCAATTTATATGTCAGAGAATAACTCATTTACAAATGGAACACCTTGATTAATACGAATCAAACATAAAAACATTTTTTCATTAATCTCTGCCACAAAAACCAAAAAGCCGTCGCAAAAATTAATGAAAGGATATTAATTCCATTTCTAATAAATAATTCTGGCAGTATTATCAGATATTGCGGCGACGGCCGAAATATCAAATATCGGAGCTGGGACAGTCAAATGTAATAAAAGTAATAATTCAACTGGTGTTCGTGTTTGTACAGTCGAGTTCATAAATATGTGTACACTTTAGTAAGTACCGTATCTATTTAGTATGTTTACAATGCCATATAGGTATGAATTGTTACAGCGTTTAAAATGACAGGGTACTAAAGTGTACACATGTACATTACATTCTGAGTTTTACTCGTACGTTGAAACGTTTTAATAATAAATATAATAAATTTATGATACACGCTGATATTACAGTTTATTAATTTAGGTAAGTAAGTAGTGTATCAAAGCGCCTGATCGACGCAACCCGCGACCAAAATGCTGGCCTGTACTTGGCACAAAGATTAAGCATTGCCATGCAACGTGGCAATGCTGCCAGCATTTTAGGAACAATGCCCACTGATAGCGGTTTATTAGATTAGTGTAGTTTTAAGTAAATTTGTAAGTACGTTCGTTTATAGGTATGTGATATGTAAATTCCTTTTTACTGATTAAATTAAATTTTGTAATGATTTCATTTAATGTTTGCTGACATCAGCATCCTCCAATAAATCAGGACATAGGCCTCCTCCAATTCCTTCCACTTTACTTGGTCTCTTGATTTCCTTCGCCAACCTTTTATTTCGTTTTAATATCGTCGCGTCGGTGGGCTAGTGGCTTAAGGGGTCGACACGTGATCGTAAAGTGTACCAATGAGTTTTTCTAACCTTAGTACTTTGATTGGTGAAGGAAAAACATCGTGAGGAAACCAGCACATTCGAACAGCTGAGTGTTTAAGAGGGTAATTGCACAAAAGATCTTAAGCTAGGCATGCACGAACACTCCAACAAGCCAAATAGAGCAGCGCCGCGCCAAAATCGATCCGTGAAGGTCAAAACGCGTTTAAAAGTACTTGGCGCGGTCCGTTGGATTTACAAATGGACACGCGACGGAAAGCCATCGCGACGCGCCAATGCGCAAACCAAATGGAACTATCGTGTATGTCGAAATTCGACGTTGGAACCAGGGATCGGATACCGGTATTTTTCTTAAAACCGGTTTTGGCAATACACCTCAAACCGAAATGAATAGCGTTCTTGGTTTCGGTTACCGGTATTATAACGGTTTATGGGGAAAACCGTTTTTTGGAAGATTCCGTTTCTGTTGAACGAAATTAACCGGTTTTATACGCGACAGAGATACAAGAGTCCTTCTTTCTCACTTACAAATAACATAGATGGTTTACAAACGTATGTTGGTGGTAACATTTTCCTCGGCGCGAGATTTTAGGTACTTACACATTATTTTTAATGAAGTTTTTAAGTTATACGTACATTTGTATTATCTTTTAGTTATTTTATTACTGCCGTATCTATCGCATATGTTTTTCACCATTACATATCTCGTATGTCAGATACGAAATTATTATTTTACATGCTAGAGGTTATAGTAATACTTAATATAATTGTAGTGGCTGAATAATTTCTAACTATTAAAGCATAAATAATGATGGCTTGTCCTGAAAACAATAGCAGGTATTCGTGAAAATTCCTTTAAATAAAATGTGTAGTCTTTATGAAATTACATATAAAATACAACACACGCACGCACCGCATCGCACGCAAAGCAAAGTATGGAAAAAAAAACGGTCAAGTGCGAGTCGGACTCGCGCACCGAGGGTTCCGTATTAAAGATAATATGCTTGGTAACAGCAAAAGAAAATACTCATTTTGTTATGAACTTTATTTTCCAGGCAATAAGGTCCATTTTGACAAGCCTAAATTTTAATACAGATTTTCTTAGTTTTTTGTTATTTCTCGAGAACCGTAAATAATGAACACTTCATTTTATTTTTCCTATAAAATATAAGTAATTATCTATACGTCCGGATTTTTTTTCCGATTTTTTGATTAACAAACTTCGGAGATAAGGGGGGGGGAACGGTCATTTTTGTACTTTTGGCTATAATTCAAAAAGTACATAACAAAAAATTTCAAAAAAATATGTTTTGATATGTGCAGCTTAAGACCTTTCATATGACACCCCATTTGCTATAATCGAACCACTTTCATTTTTCATCCCCCATTCTAGACCCCTTTTAAATTATTTATAAAACTAATTTCATATTTTTTTACTAAAATTAGATGCGGGCAAGCAAGTTGTACAACTATGCCAAATTTCAAGTTGATAGCATTTGTAGTTGCTGAGAAAACCTGCTGTGACATACAGACAGACAGACAGACAGACAACGAAGTCTCACCATAAGGGTTCCTTTTTTACCATTTTGGTACGGAACCCTAAAAACATCGGTCAATTGTGATAAAAAAATGTTACGTATCTTGATCAACATATAAAAGTACCTACTCGGAGGGCAATAAAATCCGATGACTAGTTTTGAGATTTTTTTTGTTAGAAAAATCATGTAGGTCTATTATGGTTCCACAGAAAAATGTATGGAGGAAAAAAAATGGCCTGTTTTGTGGTGTTTTAGAAAAAAAACAACTTCTTCAAAAAAAACTGATTCAAAAAGTATTTGGCTTTTAAGTTGTAGTGTTACATAAAAATAAGTAAAATTGGTTTGCTTTTCTTACTTAATCGTAATATTTACGTTTTCTGCAATAGTAAAAATTAATTAAAGAGATAAGTACTTTGTATTCTTCAGTATTTAGATTATTTAAATGTATTTTACGAAAAATGCTTTATAGGAGATACGAGAACTTTAATGCTTTTTAAGTATGTTACGTAACACGCGATATTACTAAATACCTAAAGCACAACCGTAAAACGGAAAAAACTGAACCCTTATAAGATCACTTTGTTGTCCGTCTGTCCGTCTGTCAAGACCCTTTATCTCGGGAACGCGTGGAGGTATCGAGTTGAAATTAAAACCATATGCTCCGGTCTACAGTCCTTACAGCTGTAAAAAAATCAAACTTCTACATTAACGTAAAAAAAGATACGACCGTTTATGCGGCAAAAACGTATATTTTGACACTCGAGGGAACCAAAATTAATAGGGTATTTCCCGTTGACCTAGAATTATGAAATTTGGCAAGTAACACCGTCTTTTACTACAAGTATAGAAAAAAAACTGAAATCTGTACATTTTTAATTAAATCACACAAAAAACAGGGTTTTTATGCAAGGAACGGCGGTCCAAATTTTGAATTGAGTTAACCGGTTTTTTTTTAAATAGCTCTCCATTCACTTTATCTATCCACATAGCGAAAATTTAAAAACTTTTGTTATTCTCATTACTATTTTTCTCTGGCTACGCGACTAGGTACACACAGCAACACACCTAACTAACCATTGGAGGCAGAGCAGAGAGAAAATATCAATGCTTGACAGGGATGTAGATATTTTTTTCATATTAAATATATTTACATCCCTTTCAAGCATTGACACTTATTCTCAGCTCCGTCTTTAATGGTCAGTTAAGTGTGTGGGCGACTGTACTTGGCCAATTTTTAAAAGGAAAGAATATATTTTTCTCCTGTAATGTGAGAACAAAAAAGATAAGAAAGAAATACAAATAATTAAGTAAATAGTCATAACAAAACATGGAGTAGATTCGGTTTTTTTCCTTTCCATTTTAATATTAACAATTTTATTTAGGTATTGCTCTTGATGCTAGATGTCAATCAGACATTATGACATTTATGACATAATGCGCGGCCGAGATAAAACAGTTCAATAAAGTTTCTCGGAACGTTTTAAATTTCGTTCTTCTTGAATACCGATAACCGAAATGATTTCGTTCTTTCACTAAACGTTACTGTGATAAACCGGTATATAAAAGAACAGAATCATAACCGTTTACGAGCAAAATTAAAACGGTTATTTGAAACCGGTTCCGATCCCTGGTTGGAACACGCCACGCCTCCGCGCCTAGCCAAATGGCGTCGTCGTGAATGCGTTCTCTGGCTGCCATTTTCTAATCAGTTTGCTCCGTAATGACGCACCGTTGAGGCGTGGCCAAAATATGACGCCCATCCAGTTGTATACACTCCATCTGTCACCGAGATCAACGGCGCGTCCGTGAATTGCCCAGCTTTAAATGGATCGAAGTGTATCCGAACGGGGCCATCTCTAAGATAAAATAAGTTGATTTCAATATCAATATTAGTCGCAATATTAGTTAAAGATGAATTATATTAATTCATTCTACGTATAATTATTTTCCCAGTTATAAGTTAACCTATTGCAAAAGTTCTCCAAGCATCACCTGTGAACTCTTAACCTAGAAATCGGGGATCCCAACTATTTTAATAGAACATTCTAGGGCAAAGTTGACGTACTCCCGAGTCACTTTAATTACTGAACATTTTAAGTACCGCATATATTAGATGAGTGTGTAATTTACGAGTTAATAACTAAATTTTAAACCTATAGTTTAAAAGTCGTCGTGCATTAAAATTTGACGGTAAAGTTGAAAACTTACAGGTGGTGGAAAATTATGCAAGGTTCGTGCATTAAAGGTTTCAAAAGTTTAGTGTTGCCTCTATACAAATATATTTTATCTTAGCCCCAAGGATAGCAACACGTTTGAAACATTTAATATCCTCGTAAGGCCCAGTGTGCAATAGGATGTACGTACATTACCAAGGCAATTTAATTTGAACTGTATTGCAATAACAAAAAAGTTTATTTTCCTTTTTTCATAAATTGAATATGGCATTTTTGAGCAAACGTAATTGAACTTTATTGCCTTGATGGTAGATTCAAAGTCCCACTGACAAATACTGGTTGTCCCAGAGACTAAGATGGCTACCTGTGGTTGTTTGCCTTCTCTATGCCATATAAAAACATGGTGTATTTGTGAAACGTGGACCAAATGCACTTCCCCTTTTACTCTAAAATAAACTGAAACAAAATATAAAAATCATTTATATCATATAAATAAATCCATAATTTGTTAGTCACAAGAATACTTAAGAACTATATTAGTACAATTAAATACTCTTAATAAATGGATTTAACTATAAAGATCAGAAAAAATATAATGATATCAAACCTAGCGTATGAAAACGATTAATTATAATAATTCATCACGATCGATAAAAGGTTATATTAAGGGGTTCATACAGGGGATTACGCCGAGTCCCGACCACAATCGTTTTGAAGGAGGTTTAAAGGGGATGAATAATACTCCGGGAAGACGTACCCTTCCGTTTACCTAATTCCAAGACGACGCGAAATTATCGGAATTGTTAAATAAATATTTGCAGCAGTATTTGGTGAAATGAGATTTAATTGTTTTTGCACGATGTTAAATTATTTATTTAACTGACAGTCAAATTTTGGACTGGAATTTATACAACCTGCTTGAAAGTTACAAAAGCGAGTTGGTTCGTTTATATTCTGCTGAATATTATATCTGAGATATTTTCTTTTTGTGTAATGGATTTTGGATTCTTAAGAATATTGACTAGTGTAAATCTTTGCAAAGTATAAAACAAAGTCGCTTCCCGCCGTCTGTCCCACTGTTCGTACGCTTAGATCTTGTAAAATCGGCAACGGATTTTAATGCGGTTTTCATTAATAGATAGAATAATAATAATAATAATAATACGTTTATTCACATATCTTGCTTACATCTAAATACATATATTCCTCTGCCAAACCACAGAGTGATTTGTTGGCAGACGAAGCTCCTTTATATTAAGCTAGGTAGGTAGTAACTTAAAATGTAACTTAAACTGTTTAATTTATGACATGAAGTAATGGGTTAACCTTATAATCTACGCGTACAACGTAAAAATTTATTGTATTATGAAGGTTGTAATTGACCTCTTATTTTATTAAATAGAAATTTACTTAATTTCTTTTTAAAATTTTGTTTTGTCATCCTTGTGGTCTTTAAAAATTCAACACAAAAAAGTTTTTATGTATGATCAATTCTGGATTACGTACGGATGTTACGAAAAACTTAAATAATCCGAAGCGAAGCGAGGGCGGGTCGCTAGTGCTTAATAAATTAAAGCCCGTAAGTACATCAAAATCTTCCTCTATAAAATCGTACTCTATCTATAGATTAAAACCGCATTAAAATCCATTGCGTATTGAAAGATCTAAGCGTACATACAGAGCGACAGATGGCGGAAAGCGACTTCGTTTTTATATAAAGATTATGTAAAGATAGATAGCAAACCTGCCGTAAATGTCGAATCAATTAGGCTGCATAGCTATATTTACCACAGATAAATAAATCAAACAGATCAGACCGGCGCGGATCATTTGCCATCTTACTGACAGGTCCATTTATTTCGTTCCGATCTGGTTACACCGAGCGACAACTGAAGGAGACGGTAGGAGTAAATATAGTTTGATTTACAAAGTCAATTTATTGTTACGAGCTTTTAATTCACTTTAAATGTCTGTTGTTTGTTTGTATGTTTAATTTATCTTTTAAGTCAATTTTGAATTGATTACCGTCGTGAATGTGGGTTGAATTACATCATTTTAATACGATGATAATAAAATATTACGGTGTCTACTGATCTGTCGGTGGAGCCGTAAGGTGTCAACTGAATTTCCACCGTAATTTAATAATTAAATTAAATTAACTGCATTACAAGAGGTAAAAAACTCATTTTTTAAGACACTAATCCAAATGAATGCGTCATGTAGAGATTAGCCGACTTGTAATATATTATCTGTTTTTATTTGTTGTTTTACGCTTCTGGCGACAAAAGGTACGATAAATAATTAATAGTTACACTCAGCAAAATATATACGTCGTCCAGATACGTCATTGTAAGAAAATTACGAAAAGAAATATTTTGATAACCAAATCAAATAAAATTATTAAAAACTATTTTTGCGGGACGTATCTACTTTTTTCCGATGATAAGTATTTTTTAGTTTTTCCTTGAGCTCAAACTAGGTACAATGTATTGACATGATAAACTTAATAAAGAAAAATTTTTAACCATGAAGGCATTACCTACAGACGGTCATGACATGCATCACTTACTCAAATACAATTGATCCTATATAATTTAATTTCGCTTTTTCAATTACATTCAAACATCCCGTTTCCCAATCTCCGCGTCTGATTTAACAAAGAGATTGTTTTCTCCTTGTACTATTTACTTCGGTTTATTATCTTCATTGTCAACGGTTTTGCGATGTCTGACATTTCCGGACGATCTTGTAAACAAAGTAGTTTAATTTATTTGCCGTTTGTGTTTGACCGATTTATTAGGAAGTTTGTTTAACGAGCCGTAATCGATACATTGAATTTGGAAATAGAAATTATACTTGGAAATAGAAATTAGTCTTCAATATATAAGTACCCTCTTAATATGCAATCACATCTTCAGGATTTTTCTAGAAATCTACCATGCTTAAGAAAAAACATTTCAAAATGGAACTGTATCCTACTAATATTATAAATGCGAAAGTTTGTGTGTGTGTTTGTGTTAGTATGTTGCTCCTTTACACTGCAACGGCTAGACGGATTTGGATGAAATTTAGAATAGAGATATCTTATAAACTGGATTAACACATAGGCTACTTTTTACCCCGGAAATTTCAAAATTTCCCGAGGGAATAACTGTAATCAAAATCTACGCGGACGAAGTCGCGGGCAGAAATTAGTAATACTATAAAACTAATCAACAGATCTCTGAAAGTAGAGCTTGATTTGTGAAATTGAAGCCATCTGTTTAAAGCTCAATTACACTTTCATTATCAAACAAACGTTCTATTTAACGTTCAGATAAAACAACGAAAATTACAAAATTACACAAGTTCGCTAGAATTCCGAGTCAAATTTTAATTACTATAAGATTCTCTTTGAACTGGAGGAAAACAATTTTCAAAAAGAATTGAGCGCGAAAAGAAATTTACGAAGTAACGTTTCCTGTGATATATACGTAGGTATATACTGGTAATTATACGTAACTGATTTTTTAAAGCTTTGATCATTTTAAAAGATAGCCTATGATTGAACTAAACCGGATAATTGTCAAGTTATTTTTGTTATTTTTGTTTTAGCGTGGTGATTTACGTATTCCATATTTAAATGTTATTGAGAAAATTTCAGATACGCTAAACGCAGCGTATTTTTTTAAAATGCATTTTCGAAAATGTTTATAAACTTTATGTATTTTTTTTAATATCATGCTCGCATTCAAATATTAAAATCAATACTGAATTATCCTAACAAGTTGCAAATGATGTATCATCTCATTTTATTTCAACCACATTCGAACAACCTGTATAAGATTTACATACAAACAAAACATTTTAGACATTCATTCGAAGCTTCATCTAGATGCAGTCTCAATGGGACTCTGTATAAAGAGGAAAATTCATATGACATGGGCCATATGACAACTGCACTCGTTAGGGATGGAACACGTTTACAAAACTTTATCGATAAACAGAAATTATTTAAGTTTGACACCATAGTATAATAAGATATTAATTTCAAAGAAACAAAATACGACAATAATAAATACTAATACATTATATTTATAAACGCACAGCCAAACCTATTTTAATTAAAATATTCTTTATCTGTTTCAAATTTCAATGACATAATGGCAGATGAGGACGGAGCCTATTCCAAGCATACTTTAGCCATTGCACGTTGACGAATGAGAGGGTTAATATCTAATTAAAGTAATTAATATTTAAAGGTATTTTTACTTCTTTTTATTTTTATTTTTAAGTTTTATTCAGAACCAATACCCTAGTATTTACATTTTTTTCTCTTTTCAGCCGCTTTCGCCCAAGCGCCTGCTCTAACTATAGTTAGTAAATATATAATAATGGCTAAGGGTGGCTATGTGCTCGTTAAGAACTAAGGAACCAACATTATACCAATGAGTTTTTATAACTTCTAGCGTTGGTGATGGCCTTGGAGTCTGGGCCTATATTCAACACGGTAAAAACAAAATCGTTTTTGATATGTTATCGTATTATCATCGTTTTTATAGCACTTATTTACTTGACAGTAATGGCGTCTGACGTCATAACAATACCATAACAGGTCAACTACGATATCGTTTTTACCGTCGGGAATAGAGGCGCTGGATATAAGTTATTATCAGAGAGGAAAAAGGTAAATGTGATATTCATTTGTAAATTATAGATCCCAAAATAGCTGTTAAATAAGTATAGAAATATCTTTTGACTTTTTTTATATTGCGTCATCACACATTTAATGTTATGTTTATGTTTATTTATAATTTGTGATAGGTTTATAAAATATTACCTCGCTATTTCATCTCCTCCAGTGCCAAGGGTTAAATATACTGTAAAATATTTCCAAAAACCAATATCGACGACATCAGATGCATCACCAGCACCGACAAAATTCGCTGTGGAGCGTCACTCGTGGCAGCCATATGACGGGTAGATTGCTAGCTTACTCGATAAAGTAGGGGTACGTCCCTATTCAATAAGATACGGATATTGGAAAAGAGGGATTTGAAATATGTTTGAAATTATTCAATTTTGAATGATGACGTTTTACAATTGTGATAGTTTTGTATACACGCTTTACTTTGAATAATGTGCCACGGAGTTACTTTTAAATAGGTAAGTAGAAATAATAATAGGGAAAATTGCTGTCAAGAAAATGTTTAGTGGTTCTAACCTGAAACATAGTTCCGTATTCAAAGCTAATCTTGAGATTCCCGTATCAAGTCATGTCATAATAAACGTCAAGTAACAGAAAACGGACATTTCTGACGCGTTTGAAACTGTCATGCTACTAAGGAGACGTTAAATAATAAAACCCTTAAAGCCGGGTACGCAGTAGCGAGCTGTAACTGTAACCGTAGTAAATACAGTAACGAGCTTCTAGCGGAGAACAGGCTCGCGAGCCGGGCATACATCATGACTTTACGTGCAACAGTAGGTAACAGTAACAACTCGCTGGTGAGTATTCGGCTTAAAACCGCGAACCTTGCCATTGTTTTGGTAAAATTTGTTTTCCAATTTCAAGAATTTTGTATGTGAAGAGAATAATTATGGTATGCAAAAAGTCGTGGATTTGTTAGCATATCGCGGTTTAACGTTTGCTTTACTGCCGTCTTCGTCATTACTTACCAAGAGATCATTATAACCTCCCCCATCATTATCATCATCATCATTGTCATCATCATCATCACCATCATCATCATCATCATCATCATCATCATCATCATTAGGGACATCATCATGATTAAAAAATCGAATTTCTGAAAAAATATGGCTCCGCAATATTTTGGAAAACGGAATGTATAAACTACACTTCCAATTTAGAACCATTACAGTGCTAATTATTTCGTATTTGTGTGATTGCCAACAAAAAGAAAAGAAAACAAGAATAACATTTACTCCCTAATGCCGTTTTTTTTATTGCCGGCCATTATATTAAATAAGCAAATTAATCCACACTAATAGGGGTTTTCCATTGATTGTTATGTTCCTATCGCGTGTCAATAAGCTTTAGGAAAGAATACTCCTAATGTCTTGCTTTGTTTGCTGGTCGATAATATTAGAATAGAAAAACCGGTCAAGTGCGAGTCACCTTTAACCAATTTTTGTTGTTTTTCTTCAGGTTTTGTTTTTTTAACCATACCAAATTTGACGCTTGTATGTTTTACCATTTTTACGATACAAAAAAAATAAAAAATTGTTGAACCCCCCCCCCCCAAACCCCTAAACATTCAAACAGTTTTTAGCATTTTTTTTTAATTAGCAGCGTTTTTGACTGAGATATAGAATGAAATATAACAGAAACATTTTTCCTGAAAATATTCCTTTACTATTTCCTACAATTGCCTTCCATCTGCATCATCGTACAAGTTAATTTATAAACTATAATATTATTGTACTGTCGTTAGAATGGCGCAATTAAACTCCCGCAATAAGTGAATTATTAGACTCCATTATATACCTACACGTCAAGCTAATAAAATCGTGTTTAAACGTCATAAAAGGATGTAGAGAAACATACGATACCAATGGTTAAGTTCGTCGCAGCCCATCTAAAGTTTCCAAGTCATAATGGGTAACTCCACTTCGGGCCACAAAACTTGTCCCATAAATCGTGTCGCTGACAGCTGATCATTTGACTATACTGACATTATTTGAAATATGGCACAACTAAAATTGCTAGGCGTGTACGGGCATTGTTAAAGTTTAGGGTTCATTAGCCGTTGTGTTAATTTGAGTAAGATGATGATTAAAGTCGATTAAAATATAAATTTGCTTTAATAAATATTGTAATCGAGTTTTAGATGATAAAAATTTGTTTGTCATCACATCATGCAAGTCAGATTCATTGCACTCCCATATTCCTTTCTTATAGTGGCGTGTTTTTTTTTGTAATATAATTAATTTAAATTCCCACAGAAAAATATTAATAAATGTAAAAAAAACTAGTCCAAATTCTCATGTTCCTTCAATCCTTTCGCAGTAAATTATTGGCAGTCAATCTAATGTATAGCCATTAAATGCATGTCAGTTTTCTTAAATAAGTACCTAACAGATTACAAGATCTCAATTATCATGAGAACTAGGCCTATTTCTTACATTTATGTTTTTGGAGGGATA
Organism: Acleris cristana; assembly: GCA_948252455.1. Taxonomy (NCBI): domain Eukaryota; kingdom Metazoa; phylum Arthropoda; class Insecta; order Lepidoptera; family Tortricidae; genus Acleris; species Acleris cristana. The sequence continues at coordinate 9,782,684 of OX411790.1, forward strand.
TCAGCACTTTTTGGCAGGAATATCAACCTACTAAATATTATAACATTTCAAGGCAATTTAAAAAGCAAATTTTGGTACCTACCTAATTTCGGTTAGTAAAAATTTGTCGTATAGAAATACTTTTTGCAACTGTGAAACATGCTTAAACGTTTTAACTGTGATTCTTTGAGTTTTAACGTTAGTAAGAAATCCAAATTACCCGTAAACAGTAGCTGACACCCACTTACACCTCTATTACCATTACACGAATATGTTGCTCTTTTTTTCCATAGCAAAATAAAAAATAAACACCTTTATAATAATTATAAATACGAGCACGTCTAACATTTTGTAGACTTCATTATAACATTATAAACACATCCTGTATCTACCCAACCCCCTGATTTAACAACACTACCATTACAAGACCACTTTAATCATAGCTCATGAGTTCAAAACTTTCGCTTTGATGTAACTATAATCATTTTGATGTAGTTTGAGCTCGTTAATTACAGATGGTGTAACACGGAATTAAGTTCGTCGTGGGTTGTCAGTTATTGTTAAATATTCACGTGTAGTTGGCAAGTACTGTCATGCGCACACATAGAATAAACTTTTGAGCGCCGCGTGTGAAGAACCATTAGGTTAAATAAATGCTTTGATAGTATTACAGGGTGTTTATATAAATAATGTTTTGATTTATTTGTTTCTGTGTAACAGTTACAGTGTGGAAGATAAATAAGCCTAGTTGGTAGTGACCCTGCCTGCTAAGCTAGCGGTCGCGGGTTGAGCACCCGGTAAGGGCAGATATTGTTTGAAAAGTGCGAGTTGGTCCTGAGTCTTGGATTTTTCTTTTGTATTTATGTATCCATAGTACAAGCATAGAGTTTAGTTTGGGACAAGGTCAAATTGTGTCCCTAGTAACATAAGGTTTAAGTGAAAAAAGGTATAATGTTTAATTCTGTGCATGATTCTTTTTAGGTTTCAGTGCCCAAAGGAAGCACAAAAAGTCCCTTTTAATATACCTACGCCTTCCATCCGTCCGTCCGTTCGTTCTAACTTTAAAGAGCTGTATCTTTTAAACCGTAATAGATAGTAGATTGTTTTTTTCTTCAGAATAATATGTGTTAGGTACAACAAACGTTTTCATCGTAACATATTATATTTTTTGTTGTATCGTAAAAGCGTCAAACATACATGCGTGGCATTTGGTGTAACACTATTACAAAACCCTGAAGAAAAACCACTAGTACTAAAAAAATGTCAAGTGTAAATTGGTCTGATTCCATTCGAAATCGGAATAGTGCGAGTCCGACTCGTTTTTTTAATACGAACTAATCTTGTATGAGTTTTGTCCAGGGCTACAGAATCTTTAAACACTTAACAAAGTCAACTCCCAATTCCTGTGCCCTGCAAATTGGCATGCACTCCACGCCCCAAACGGCCCTACATTTATCATTGCTATTTTAGCGCCCCCTAGGAGTAAATAATAAATTTCGCAAGACTCGACACGCTCGCAACGTAAGATCGCGTGTAAATGTAGAGGTTGATTTACTAGCTACGGTTATATGTATATATATGTGATAGGTACCTACATTAATACAATACAAATACATTTTATACATACTCCCACATCGTTAATCCCTACTAACGCTTTGGGAAACTCTAACAATAGTCTCGTCAACCACAGTATTGTCATAAGTAAACTACCTTACGGTGTTATAAAGTCATTACATATCTACCACCGATACTTTAATGAGTTTCAAATTTCAAATTATGTTCGAATCGCCAACAAACGTCTCATATTCCAATAGCCGTTTTGAGGGATGTAATTTGTGGGTGGTATTCAAAAAAAGTTTACCTACCTAGTTAAGGACTGAAATGAAGGAATGGTAACTTCATGTGAGTGATGATGAAATTAACTACAGTATGTAACCAGACGAGAGGCAAACCTGAAAACTACTAGCTCTGTAGGTCATACTGATCAACTTTTATTATGGGACCAACATCCAAATCGCGAAAAAAAAAACAGATGTTCCATACATTTCGGCAGTTTAACTCCCGAAGTTTATATGGAACAGCTGTTTTTTTCTTTCGCGATTTGCATGTTGCTCCCATAATAAAAGTTGATGAGTATGACCTACAGAGCTAGTAGTTTTCAGGTTTGCCTCTCGTCTGGTTACATACTGTATACCTACTGCAATAAGAGAGAAATGGTGGTGGTATTTCAGATAAGTAAAACTCGTAGCCAGTGCGACCATACGTTCTATCAAAAAAGTATCTGGAATTGACAATTTGTTTATGGTTCCAAATTAATTCTTTTTTGCTGGTCTGGGACACCTGTTTTCCATTTTGGCGCGGAGTTTGAGTTGCATCTGAGTTTTTTGGATTAAATACAGTACTTGCAACACTTGAGCGATGCAAGGCTCTAGGTTTATACTGTGGAAACAAGACAAAGATACATACAACATACAACGACAACATACTTAAATAGAGAAATAGATTTCTTGCCGTTATCACAACCATTCATTTTCACCAGAAATTGAACCGTGGACCGCCTAAGCTTCGCAGACAACGTCACTGCCGACTAGACTAACTACGAAAATATTTTATTATTAAGTATTACCTAGTTGCAATAGCTATTACTTTTAAGTTTTAAACGCAATAACTGAAACCAATAATAATTATTTTTAATAGGCACGTGTTGCAATCAAGCTAATTATTATTCACGTTAAAATGATTGTTCGTTCGTTAATATGATTCCCGTTAAAGTAATTTATTAAAGCATGCCACGTTACGGCTACCGAATTAACAACTGCCCGTGTATTTAATTTAGTTTATGAATTTTCATGTTAACTCAGCGTTTAATTTTAATTGATATTATAAAATACTAGCTTTCCGCCCGCGACTTCGTCTGCGGAGAGTCAGAACTTCTGTTAAAAGTACAGTTATAGTTTAACATCACCTTCAAATGCTTTTAAAAAAAAAGACTTGAACGTGAATTTTAAGTAAGCGGTCCACATAAACAACTTTAATTTCATGGCTCTAACCTTTAAAACAACAAAATTGACATACAAAATAAATTCACTGACTCTCTTTCACTATTACATTTTTTTATACGATTCTAGATAAATTTGCCATATTTCTATACATACAATTAAACCACTTAGCAGATTTCCGAAAAACACCGAAGCTGAATACCTATTTTCGGTATGTAATAGTAGTCTCCATACCCAAGTTCATATTTTGCAGGTATGTAACTTTGAATGTTACATAATATCGATACAAACTTTACAGTAGTCTTAGATCCCAAGTTTTTCCCTTTAGTTATTTTTTATTATTGATAATGGATTTGCTCTTAACTAACTATTCCATTAAGGTGCAAATGTTTAAAAAACACTGAAGATTGCAGTGTTTTAGATGCTATAATTCATGCACCTGGCTAAAAAAACAAACTCCTGTTCAAACTTTCACCCGCTTTTCACACCGTTAAGGGATTGTTTTAAAAAAATGGTTATTATTTAATTTATATTGGTGTTGATACCGAGTTTCATATACTTATATCTAACTTCAGTCATAATTTTAATTTGTAGGTAGGTAGGTTTTTTATAGGAAGGTAAACATTATCTCAATACCAATTTCCACATTTCTCACTTCAAAAATGACCAAATTTCTACCAAACTTCTACCCCCCATTTAACCACCTTTGGGATAAGTAGTTTTTTCTAAATCGCCGAAAGTAACTTTTTTTTGTTTATAGAAACAGTAGCGTAAATATACATATCCACATTTTTTCCTTCAAAAATCCCTTACAAACTTCTACCGCCAATTTACCCGTAAGTTTTTCCAAAATCGCCGAAAGCAATATTTTTAATTTATAACTACAGTAGCCGTTACAACATTTTCCACGTTTCTCACTTCAAAAATATACCATACAATTTTCTACCCCCCGTTTTACCTCCTCAGAGGTAGTTTTTCCTGAATCGAGCATTTCTACCAAGTTTCAGGTAAGTAAATCAGAACATAAAAGTATTCGTTCCTATATAAACTTTGCAACCCTCTTTCATCCCCCAAGGGGTTGAATTTTAGTTATCACGTGACTCATTATTTTCATTGCAGAGCAAGTATTTCTACCAAGTTTAAAGTAAATTTAAGCATACCATTTTTTTTTTTCTTATACAACCCCCAACAATCGCTGAAATACGTGTCTCATTATTTGCATTGAAGAGCATTTCTACCAAGTTTCAAGTTAATTTGATCATAAAAATATTTTATCTATACACACTTTGCAACCCCCTTTCATCCCTCTAGGGGTTGAATTTTAGGGATCGCTGAAATACGTATCTCATTATTTAAATTAAAGAGCGTTTCTACCAAGTTTCAAGTAAATTTGACCATAAAAGTTTTGTTTCTATTCAAACTTTGCAACCCCCTTTCATCCCTCTGGGGGTGACTTTTAGTAATCGCTAAAATACGTGTCTCATTATTTGCATTGAAGAGTATTTTTACCAAGATTCAAGTAAATTTTCCTAAACAAACTTCGCAACCGCCTTTTATCCCTCTAGGGGTTGAATTTAAGTAATCACTGAAATACGTGTCGCATTATTTGCATTTAAGAGTATTCCTACCAAGTTTTAAGTAAATTTGATCATAAAAATATTTTATTTTTACACACTTTGCAACCCCCTATCATCCCTCTAGGGGTTGAATTTTAGTAATCGCTGAAATACGTGTCTCATTATTTGCATTGAAGAGCATTTCTACTGAGTTTTAAGTAAATTTGACTATATTAGTATTTTTTTCCATACAAACTTTGCAACCCCATTTCATCCCTCTAGGGGTTGAATTTTAGTTATCGCTGAAATACATGTCTCATTATTTGCATTTAAGAGTAGGTATTCGTACCAAGTTTCGAGTAAATTTGAACATAAAAATATTTTATCCATACACACTTTGCATCCCCCTTTCATCCCTCTAGGGGTTGAATTTTAGTAATCGCTGAAATATGTGTCTCATTATTTGCATTGAAGAGCATTTCTACCAAGTTTCGAGTAAATTTGAACATAACAGATTTTTTCCCATACAAACTTTGCAACCCCCTTTCATCCCTCTAGGGGTTGAATTTTAGTAATCGCTGAAATACGTGTCTCATTATTTATATTGAAGAATATTCGTACCAAGTTTCAAGTAAATTTGATCATAAAAATAATTTATCCATACACACTTTGCATCCCCCTTTCATCCCTCTAGGGGTTGAATTTTAGTAATCACTGAAATACGTGTCTCATTATTTACATTGAAGAGCATTTCTACCGAGTTTCAAGTAAATTTGACCATAAAAGTATTTTTTCCCATACAAACTTTACAACCCCCTTTTATCCCTCTTGGGGGTGAATTTTAGTAATCGCTGAAATACGTGTCTCATTATTTGCATTGAAGAGCATTTCTACCAAGTTTCGAGTAAATTTGAACATAAAAATATTTTATCCATACACACTTTGCATCCCCCTTTCATCCCTCTAGGGGTTGAATTTTAGTAATCGCTGAAATATGTGTCTCATTATTTGCATTGAAAAGCATTTCTACCGAGTTTCAAGTAAATTGGACCATAAAAATATTTTTTCCCATACAAACTTTGCAACCCCCTTTCATACCTTTAGGGGTTGAATTTCGAAAAATCCCTTCTTAAACGACGCCTCCATTACAAAATCAACTTCCCCTCAAAATTCTAGTTTTGTATCTTTAGCGGTTTGGGCTGGGCGTTGATATGTCACCCGGGACATTGCCTTTTATATATATAGATAGATAGATTGAAGAAGGTTCACGCAAAAGCAAAATATAGCTCTCTTGTCATTTTGAATATTCTTGATAGTTATTAAATAATACATACATACATTAAATCACGCCTGTTTCTCAGAGGGGTAGGCAGAGGCCACTTCTTTCCACTTGCTACGATCCTGACAAATCTCTTTCGCTTCTTCCACATTCATACATCGAGTCATGCATGCACATTTTCAAGGCTGCGAGTTACACGTCGAGGATAGTGAATATTTACTCCTTTTTTGAGACAAGTATTTCGAAGAAGCCTCAACAAATATAGAGAGCTATGACCTCTTATTTACCGAACAAGATTTCATTATCAGAAAGTACAAACATCTAAGGTTTCTTTTGTCAAGAATGTTTTTATGTCCATAAGACGTTTTAGATTTATGTCAGTAAAGAAAGCTAACCTTTTCTTGTGAGAAATTCCCGAAGTAAAAACTAAAGCGAAATAGTCTTTCCGTTTTCTTTACTTTGAACAATCAACCTAAACCTAAAAGTCTAGTAAAAATCAGTTAGAAGAATACTGATAACTCAGGTTTTTACTATATTTGTTGAGTACGATTCATTCTTTAAGAACCGGGGAAGAGCATGTTACTTCAAATAAAAAAAACTATGTAAGATTAGGCGGGGCTATTGCATCTGTGGGGCTGTTGTAACTTTTAATACTAATTTTAAAAGTAGAACACGCGTCTAAGGCCGCATTTCACCTAACTGGAATAAGACTTACTCCGAGATTAGTCTATACAAATTCGGCATTTAATCTAGGTATAAGACCTTAATTCTCGCTTGGTGAAATCCACCATTAGTATGAAAAGTAAAAATTGCACCTCAGACGCAATAGCCCCCCGCCTAACCTTATGTCGAAAAAATTTTACGCAATTTAAACACTTGCTATCTCAAAAAGAAAAAATACGATGTGAAAAAAGTGCACCAGGAAAAGAGCGTAACTTGATGGCGCTTACGTCATTTTGTTGAAAAGCGCAGTTTTTCAGCAATAACTCAAAAACGGTGAATCCGGTCATGTTGAAAATAATGTTCGTGGAAAGTATTTATTAAGCGTTACCTTTGTGTTTTTTTTTATATTTTTTGGTCATACGGTTTACAATTGTTGCACATAGGCTACTTTTTAGCCCGGAAAAATGAATAGTTCCCGAGGGAAAACCGATAACTGTCTTCTACGCGGACGGAATCGGGGCAACAGCTAGTGCAAAAAAAAACACGTAAGTACTACAATGTTAATGCTCTGACGGAATAACTTAAGCGGCGTTTAAACGGCGCGCAAACACGCGAGCCGAGCCTGGCTCCGCTCGTGGTTCGCCGCGCCACGCGCTGTGTAAACAACTGCGCTCGGCGCGGCTCGGCAAAGTTCGCACGATCCATCACTTGTCGGTTTTTTCGACACAGATCAAAGGCGCGCGCGCCATCTGCGGCTCGGCTTGTGTTAATACGCGCCGTCTAAACAGATGTCACAGAGCGCGCGACGAAGGAAGACCTATTTTGTTGCGTCCGTATTTAGCCGAGCCGCATCTCCACGGACGGCTCGGCTCGCGTAGGATCGGGCTAGCCCGCGTCGTTTAAACGAGCAGGCTTGCGTCCGTATTTAGCCGAGCCGCATCTCCACGGACGGCTCGGCTCGCGTAGGATCGGGCTAGCCCGCGTCGTTTAATCGCGCCTTTACGCTTGCCAGTTCATAATCCGTAACTAATTTAAAAGTAAATTGTTTAAGAAAACTACTTACCAGCCCCTATTTCACAATCGTGACAATTACAGGTGACAGGTGACATTTCAGTGTACACGGCGCAGCTAATATGAATCACACCGATGTGAAAGTGTGCTTACTTTGCAATATATAGCGAATAGAGAATGTCAACCAGTTTAGATTTTTGGCTTATTGTATTCTTCATTAAAAACAAAAAAATGCTGTAAAAAAATCATTTCGATACGTCTAATAGTTTCCGAGATATTGAATTTTAAACTTCGTATGCGGCGCTCGAAACCCGGCGGCTAGCGCTCACGGATGATGACGTCATCGTTTGGCTGCGGTACGCGCCCTTATATGAATAAGTGAGTTTACAGGGCTTCTATCTTTTTAACCGTAATAAATAGACAGTTGAAATTTTCACAGAATACGTGTTATTATAGATTCTATCGATTAAATTTTTAAAATGAACAATAAATCAAATCCCAAGAGGGGTCCCCATACAAAAACCATGAAAAAAACCATTTTTTTTTGCTTTTTTATATGGATTGTATTTCAATAATGGCTTCTTATTTTGATGCGATTTTAAGCTTAAGTTCTAGTCTAATTTTCATACTTTACGACTAAATAGAAATCTCAAGTAAAACTGCTACAAATAGGTGACAAAGCTGATTTTATCAACACGATGTTTTAAGCGGTCACCCATCCTGTTTTAGACTACGCTCGTAGTTGCTTAACTTTGGAAGTCGTAATTTTTTACGAATTCGTTTTGATGTGACTATGATAGTTATGGTTATCTATTGTTTTGTTTTACATACAGTTTAACCTGTTTAACTAAACTAACTGTCCGTTGCTGACCGGCTTTTCTGTTTGTAATGTTTTTCGAATAAGTTGGTTAAATAAAAATAGAATAATAATCAAGCACTTTTAATTTAGGGTTCACCGTATTCTACATAAAAATACCAAAACATTAATGCAAAAAACCGGGCAACAGCCTGTCGAACCATGCTCAGTGTAGGGTTCCGAAGCCGTTACTACATGGTTACTACAAACAAATTAGACCTCGCGACAAACTTAACTTTGCCGTTGGAAAACTGTTATCCCCATACATCGATATAGGTCGCGGCTCGCGGTCAGTTTACCAACACCGCAAATAAGTTTTCGGCAGGTATAAACATTCAAACCGTTTAACTCAAGAGCCAATGAAGTCTACTTAGTCGTGATAGTTTTCCTTTGAAGATATTTTTCAAATTTTTTATTTGTAGTTTTGGCTGTAGTGGGGAGGGGACGACGACACTTGACTTTAACAAAAATTTGCGCTTTAAAGCTTTTCATAAACGGATACCTTAATTGAAATATTGTTTTCACAAACCAGCAATATTTTGGAAAGACCTATACAACGACACCCCACACTATGGGGTAGACGAGAAAAAAAAACTTCCCCACGCTACGTAAAAAAAATTTTTTTTTTCATGATTTTAATTTTATTTAACTATGTTGGCGTGACTAATATGTATGTTCATGCCAAATTACACGTTTCTAGTACTAAGAGTCTCTGAGCTAGGCTGCGGATAGACGGACACACGTCACACACACACACACACACACACGCACGCACGCACGCACGCACGCACGCACCCACGCACGCACGCACGCACGCACGCACACACACACACACACACACACACACACACACACACACGCACACACACACACACACACACACACACACACGCAAGGAGAGAGAGAGAGAGAGGCGGTCTAGGTACCTAACGTATGGCGAGTGAGCCACTTGGCAGCGCCCGCCCGCGAAATTTGAAATCGATGAAATGAATAAGTACACAAAATATCAGAACTACTACCTAGGTCAATCACAAACTCATGTTTTATAGTTCATTATTTTATAGGGTACCTAGCGATATGAATTCTACATTAGACACGACATTTGTAAAGAAAGGGCTATCACCAAAGTTAAGTAAACACCGCTTAAACTTCGTGTAAGATTTTGTTGTTTGTTGTTTCACTACAGATTACTGTTTGGTCGTAAGTATGGAGTTTAGATTATTGTGTGACACCGAAATAAAAAGCTAATACAAATACAACCCGTACTTCGGCATCCAAAGTTAAGCAACTACCTACTTACAAGCGTATTCTAAAACAGGATGAGTGACCGCTTAAAACATCGTGTTGATAAAATCAGTTTGGTCAAATATTTTTAGCAGTTTTACTTGAGATTGTTATTTAGTCGTAAACTATGAAAGTTCGACTGCAATTTAAGCTTAAAATAGCATCAAAATAATAAGCCATTATAAAAATATAATCCGTATAAAAATGCTAAAAAAACTGGTTATTTGTCATGTTTCTTGTATGGGGACCCCTCTTGGGATTTGATTTATTGTTCATTTTGTAATTTTAAACAATAGAGTTTATAATAACACGTAATCTGTGAAAATTTCAATTGGTTACTTATAACGGTTAAAAAAATATAGCCCTGTAAACTTACTCAATCATATAAGGGGCCGTACCGCAACGAAACCATGACGTCACTCCAGTAAGATGGCGCCCGCACCCTTTAATATTTTTGACCGTAATTTCATACGTTCGTAGAATCAAAACTACTGGGTCTATTTGAATGAAACAAAAAGAAGTATGTTTGTTTATTTATAAGCTTTACTCTTACAAAGTTTCAAGCGATTTGGCGTACCTACTGACATTCTTCATTGTCATCTGTCACCTATCATTGTGAAGATGGTGAAATATGGGACTGGTATTGTCAGGATGTTAAAATAATGGAGCCAATTTGTTAATTAAGATGTACGCGTGTTGAATATTTAGTCTCTTAAGTGGTTAGATAAAGATCCAAATGATAGGGTATCAGGATCATCATCATTAAAGCCCACATTCACCCACTGCAGGGTAAAAGCCTCTTTTCACGCCACACATTGGGTCTTTATTCTGTACACGTCACCAAAAATGTCCAAGGATCGAAAATGGTTTACCCTTGTTTTGTAGACACTCATTTCAACTTTTGCTTCATACTTTCTATTAGTATGTAATTGGTCTATTAAACAAGCAATAGCAATTTAAAAAAAGTTCATTTTCATTTTATTTTTTTATTATGGACTGTACTGGACTGAATTTTTTCAGTCAAACTATTTGCCATGATATTACTTACCATATTAAATTTCATATAAAATACTTTTTATGGAATAAACAGCTGGGTAAAGGTCGTCTCCTATTCGGATCTCCTACTATTGGCAGGTTTTAGATCTCTGTAATAAGTAAAACTTGTGTAGTGTTTAAATGTTCTTCTAAAACAGTCCAATAATTTACAATTTTAGTTAAATAAGTGCGAAATAGTAAGAGTGATTTCAAGAAAGGTCTCAACCAGACCCAGTAACGAAACAACGAAACAAAATTGGGCCTCTATTCAACACGGTAAAAATAATATCGTTTTTGATCTGTTATCGTATTGTCACCGTTTTGATAGCTCTTATTTACTTGACAGTAATGGCGTCTGACGTCATTACAATACCATAACAGGTCAATTACGATATCGTTTTTACCGTCGGGAATAGAGGCGCTGGATTCATGAAAGAAATGGCGAATAGAAGAAGTTCCTTCAAACTAACTTCAAATGAAATTCTTGTTCATTTTTATGGTTTCCTATTACTAATATAACATAATATATTATAATAGAATACAAAATAAAGTTTTCTATTAATTCTATACCCAAAAGGATGCTAACGGGACCTTACATTATATATACTATGTGTACTAGATAACGATACAAATACTAGAAAGTATTCATGACTCAGGAACAATAATATTCGCGATCATCACACAAATATCTGCCCTTACCGGGATTTGAACCCAGGGCCGCTAGCTTACGCTGTCCTGTCTGTAATAACAGTAAGCGAGGTTTTTGCCACATATAGTTGATTCCACAGACAGTGACAAGAACCGCACGGCGGTGCACCAACTTTTAAGATACTATGCAGTATATCAGATGAAATTAAAGCTTTATTTCCTGGGGCCCTAATATGGCTGCGTTTATCGCGTGATAAAGTTTTAATAAGGCATCCGTCACCTTCTGACACGTAAATAAGTACGAGAGTGACGGATGCATTATCCACATTTGACACGCGATATAGTCGCAGCCATACTACACCCGCTGATCACGTATTATTTAAGTATCTTATTATGTTTTGAGTACTCATTCAAAGTTAGACCACCCAAAGAGATAACAATAGGTCGTTAACGACAAACTATTTGTGTTCTTTAATAAGAGTATTTGGCCTATGTTTTTAATTTAAGACAGGACGGAGTGATTGACATGTTTGCTTATGTATTTCAATATATCTACTTAGTTCAAATCTTCCAAGTTATTTTTGACCCAGTTCTCGTCATACTATATACCTATATATAGTACTATATACCTAAGGAATTAAGTTTGGAATACAAATTTGAGTACAGTATAACAATAATAATATCTAAAGGAGCGTCGTCACTGAGAGCATTCGCGTGAATATTCGAGTGGTTTGGACGTTGAGCCGAGCGTTACAAAGGCCACTCGATGTTCGCGCCGAATGCTCATTAGTGAGGACGCACCTTAAGAGTTGATATCATAATATCGGCCTCAGGTCCCAACAGAATCTCCACTGAACTTAGCGTAGCGAGTTTAGGAGTTTGGACTCGATATGCAGTCTGTAAGTGAGCAAGAAAGTTTGCAACAAAACCTTGTTTCTTTTTTCATACTTTTAACAAAATAGTTTTTATTTAAAATGCAAGTTTTTACCTGGTTGCTGTTTATAAGGCCACGAGAATAGCTAGAGAGATGTTTTTAATTAAACTTTTTCCATGCGGCATATTTTGCATATTTTTATAAGGATACGTTATGAGTTATGAACGTATATAAATTTAAAAAAAGAAAAAACGTTTTCATACAACAACATAAGATATCCGATGATGATCTTAGCTTAACCTAATATCTTTCGCTATATCGCTTAATAACAGCTGTCAAATAACAAAATAAAATCTAAAGAAGCAAAAAATATCCGCATGACGAAAACACGTCAAATATCATTACCCGACTAAATGAAAATAGCGCACGACGATAAGAAATGTTTCAATTTAGATCTCCCGAGGAAATTGCCTTCTAAAAATGTCTACGGCATATTTTACGGCTTTTTTATCTGCGTACACGGCAAAGTGAAGGAAAGAGAGAAAAAAGGTTTTTGAAAATAATCCAAACACGAAAACCGTTTGAGAAATGTTTGTAGATTAAGTCTCTTATTTTATCTTATTTTAGAGATGAGCCATTTGTAATACACTTCGACCCCTTTAGGATCTTTTGTGCAATTACCCTCTTACACACTCAGCTGTTCGAATGTGCATAATTCCGAGGAGTCATAATTCCGAATTTTCATTATGTTACCGCAAAAGATAATACTCATTTTGTTATAAACTTTATTTTCTATGCAATAAGGTAAATTTTGACTAGCCTAAATTTTAAAACAAATTTTTAAAGATTTTTTGTTATTTCTCAAAAGCTGTAAGTAATTTTACTATGATTTCCCTTGCCATATTAAATTGGTATTTAAGTAAGGTTGTGCGGTGAGAGGGATCCTATTTAACGTTATGTCTTCTTTTTACTTTATATTTTCTCAATTTTTTGTCTTCTGTGTGCGTTCAATTAATATTTTCTATTCTATTCTAAAATATAAAAGATAAAAAGATAAAAGACATTTATTTAGTAAGTAGGCCGCACGGGCACTTTTACACGTCAGGAGTCTACCAGCGCTTCCCAAGAGGAGACCACTGCCGAGAAGAAACGCCGCAAGAAACTCAGCAGTCAGTCATTTTTTTAACCATATTTCTTATTACAATGATACAACTTAGTCTAGTATTATATAAAGCTATAAATATTAATTTAAATATAATATCAAATATCATGCGTAGTTCAGCAGGAAAACATGGCAAAAATATTAGGAGAGATATAGACGGAGAAAAAGGCAAAAACAAAAAATTAATAATAAACAAAGTTTCTACATGTTTTCCTATAGGTCTAGAAATAGGTTTTCCGCTAGACCTAGAAGAGTAATAATTCAGACAGAAGTGGCTTTAAGATAAAAGATAATTCTGACCAACTTTAAATTAGAACTAATTAAATTAAGATTTCCTATATAATTTTTTATCCAGGTTTATTTAAAGCAAAAAAAAACCTTTGTTGCACATTACCTACTTTTTGGTTTCCGTTTCACTTTAAGGTGTCAACAAGTGGCAGAAAATGTATGTAGCATTAACTCCACATTTTCTACGCTTCTTTACTTTTGCGCAATTATAGTATTTAGATAAATTAAATAATACCACGAAAAGTAAAATTAATTAATAAAAATCAAAATTGAATTAATTTACCGCAGAAAATAGATTAAGACCACTATTTCAGTATGACTTACCGACGGCGCAGTCAGCAATTGCAACGCCTCACTGAGATGTTTCAGGGTCAGGGTGTTCCCTTCCTCGTCGTCATCATTCCCTGCATGATGTATCGATGACTGCCGAGATCTGAACCCCGGCTTCTTGCCTCCAGAGCCTCCGCCATTTGCAAACTGGTGCTGAGACGACGCCCGCCGAAACGAGCACGCCATTTTGGATTTTTCAAATTTGGAACTTTAGGAATGTCAACTCATAGTATTGGACACTGCTGCGTTATCTGTAAAAAAGAAACGGTTTAAATTAAAGTGACTGCTGAATCAAAGAAAATATTTTTCTTGGGTTCTAAATTATTGGGCTCAAAAAAACGGACGAACTGGTGTCCATAGTAAAACTTTCAAAAACGTCTTTTGTTTTCTTTTTAAGCTACCTCCTACTGGCCGTGTTCCTTCAGAGTAACTTGTTGCAAGTCGTGATCTTCAGCATGAAAGACACTAATTTTATAACAAGATATAGATGTTAAATATAGACCACGCAAAGCTTCTTTTAACTAATACGAGTGTATACATACTCTCCTAAAATTACCGCACAATCTGCAAACTAGTGGAACGTAACGCGCTCTGAACCCGTTAATGAATTCCGCCTAATTCAACAACTTAATGAACGTTTAGCGTGTTCCGACAAACAGCCGCTAAACACAGCTGGCTGTGATTACATTCACGGGAATTGTTTATTGCGTAGATATATCAATCACCTGTTATCTGGCATTATGAATAACTAATGTATTTTACAGATAAGGTTTTATTCAACCTTCAGTCTTACTTAATGTGTGGGTCTAACCTTTTAAATCATTATTGATGTAGCTCGACTTGATTTACAATAATGTACTGAGGCGCTTGGCAAGATGCATTACGCTAACCAGCGTTTCTATTCGTTTCGTTTTTAAACCAATCGCGTCACTGGTAGATCACGTGACTTTTCGTATCACGTCATCTACCAGTGACGCGATTGGTTTAAAAACAAAACGAATAGAAACGCTAATAAGCGTAATGCATCTTGACAAGGGCCTCTGTACTCTCAACTTCTTATGTTCGGCTGGCTATTGTTCTATATTCGTCACTTATGTTGTATGTGTGACTCAGCAAATGGTAGGACGCCCTTCGGCGAGATGGAGTGATGATTTGCGAAACGCTGCTGGCAGATGTTGAATGCGACAGGCCGAGGACAGGGTGAAATGGCGCACATTAGGGGAAGCCTACGTCCAGCAGTGGACTGATATAGGCCTATGATAATGATGACTCATGTTTTATAAATTACCTAATCAAGATTGTCGACCGCTATTGAGATACTTCTAGGAACGTTAATGAGTTTGGATGATGTCGAGAGGAGGCAATAAAATTGTCAAGCAGATTTTAGGATCTTTTTCCTGCCACACAGAATCGTTTACGCACGTATGATTTTATAGCATTTATAGCGCCCGCAATTCATCATTTAATGTATCTTTTTTGTTTGTTTATGCGGTTTTTTTGAGGAGATACGCTCGCACGTGTCAAGAAAAAAACGGTTAAGTACGAGTCCCATATAGTACAGCCCGACTCACACATGTTCGTTTTTTATTAGTTGTTGTTTTTCTTTTGGGTTTGCACTATATTTCTAGGACTAGGTATTCGGTATCGTATACGACAAAATCGTTGACAAAATGTTTCATGTCATGTCTTCCTTAAAGTTTCACTTTTTTTTTGTTATGAAAACCGCCGTTATAGGTAACAAACATATAATTCTGTAAAAATACCAACTCTGTAATTTCGATTCGAAAGATTCAGTTTTTAAAATTAGGTCGGACGACCGAACGAACGAACGACGAAGGTAATGATAGGATCCCGTTTGGTTTCCTTAAAAATAAGAATAATATCAATCTCACACAAAGTGGTACAAGACAACGATATAAATACTTACGAGGTAGATAAATCAATACTGCTCCGGTATTCTAGGTGGAAAAACAATATCGTCTTTGATCTGTTATCGTATTGTCAACGTTTTGATAGCTCTTATTTACTTTACAGTAATGGCGGCTGATATCGTTATAACCGCCGGGAATAGAGGCCCAGAAATACGAAATATCAAAGACTCAGAAACAAAATACTCGCACTCATCACAAAAATGTTTGCCCATTCCAAGAATGGAACCCAAGGCCGCTAGCTTCATAAGTCGGTCAGTACAAACTACGTGTTAGGATATACATACATACATAAACTCACGCCTTCATTCCCAGAGTGGGGTAGGCAGAGCCACAAACTCACCAACAATTCCAAAAACTTGTTGATAATTCTGTGACCACATTTTGCACAACCAGGCTAAGATGTTATCCAGTGTATTAGTGACAGGTTGCAAACCCATCGCCTAACAGCACTACACAGCCTTAAGTCCCTTAGTCGTCTCTTACGACATCCAATGGAAGACATGGAGTGGCAACATTCTAAACCCGGCACCACACGGGCTCCATAATGTTAGGATATGGAACCATAAAAAAGGCATCTAGAGTTTACCTCACGATTTTATCGCTTAGTTATTGTCTCCTGACAATTAAAAGTCATTCACGTCGGACATTTGAACGCATTATCGCTTTATTAATAGTTTTGGTATGCGTTTAATTCGTGACTCGCCGTTAAGAGTACTGGTATAGGAAATCCATTAAGGCGAGGAATGGGTTCGCTAGGAATTTATATTGTGGCTGCGCAGGTACTTTAGGTATGTAGCTGTGAACCGTGGACCAATACGGTCGTGGAACAAAAGGGTACATGTCCTATTGAAGTTAGAGGAGATTCTATTATGTTGTAGTTAAGGTTGTTTATGGAAAAGAAGTTGATAAAAGTCTTTTCGGAAGAATAGTTAACGATACGTGAATAGATTTGGTGTAAATAAAGTTGGATGAAAGGAATAATTTTAAAATGACTTGTATGATTAAAGCGAAATATAAAGTTTTGTCTACAAAGTTCTGTAAGGTCGTGAAAAGTTTGAGTATCAAATTTTGCGAGCATTAACGATATCAAAGGTTTGCTATTGGAAAGTTAAGAAGCGAACTTCTTCGACGAAGGGACTCTAGACGTGGATTATTTTGAGAAAAGGCGTAAAAGAATGAAACAATATATCTTTTCGTTACGTATTTCGGTACGTGCTGCCAAGAGCATTCCTTCACGTGCATGCGAGTAGTCAAGTAGCGTAGACAAGTGGAGAGTTTTCGAACGATTCACAGTGAAATATTGAGTTCCACGCTTCTACATTTATTGTATAACTGGAGAATGCCTCTGACTTTGTGCGCTTAGAACTCGTTTCCTGCTGTTCGCTCTATGCCTTTGTGTCAGGGGTCACATTTCGAAAGATCCTTTCTTATTGCACCTTTACATTACCTACGGTAGTTAATTTATTTAAAATTCCACGTTTATAGAATGCGGTCTCAGCATGATTCTTGTAACAGCCGTATTCTTTTTTAGGGATATTGGGTTTTGCCATGGAGGAAAAAGATTTTGTTGACGATGAAGCGAATTCACACACTTTTCTCGCAAGCAAGACATATAAAAAGAGTTGACAAATAATTTAAATTAATGAACGACGCAAGATTTGTATCGATGTAGATTTACACAATTAAAAAAGTGTAATTCGTGTTTGATTGAGCTGTCGGGGAATATCCTAGCAAGATTAACCCGACTATAACTGTTTCAAGGCTGTCTGTTGCTTGTCAGGTAAGTAATAGCTGAACAGTTTTACTAACACAGATGAATTTTAAAGAAGGGAAATCGTTGAAAACCGGATCTCTAATTTTGTCCTATTTATTTACAATATTCAGCAAGATACTGCGATTGTCCTCTAACGGAGGTGCCAGCATGAGTATTGCGGAGCAATAGCTATAGTATTTTCAATTCCTCTTCCCAAATGTTTCCCAGCGTCTCCTCCAAACAAATAACTTTTTCTACCTTCTTACAAAATGTGCCAAAGTATATGAAACAACAAAATCTCAAACAAACAAACTGAAATAAAAACCTATAAAATTTGTTTGACAAAACAAAAACACACTTCAATACAACAAAAAAAAACATTCTGACACAAAAACTCAAGCGTAAAAAGATAGGTGTCAAATTTTAAAATGACCGCTTATTTCACCATACGATGTTAACCATTTAACAGACGATTAGAGCGTTAACAGCTGTCAAAATAAATGAATTAACATTCGATTAACATTGATTAAAAACATCGTACGGTGTTATTGGTACTCAGTCTACTTTATCAGTTACCAAATGAACCATAACGTGTTATCGAATCATGGCATAACCAACACTGTCGTAACTATTAACTGTTGCCAAACAGCGTCGCTCGCAACTGTTCCGGACACCGTAACGTTTGTCCGGAAACTTAAACGGGGGGTCACATCAAACGTGGGTGCTTTGTAGTACAGTCAAAGAGCTTTGTACCTACTAATTCAAATTTTAATTAATGGCTGAGGCCAATGTGAACGCAAGGACAATTGTTCAGTTAATAGTATTTTCCCTCATGGACTGTACAGAAGCACACGGGGTTATTTTTTTGCGCTTCAGCCAGCTCCTTTTGCACCTTGTCGCTTTACAACCACGAGGGCAATATTAGGCAAGATTGTCAAATATGTTAATACGATGAAGTACTAAGTAAGTATCTCTAAACTAAACTATGAAATGTGAACTTACTCAAATATATCCTATTGTACGTCAGTGCAGGTCCTCAATTCTACGCGGTGAAATCATATTGCCTTTGACATGTAACCGTATTGTTAATGTTTCTATAACTCTTATTTACTTGACAATAATGGCGGCCGGCCGAGTTAAAAGCAATACGATAATATATCAAAGGCTATTCTTACAAAGTAGAATAGAGACCCAGAAACAAAAAGACCGACGTATTACAGGGTCCAAACTCCTTTAACGGACAAACAGTACCAACAGGTCGAAGAGACGATAAGACCTCATCTTATATTTCTAATGAATTATAACAGTAAATTATAAAATTAGCTGATTGTAGTCGGATCCGATTGCAAAGATGCAAAAAAACTGTCGGTCGGCCTCGGCTATTCTATACATGACAGATTTCTATAATGATAGCGTGTTGTAGAATAAAACTTTTTCTTTTGCAAAACCTGTGTGCAGACACAGTTCCTTTGTTTTTACAAGCAAAATAGGCCAATTTCCAGTGTTGTCTCAATTACGTACGAATACATTTCTATGACATTCTTTAACTGCAAAATAAAACTGGACGTTTTGAAGACTCATCTTATTTTTATCTAAGTTTAACACGCTTCCTTCTTCCCCACCCCAGACTTGTCTTATAATCCAGAAATTTCCTCAACCCGAAATACTCGAATCATTTCGCCTCAATAATTAAAACAATTCGCAGGGGACGCGCTTACTCAGAAGCCAGTTATCATAAACAGCTTATCTGAAATGATGTCTCTAAAGTGGAGTTTGCATAAGGCCTCCATTTACCCTTAGCAGTCGTAGCCAAGACGCAAACGCTGCAAATGTTTCTGTTTTCTAAAGACTCGAAATACGTGGGAGTTAACGTAAGTGCGCGACACGATTCGTCATCAGTTTACCCTAAATCCTATATTACGGTGTTTCATTTTTCAAACTTTGCGATTTTGAATGATTTCACTCATATTCTTGCTCCTTTTTATCTAAAAGACCAGAGGGGCTAGACAAGATGCACTACGCTAACTATCGTTTCTATTCGTTTCGTTTTTAAACCAATCACGTCACTGGTAGATCACGTGACTTTTTGTATGACATCATCTACAAGGGACGCGATTGGTTTAAAAACGTAACGAATAGAAACGCTGGTTAGCGTAATGCATCTTGTCTAGCCCCATTATTGCATTTTCAAGGAAGTATTGGATAGCCAACATAAAGCCTAAGGGCGCGACCTCAGCGGCCTTATTCAAATCCTGAATAATAATGTACTTACCCTCCACCTTGTATAACGACTAACTCGATAGCCAATTCGTTCGCTCGATTTATTAAAACTAAGCTTTATTTTGTTCAATATTTTCACATCGGATTTCCAATTTGGGCCTTTATGCTACCGGGCATAACCATAATATTGGTCTAAGATCCGAATAAAAGACGACCTTCACCGGACTGTTTATTTGATAAAAAATATTTTATATCAAATGTAATATGTTAAGTAATATATGGCGAATAGGTAGGCTGAAAATTTTCAGTCCAGTACTTACATAATATTTGTTTTTTAAAAGAACCTTTAAAAAAAAATGCAATTGGTTGTTAAATAGACAAATTACATAGTAATCGAAAGTAAGGAATGATGGAATGAAGTGATTAGTGTTTGTTAAGAGTTTTTCAGTGTGTATTTATAATTTTTCTATTTCACCTTATAAACGAATTGTCGCTAGTGTTTGTTATGTTACCTGTTACCTGTTTACTGTTATCCGTTTTTTGGTTTAATTTAGATTAAATAGTTTTAAGTCGGGGTCCCTCTGAAAATCAGCGCCGGCGGCACAATGCTGAGAGGGTTAGTTATGACAGCAAAAAAATAGTGAACCTAACGTTTCCATATTCTATAGGCTTCATACCTTCGATTAGTTGTAATAATTATGTCTATTAAACAAGCAATAGTTTTTTTTTTAAAGTTCATTTTTTTATTTTTAAGTAATTATATACTGGACTGAAATTTTTCAGCCAACCTATTCGCCATATATTACTTAAAATATTGAATTTGATGTAAAATACTTTTTGTCGAATAAACATCAGGGTGAAGGTCGTCTCCTATTCGGATCATCTAGGTACTATATTGCCTTCGACGTGTCATCGTATTGTTTTAAACTTGGCCACCATTACTGTCAAATAATATAATAAGAGCTATCATAATGTTGACAATACGATCATATTGCCTTTGAGATGTCAAAGGCAATATGCTTTTACCCGGTAGAATGGAGGCCCTGAGGGCTTATTGTCTAACACATTCGCAATCACGATCGTTTTCATTTTTAAAATCGAAGGCTTTTCTGCATTCAAAATGAAAACAATTGCTCCACTTTGAAGCCGGTTGCGATTGCGAGTGCGTTCAAAGAAAACTCTCTTCTATGTGTCTCTAGGTATGCGTCTTTATGTCTTCCTTTTTTATGTCCTTAATGTAAAGCTACATCGTCCAAAAATGTTTAAAAAGCGATTTGGAAACCACTCGTGTCTACCGTTAACCCCATCTCCGCCATATTTCCACAAATGAGAAATAAAATACTGCGGGAATTCCTATTTGCGCTCATCGAAATGATTTAAGCGAGCGATTTAATGCCTGATTTATATTTACTGGCAACTCCAATGCGCCGCTTATTACTAAATGCTTGCCTTTTTTCGCTGGCAATACTGTCGCAAACGTTTACAGTTTAACTTTTCTCGTTAAGAGGGGTATAAATTCTAGTCAACGATTTCTTTTTTTCAAAAATTGAAAGAATAATAGTTTTTCAATCTTCTCTGAAAGTTGAAGAAGAAAACATGATCCCAAACTTTATTTTTTCAAATGCTGTTGTGGACCCCTTGGTACGGCCTTGTAGAATGTAGAAAGGATAATTAGAGAGAACCCGATGAAGTAAAACGTGAAAGTATTATCATCATCATCATCATCTACGTCGTACTTTAATCGTAAAACGACCACCGCTAAAGACTAAAGAGATATACATAGGCCTTCCCCAAGAATAAGAACAAGGTAAATTTAAGTGTCGTAAATTTATTACTTTGAAACTAATAATAAATGACACTGTGTAAAGGGGGTATGCGGACTTTGTGGTAAATCGTTTTATAACAACTTAATTTTGTTTTATAACTTTAATTTAACTTCGGCATAGTAAACAACGTAATAGTTCGCACAGTTCGGCAGTGTCTTCAAAGGGATCAAAACATACCAACACACAAACAAATTCTTACGTTAGACATGGTTAAACCTTAAACCACGTAGTTTCTAAGACTTTGATGAATATGCTTTATTGCCCTGCAGAGCCTTTCTGATAAAGAGCCTAAATATACAAAGCCCAAGTCAATATTTAATTTGAGAAACCCTTAATAGTTCCGAAATCGTGCCTTAAAGTTTCTGAGCTGAGGGCGGGTGAATTTCCCTTATTACTTACATTACTATCTATTATCTCCTTGGTTGTGGTTTCTAGTCTTCATTTTAGGTGAGAAATGAAAACTGTACTTTATTAATATTTTAAGAACTAAAGATGCTTTTGCACCTGTGAGGCGAGAAACGTGAGGATTATAAATTGAAAAGCATTTCCACCTAAGATGCGCAAGAAGGGAATTGATTCTTTTCAATATAAATTTTAAATCTCGCCTGCCTCGTGGCGTCTCGCTTCACCGGTGGAAAAGCAGCTTAAATGTAAGTTAAGACTGCGCCGAGCGTACGTCGGTTGTACAGTGGCGCCCTCATTACTATTATTATATTTTGTAGTAAACTTATACATATTGAAATCAAAGTTTGTTTTTTTGTTGTAGAAAAGAATACACAATGTATAGCATATATGACATAGTTTAATAACCTTTAACCTTCGTGAAGTCAACTTAACGAAAAAAGTGGCCACTCACGCGGTTATTGGTCGATTAAATCTTTTGGTTAAATCTATTTAAATAAAAGGCAAACCTGACTAACTTATATATCAACGCACAGCCGAAACTACTGTACCTAGAAACTTTAAATTTGGTACAGGGGTTTCCTTCATGATGTAAGTGAGCACTAAGAAAGGATTTTCTGAAAATCGACCCCCAACGGGAAAAAATAGGGGAAGTAGCAGGGAACTAATTCTACGCGTACGAAGTCACGAGCATCGTCTTGTTATGTCATATACCCTATAAATTATGTATTCATTTGTACAGCAAAATAACCACCTTTCGATTGCAAGAAAATACTTTAGTTATTTAGAAAATACAAGTAGGTATCGAATGAGGACGCTACTGGACGGTCGACGTTTGCTTGGTGCAGTCTTACGTGTTACGTCTGTCAGTTCTGCAATGATTATAGCATAAAAAGTATTTTTGATGTACTATGCACCTGCTACTGTGTTTAATTTTTACGTTGCAGCGTCTATGCGATCACCTGTTGTCTTTGTTCGTTTATTTTTTGTGCAGAGTGCAATAAAGCGTTTTAGTATTGTTCTGCCTTAATTGCTTGCGTTTTACAAAGCAAGTTTCAAAATTAATTTTGAGGCTTTCATTTGAAACTACAGCAAAATTCTTGGTTCAATTTTGTACAAAGCTTTTCTACTCAATGGACTATTGTAATACTGCTTTTTAACCTCGTTATAAACGGTCGTTATAAATTGCATTCAGTATAGTACAGTCACGAACCGGGATTGTTGAGCCACTTGCCATTTGTCCGTAATTTAGCCGTGTATTCAATAACCGATGTCACCCACTGGCTGACAGCTATTCGATTTGCATTACACGGCCAAATTAGAAAATTGGGTAAGTGGCTCAACAATCCCGATTCGCGACTGTACCTCCGAGCACAAACTTTTTCCCTCTATGGAGTAAGTAATAAAATTAAAGTAAGGCCGTCGAGAATATTTGTTTTGCGATTAGAATCAGCCAGCACCTAGTATTTTTATTCAGTACTAAAAATTATAAGCACGACTGGGCATTGATGTTGACTTTTTTGCTGTTTTTAGGGTTCCGTACCTCAAATGGAAAAAACGGAACCCTTAAAGTATCACTTTGTTGTTCGTCTGTCCGTCTGTCTATCTATCAAGACCCTTTCTCTCGGGAAAGCGTAGAGATATCGAGTTGAAATTAAAACCACATACTCTGGTCTACAGTCCCTTGAAGCTGTGAAAAAATCAAACTTCTCCATTAAAGTAAAAAAAGATACGGCCGTTTATGCCGCAGAAAACGTGTATTTCGACACTCGAGGGAATCAAAATGTATAGGGTATTTCCCGTTGACCTAGAACTATGAAATTTGTCAAGTTACACCGTCTTTTACTACAAGGGGAAAAACCGGAAATTAAATATTTTTTTTAATAATTATTAAAAAAAAAACATTAAATCACGAAAAAAACAGGGTCTTTATGGAAGGAACGGCGGTCCAAAATTTGAATTGAGTTTAACCGTGTCAAGTTCTGAACCCTCTCGGTGGACGAATCCGACTCGCACTTGTCCGCTTTTTTCTTTCTTTTAGCGTGTTGACAGCGTGTTAAATGTGACGTAAGCAATATTCTGCCACGCGAATGGCATTGCTAGTAGCGTCAGATATTGTAGTAGACGCAAAACAATGTAGAGAAACGTGATTGTTTTATGCCGGCCGTGTACACTCGTCGAGATACACCGAGACAGGCCAAAAGCGAGTGTGTACATACGCTTCTTTGTCTCGCTTGCTCTCGTCTCGTCTCATCTCACCATGCCCCGGTTTGGGTCGGTTTCAGCGCGAGAGCCTCAACGAAATGAAAGGCTCTCGATGTATGTGTACAGCTTTAGAGATTCGTGCTACAGATTGACGCGCATCGCAACCCTAAAAATGAAATTGAATTGAAAAATGGGCAAAAATAGTTTTTAATCAAAGGCACTTAAAAAAAAAACAAAGAGCGAGAGATGAAATATTTTACTATCTATTCTTTCCTATGACCAGGTTAATTAGACGATATTTAAGAATTAGGATTCAAATGTCTTCTTTAACACGCTCAATCCAACTCCTGAGGGCTTATTGTCTAACGCACTCGCAATCACGATCGTTTTCATATTGAAAATCGAAGGCTTGTCTGCATACAAAATGAAAACAATTGCTCCACTTTGAAGCCGATTGCGATTGCGAGTGCGTTAGACAATAAGCCCTCGGGACCCTGGCAGTAGCATAAATGAAGATTTGTGATTTTCAAAGGCACTATTTTGTGCAATAAATGCTTGCAGTACTTTTAGGCGATGGGCTTGCAACCTTTCACTAATACGCTGGTAAACATCATAGCCTAATTGTGCAAAAGGTGGTTACAGAATTATTAAAAAAACATAGAATTGTTGGTAATTCTGTAGCTCTGCCTACCCCACTATGGGAATGAAGGCATGAGTTTATGTATTTATGTATGTGACTTCTTTAAAATTAATGAAATCTAATGTCTTGTCACATATCCCACTTCGGTTCACTGTATCTTTGTTTGTCATTAAAAAAAACATTCAATTAAATTTCAACAATGAAAAAATGCGACTTTATCACTTTTTTTGAGAGGTCTTCTAACTTATTTTTTATATCAACCAAAAATAATCGAATATGACGCGATTCTAATAGGCCATTCCAGATAAAAAACAACCACCTAATTCCCAATAATTTCCCTTATCACAATAAAGTTACAAAAGCGATCTTAAAGCATCACAACAAAGGTTGAATTTTAAGTAAGTATTATCGTTATTATACGACTTTTAGCGAGTTATTTCATGGGTTTCCCTTGTTCTTATTATCGTAAATAGCAGTGACGACAGGAAAGACCCTTGGGATCAAATTTAAGACGCTGAGCTAGGTTCAGGTCGTGGTTGGATAAATTTGCGAATAAAGGGCTAAGAAAACCGCTTAAGATAAAAAAAGATAAATGGTGTTTATTCCCGCACAGGTACTTTTACACTACTATTATAAACATACTTATGTAGAGTAATAAATACTTAAGTACAGGAACATATACTTGCGCTCATCACATGATTAATATTTGTTTAAACTGGGATTCGAATCCGGAACCGCTAGCACTGTAGGCAGGGTCACTAACAACTAAGCTAAACAGAGGGCTTATTGTCTAACGCACGCGCAATCACGATCGTTTTTTTTTTAAAAATCGAAGGCTTGTCTGCTACAAAATGAAAACAATTGCTCCACTTTGAAGCCGGTTGCCATTGCGAGTACGTTAGACAATAGCCCCTCTGGTCGTCAAATTTGTCTTACCGTAAACTCGGGTTACTTTAGTCCTAGGGGGTAACATTGCCCACCCTTAAAACTATAACTATTTTAGTGTTAAACATCTTAAATTGACAAAAAAAAATTAGAGCTATATAAGTAGCTTGTTCCTGATGTAACCTATAATGGAATAATTAAATTTTAAAGGTGGTTTTTGGGGTGGGTCATGTTACCCCCTAGGGCTAAAGTAACCCGTGTTAACGGTACTTATATACAAAGAACAATTAAAATGATACCAGACTAATGGACCTAATAACAAAATTCCTGAAGCTGCTCGTTATGGAAGTTATTTCATTTATCATTATTTGTACTAGGACACGTTACGTAAAATAAAGAGGCTTTTATTTTCAGCATTATTAAAAATGGCTTAACTTTGGCTTATGAATTATTTGACCTCATTACACAGGCTTATATTTTGACAGGCAACACAAGGAATAATAATTCAGATTTATTAACAAAATACTTTGAAAATTCTAAGCGAAATTTTAATACTGAAAGCAGAGACGGAAGATACAACAATACTTACACTGTGATAGCACTTAGAAGATGCTTCGGGTTTGTACTTGTCTCTCACGTGCTTATTAAGAGTGAGTGAAAGAGGTACAAAACCGAAGCACCTTCTAAGTGCTCAGAGACTGTATTTTATTTTATGCGTCGCAATTATTAAATTTCAAAGTTACTCTCGGCAAAACATTTCTTTGCGTAAAAGCTGTATTTTCGTTGTCTCACCACAGACTACAAAAATCCTGCGTTACCACAGACAACGCACGCATTCTAACAAGGTAAAGGTTTAATAAAACAACAATTCAAATGGACCGTGAAATTCCTCCGCTCTGGATGCTTGTGATTTTGAGCCAAATTTCCATGAAAAATAGTTCAAGTGCTCGGAGCAAGGCTCGGTCGCTAGTTAATGGATAAAACGAGGTTGAAATATTAAAGGAGTTTCAACCGCATTCCTGAAATGAAACGGTGTTTGAAATTTGAAGGTGTTTTATACAAAAGCAAAATTATAAGAACGTTTTCCAATCTAATAACTGAGAGATAGAGTGCAATGCTGAAACATAAAATTTACTTCTCCGAAAGTACAGTATAAAGTAAAGTCATGTAAAGTAATGTAGGTATGTAGATGTGGCGTGTAATTTGACATTATAAATAAAGAAGTATCTGAGTATAAGAATATATGGATGCGAAGTTTAATAGGTTGGTTGTGAGGTTTTTATAATAGGTTAGGTCAGGTCATCATTTTACGAGATAATTAATGACGATGAGGAAAATGATGTACGCTTATCTGGATAGAATGGGTATGTAGTTAAATTACTTAGGGTGATAGGCCACTACAAGAAGGCGGTTGTGAAAAAGTGTATACGTGCTTGCTTGGCCGCCTTTTCGAGGTCGACAGCTACCGACCTATAAAGTCCTGTATCGCATTTCGACTCTACTAGTATTTATTAAGGATTATGCGTTTATGCCATTATTGTTTCTTACTATTTGTAATGACGCACAATGTGTATTTTACACATTTGCATGTGACCACATTCGCTATTGTTCACAGTCATTGTTTTTATACAATCTTGTTTCTTCCTATTCGCCATTCTGCACAATTTGAATACCACTTTGGACAGTGTTCAGAAATTATACATCCTAACTCTATAAAAACACTCTTTATTTACATACATACATACATTAAATCACGCCTGTTTCCCAGAGGGGTAGGCAGAGACCACTTCTTTCCACCTGCTACGATCTTGACAAATCTCTTTCGCTTCTTCCACATTCATACATCGAGTCATGCACGCACGTCGGTTTCGGGTACTTAAAATTCGGCCCGTTATTTAAAATCACAATACCAGCTTTAAAAGCACAGTACAATAACAGCACGAAAAGTAAAAACAAAAGAAAAGTGTTGAGCTTGTTTCATGGTACCTAACTGAAACCCGATAAACAATTTGTACACAGACGGAGTCACGAGCAAATTCTTGTGCAGAACAACACAAATTTGCTAACGTGCCTTATAAAAGCTAAAAATAAGCAAAGGTAATAAAAAAACTATGTACAACATGCCATAGACACATAACTTTTTATTACCCAGGTAAACAACATTTTTATGATCGAGGCAGTAAATAAAATTCGCAGATATAATACACCTAAAATGGTATTAAAGGAACTATCTTCTTTTATACACCCATTTGGGGATTACGATAAATTTTGCTTCGAAGCAAATCGTAAATGTTCCAGGCCACATAAAGAACGTGAAAATCACAGCGCAAAGTAAGTTGTAGGTATTCAAGACAGCATAATATTTTAGAGGTATAGTCAACCAATTTGATTTCTAGGCCACTTTGGACTATGTTAAAGTGACGTTGACAACCAAACGTTAGACTTCTTATGATTTGGTTTAGAACGTCACATTGACAAAGTCAATAGTGGCCTAGGAATCAAATTGGTTGACTGTACTTAAATCGACTATCATCGTCATCTTTAAGTGGCGGTAGGACCTTGAGCAGAGTCCGTCCAGGATTTTGCCACCATCCTTTCAGCCGAAAGACGCCACTGATGGACATAAGCCTACCCAAGGTTTGCCTCAAGGACCCGTTCTGGGTCTCTTGGTTTCCCGTAACCTTAGTCACGTCGTCGATCCACCTTGTTGGAGGTCTACCCATGCTACGTCTTCCGGTAAGCGGACGCGAGTCGAAAACTTTTCAACCACATCACTCATTTGTTTTGTGAGCGATGTGCCTCATCGTATTTTAGTCCAGCAATAGTCAGGGCTATGTCGGTGACCTTGGTTCTCGAGCAGATCTTCTCATCTCTAATTCCATCAAGCAGATAAATCGCGAGCATAAGAAGACTAAATGGTCGACTCTAAAATACAAGAAGACAATGGTTTTATGCACAACCTGCAATAAAGCGCTGACGGCCTTATTATCTATGCCACGACGCACAAACGACGAGCAACGGCAGCAAACAAATGCATAGATATATAGGAAGCATGCCACGAGTCTCTGCGGCAACGATGAGGCGATTCCTATACATGTCTTTTACCGACAGAGTATCTAAATGCGGCATATTTTGCTCATATCTCACAAATTAAGGAACTCATTAAATACGAGTAACTGTAGGCCTGGATTTCCCAGCCTTTTTGTGTCGAGCCTCCCTGAGTAGTAAATAATATTTTCATGCCCCCTTTGTTTTTTTTGTGATAAAAAACAAACGTACATTTATTTAACAACATCGACCGATGTATGTATCCCAATCATTGTGTTATTATATTACTTACTTACGTTAGAGTTACACATTAAACTTTAGTTCTTTTTCGATAATGCCATCTTTCTACGCCCCCATAGGCAGGTGCGCCCCACTGGTTGGGAAACCCTGCTATAGGCGCTCGATAAAGAATCTGTATCAAATTGGTAGGCACTGACTAATACAGCACTGGCAAGTTTAAATTCCAGCGGCATTGAAATCATCAAATATGAGGTTATTAAATGTCAAAGCATAGAAATCTCTTAGATGATTCTCCTGTTTTATCCGAGTTGTCCCGTCAGAGCATTTTTAACATTTACGTACGTGTATTTTTTATTTGTTTGCGGAGTTTCATTATACTACTCAGTTATTAACAAACGCGAGGCAACTTTAATTTGCCGTGTAATACTTTGACGACGCTTTGAATAGCAACGTGTTGTGAGAGAATTATACTCCTGGGATCTATCGTCGACGTAAGTTTTTCAAGGTATTTCATTATTTCCACAGACAAAAGAACCGGTATCCCATATTAATTCCTCATCGGAAGTGGTCATTGCAATCTGCGGCCGCCCGTTTGAAATACCCACTCGTACAGTATCTAGAGGTTGTAGAGAGTAGTGGAAACCTCAAGAGAATATAGAATTGTAGGCGGAGAGAAATAGGCACGATATTTATGTATCATAAACCCATATTAAGGTAATAAATAAAATTGGAGCAGAATTCTCAAAGCGTAAAGTAATAATATAAATATTTCCGAGGAGTAACGCTCATAAGAAATCCCTCGAGTTGCTTCGTGATATGCAATATTTCTTCAGAATTCTATAAATGCTCAATTCAAATACGAGAATATCAAGATTGCTCTCATGAAAGTAAAGTGTTCCTGGCTCTTTTTGTAGCGGAAAAGGATAAGTCTAGAATATTTTCCTAGCCACCTAACAATTTTATTTTATTGATCTTACATTTGTAATGATTTTACTTGTGTTCGTTTTAAAAATAATTATTTATTACTTTATTACCTTGTTATGTTACTTTTAAGTATTATTATGTTTTATGATTAGAAAAAATTACCTTCTGCTGGAGTTTCTTGCGGCGCTTCTTTTCCGCAATGATGGTCTTGTCCGAATGCGCTAGTAGATTGACTCCATATTAACGACGTGTAAAAGAGCCCTCATGTGACTAATTTACTGAATAAATATTTTGAATTTTGACTTATCGATGGTCGAAATATAAAAATAGGTATGAATTCATCTTAATTTGCTACTAGCATTTAGCTTATTTATTTCTTAATCATTCCAATGTTGTAGGAAATAGTGCGAACGATATCCAATTATCCACTAGATTGAATTAAACGTCATGTCACATAACTTATGACCCTCGGAACACTAAACCGGAATTCCGACAATGGCTAATCATCAATGGTTCTAGGCGTGTGTCAATGACGTCATTTCGTGTGCTGCTCAAAGTTGTATAATAGTTGTCCTACATACAGGTCGATTCACAAGAGTTGGCACGAATGGATTGAACGAGTGAACGAAAGTATACACAAGTGTGTAAAATAATAACAGGTTTTCGGTTTGAAATTCGAACATCGGTTCAAAGGACGGCACGCACACAATGATAGGTGACATTACTTTCGTTCAATCCATTCGTGCCAACTCTTGTGAATCGACCTGTAAGTTACAGCTGTGCCAAAAAAACCCCCTGGCTCCCCTGAAAACCAGCCAGGGCCTCTATTCAACACGGTAAAAACAATATCGTTTTTGATCTGTTATAGTATTGTCACCGTTTTAATAGCTCTTATTTCCTTGACAGTAATGGCGGCTGACGTCAAAACAATGCTGTAACAGGTCAAATACGATATGGTTTTTACCGCCGCGAATAGAGGCGCAGGTTTACATTCTCATGTCGACCATTTTGCTAAGCGTCGAACATTTCGGCACACGGCTATGCGCGCACGAGCAACTTAGTTCCTAGCGACAGTACATCTGTCTCTTTTGCACGTTCGAAGTCCAAAAACGTGCAAAAGAGACAGATGTAACGTCGCCAGGCAACTAAGTTGCTCGTGCGCACATAGCCTTTCATTGTATTTTTTTAATTTAATAGTGTTACTTGTTAGGATATAAGAGGTAGTTTATTACGTCATTGTATCTTTTCTATTATGTACCCTTGTGTTGATGTGTTAGTCGAATACTTAAAAGATTTTCTATCCTGTTCTATTCAATTATATATTGCAGTTTGCCACCTTCTTTGTTATCAGCCTCACGTTTGACAAACATGTAATGGATATTGGGCTGTCTAAATGCTACGAGATAACGGATAAACATACTTACGAACAAACAGACTGATAAAATATGATAACCCTGGTTTTAGCTGTACCAAAGTCGGGCGAAGGCAAAAAAAAAACTTTAAATTTTTGACTGCCGCACTCAGAGACGTCAATGAGCCAAAGGTTTTGTCTCTTTCCAAAGGAATCCAAAAGAACCAAGAAAGAACTACAATTTACAACCAAAATTGGTTAAATAATTTTGAAGTTACTCTCTGGTTATACGGTACACTAGAGGACGCCCGCGACTTCGTACGCGTAGAATTAATTTCCCACTGCTCCCCCTATTTTTTCCGGTTGGGGGACGATTTTCGGAAAATCCTTTCTTAGTGCACCCCTAGACTTCATAAGGAACCTACGTGCCAAATTTGGAATCTCTAGACCCAGCGGTTTGGGCCGTGCGTTGATAGATCAGTCAGTTTCTTCTTTTATAAATATAGAAGATAACAAAAGCCGGGTAGGCTAGTATTTTAGCCACTAAGTGTAGTTTAGAAGGACCCTTTTTAAACTATTCTCTACTAAAAAAAGCTGCATCCAAATTGGTTAATTCGTTTGGAAATTACGATTTTTCAGACAGACATTGGAGTCAAACTAATAACCTCTTGTGACGTAGGGGTTAAAAATGGATTTTCAATATAAATAAATTGATTTCATTCAACTAGTCCACTTGTACGAACGATTGATACGCACTCGGGCACTCGATCAAATAAACGCGATAGAGTTGGGCGTATTCAACATGTACAAATATCGACTATTAATTCCCGCTTTTGTAAAAAAAATGCCTGTGTTCCCACTAAATACCAAATTTTATTGATTTGGTTCGGTAGTTTTTGGGTTCATCACAAAAAACATACAGACAAAAAGAAAGGCAGACAAGTAGAAATTCCAAAAGCCATTAAAATATGCTCTGTGGTTGTCCTATAAGCCACTTGATGTTTAAATTTAATTTTAAAATTCAAATAACTTCAATGTTTGGATCTTTTTCTGTGTTTTGTTTTATTACATGTATTACATAACATAACGACATAATACACAACTTTAAATAATTAAATTAAAAATAAATTATGTTTCGTGTTATTAAAATGTAAAATTTATAGTTATCTTAAATAATAGATTGGAACCTATTATTAACATTAAAATCACTTACTTACTAAATACTTTGCATGTTATATGTATCACTTAATACAATTACTTTACATAATGTGTGTTATTTGCATGCAAATAATTAACTATAATAAACAGGTAGGTAACAGGCTGTGTTGTTATTACTATTGCCTTAATTACAATACGTATCGAGGACAGTGACAGTACAATTCTCAACTACTCAACTAGTGAGTGTAAATATATCGTTAAGTGCTTACTACTATCGTTAAGCGAAGGAATAGGAAGAGAAGAAGAAGAAGAAAAACATTTATTGTTACAAAAAAATGGGACACAAAAAAACATGGAGGTCTTAACTTAACTAGCTTATCATACATATAATATGAAAGGAAGCGAACACAGAACAAAAATAAAATGTGACGAATGATCGCTCAGCGATTGCTGTAGGCGCGCTCCGGCAGGAGCGCACTCTCACAGCGCTGGTTTTCAGTCCGTCCCTCATACCGTGCAAACTTAATATCCAACGGGTGCTTGATAATATGCTAAAAAAGACAGTCACTCAGACCCTATAATAATGTATACCTAACGCCCACTTTTTCGTTTTCCCCGCTTTGCCACTCGGATTGTGGTAGGTTTAAAAACTCGTGGTTCAGACTCCACTCGGCGCGTTTCACTAATGCCTGTTGTGGATACGGATTTGGAACTCTCGGGGAAGTAAAAATACGTGTAAACACCCTCGTTCTCGACACACGCGGCCTCGTGTCATTTTGCCGTATTTCTACTGTACTCTTTACAGTGTTTGTTGTGTTGCAGTGTGTTTTTGTCAAGTAAAATGTTGTAAGTTTGAGTTTGTTTGAGTTTAGGTATTTAATCTGGCATTTTATTCATAAAGGGTAAGTTTTAAATGCATAATACCAAGTAAGGTAAATTGGAATTAATTGCTAGTGATTTTCAATATTATTAATTGTAGCATCTAAAGAGGTATCTACTGTTTCATTTAAAGTACTTACATACGAAGAACAAAATCGCAAAGCAGTATGGAATTTATGCTATACATTTCTGCACCTACACGCTCAAATGCGCGTCATCACGCTTAAATGTGTAAGTCATAAAATAACAAGCAAAAAATCATATGTATTATAAACGATAAGTTTTCATTACATTTATCAAGATAGAAAACCCGTAAGACGCTGATAAGTCCCTCGAATATCGAGTACAACGAAACGTACATTTTATTATCGATACCCCGCACATCCCTAATCCAACTGGGACAGATTACTTACCCAATGTAGGGTGACGTCGTAAAAGCTGTTGCTACGAATACAGTTAATTGAGTTTAGGACTTTGCCGTCTTTTTCTATCACGCCGACGTGTGTCCGCGAGAGAGGGAGGCTGATTGTTCCTGAAAGAATGTTGTCGACTTGTGGGGAGTAATTAGGAATGCCACTTGAAGTGGAGATACGGCTATAAAATGTTTATGTGACAGTAGATTGTAAAACTGACGCAGATTTAAAAAATAGTTAATGATGACTTTGGAGTAATACAATGTAGAGATAGAAGTACTAGATTTTATCGTTTTACTAAAGGACCTTACTATTATTATACTTAGGGCCGATTCGACCAAACTGGAATAACACTTAATCCGAAATTAGTCCATACAAATTCCGCGGTTAATCTAGGTATAAGACCTTATTCCAGTTTGGTCGAATCCTCCCTTAGAAATATTATACTTAGAATGTGCTATATGGTATAAGGTACTAAATAATCTGGCACAGGCCAAAGGAATTATTTCAGCAGGAACCTCAATTTATCTTTCGAAAAACGAAAACAATATGCTACTTGTACTGCTTCAGATTTTCAATTATTTTCGCCGGAAGCATTTGTTTAGGACCGTTATACTCTTTTAACTTAGCCCAAACTAAGCTCTAAAAGCTTGTACTATGGGATAAAAAAAACTTCAAAAAGAGAAAATTAAATAGAAGTAAACATCTAAGTGAAATTTTTTCATATACAATTTTAAAAAGGAAAGTTAACTGTCTATAAAATGTCAGAGCACGGCCGGCGGTAAGAAGTCTAGTATCAGTAGTAATTCCTTAGCAAAACATAAATAACAATTTTTTCTTCGTCATGAATTACACATGGGAGTAATATAAAAGTACTTCCATCGGCATTCCAGAGCAAATACCCAAATAATACAGGAATATCGTCTGCCGTATCGGGAAAACGGAAAATAAAAATGCTAACATTTCAATAAGAGATGCTTCTGAATGGGAAAGAGCAAACGCCCATACCTTGATAAGTCGCTGGAATGAATGAGGAAAATCAGCAGAAAGACACAAGTTTAATGTTGAAATGGGGAATGTTGAAAGCGCTACTATTTTCACTGCTTGAAAACAGCTTACGAATACAAGAAAATTATATATATTACACTAGTAGTTGCCCGCGACTCTGTCCGCAAAATAAAACATAGCCTATGTTACTCAGGGATAATATATCATTCTAATGGTGAAAGAATTTTTCAAATCGGTCCGGTAGTTTCTGAGCCTGTTCAAGGCAAACAAACAATCAAATCTTTCCTCTTGATAATATAAGTGTAGATATCTTTATAGTGGAAAGGGGAGACAATGAACCACTTACTGTATGAATGTGATGCCCTCGCCGGAGTAAGAATGAAAATCCTCGGTTGTGGCTTCCCAGAACCGAACGATTTCAAGGCACTGCCATTGCACTCAACTATCCGCTTTTTGGAAGGAGTGGAGGCTGCATTGGATTAAGTGCTAAAAGAGGGGTAATTACACAAAAGATACCGTAGGGTCGAAGAGTATCCGTAAATACCCCACCAAAAAGTAAGATAAGATAAAGGGAAGACCTAATTAGAGATGGATGGTATGTGTGAAGAGTGATATGAAAAACAAGGGAGCGAATACTGAGATGACGTCTGATACTGATGTTTGCAAGAAAAAAACGTGCGCCGACCATGAATGATTGGGATAAGGGCAAGATGATGATGATGTTGTTATTAATCAGTGTCATGCTTTTGACAGTTCTTTGAAATATCAATTTGAAAAGGAAGAATACATACACGTTTCTCTGAAACATCGATTAAGTATAAAGACCAGAAGAAAGCAAAATAGTCTTGAATGCCAAATGCACAATAGACAACTATAGTCGACATGTTTATTTCCTGATAAGGAAAAATAAAAGAAAATAGAGGTAAGGAAATACGAAACGGAATGTAAGCGGTTATGCTCGTACACGGTGGGAGGCAAAATTTGTATTGTGTCACATTACATACGTAGCGTAGTAAATAAACATGCGACATTGTTTTGGTAGGAAATCTTTGTATTTATCTTGCTTTCTCAGTCAGCTTTAGTACACATCCATAAGCTAATTGAGACAGTAGTAACTATCCCGGTTAGAACACTTTTTTATGCCATGGAATAGGCAAACAAGCGCACAGATACCTACGGCCATTTATGCTGCATATTTTAATACTCGCAGGGGAAAGCCTATCGAGTACTTCCCCTTGAAGTTGACAAAAAGCAACGTCCTAAGGCAAACGTAAAGGGAAAAGTCCAAATTTTTTAAATTTGTAGTAATTTCACAAAATAAACGATTTTACAAGTTGGAAAGGAACCCTCGGTGCCCGAGACCGACTCGCACTTGGCTGTTTTTTTTTAGTTTGGGGTAATTTTATGCACACAACTTAAGTTTCGCTTTGATCTAAAAAAACCTCGACTATTAACCGGATGAGATATAAGGTCAAAATAGAAGCTATGTTCTTTCTTATACACTATCCCCCTTACTAATAAACTTTGAGCAACCGTGGTGTAGTTAAACCATGCTTTGTCCTTATCTGTCATTGTGACATTTGAATTTGACAGATAAGGACAAAACTACTTGTATCCGAGTGAAAGGAAAAGCAATATCGACCTCACACCGTTACCTACACTTCGTTGGGTATTTTCAAAACACTTTCACCACCTCTTTATTCGTTCAATTCAATCAGCTCAATAACTTTACCGTCCTTTGGTAACCAGATAAAACGAATTCAATGGAAAGTAATCCTTATTTAAAACGAAGTATGTATCTTAAAACGTTATTGCTGGTGCCACCTTATTTGCAGCGTAGAAGGTTGATTCTGCTTTGGGGATAATGTTATTTGTACACTGCTGTGGCTTTGATAGGGAAAACAGAAACTATTTGTGAATGGTGTCCAAAGTTAACACCAAGCTGATGCGTAAGTTTGAATTAACTTTCAAAGTAGCTGTGGTGTCGTATATTAAAAACAACAGGAAACTGCGTATCGTATAGACAACCATTAATTTAGGTTTCCGTGCCACATACAGTATATTTTGAATGTGACCACAAATTTAAGCGGGCCGTGTTTGTCGATGTCCTTAATAAGTACCATTTGGTAACCAAAATTTCGTAACCTGATACAGAGTCAAAATTTAACTTAATGCTGGTTACGAAATTTTGGTTACCAAACGGTAATAAAGGGTCGATGTGGATATTATAACTGTCTCTTTATGACCAATATGAAAGTGCGAGAGTGACGGATGCTTTATCCACCACGTTAAAGACGACTATAATTACTGGAATTGTAAAAAATATATAAAATTAAAGGTCTTCATTATTTTTGTAAATGATATCATTTGAAACAATTTACGGTATAATGATATGGCTGGCGCTAATAATTTTCAAAATTTAAAAACTTACTTTTGGGCATCCTATATACCGCTCCATAAATGTTTTACGACTGCACTCAAAGTCAGTTAATGACGAATAAGTAGTTCCTTAGTCACGATTTGTCATACATGTATAAATAGAAACGAGTTAATAGTCTCTGAGTTCAGCGGTAAATGTAAGCATGTCATTGAGAAGATCTCAGAATGACTTAAGTACTTTGTCTTTTCTCGCGTAAGAGTTTTTATTTTGTCATTAATGGATTTGATGAGCGAGCGCATATACAGGTCAGACGCATAATGCCCTATTTTATGGACGCAAAACGCCCTAGACGCAAAATGTCCTAGTCGCAAAACGCCTTAGACGCAAAATATCCTAGACGCAAAATGTCCTAGCCGCAAAATGACACACATACATATCCGGTTAAATAACACAAACTACAGTTGAACGGGATAAATATGAGGTAGGTTTAGGTTATGCTAGTTTTGCAGTAGGCCCGGAGGGCCAAACCACCCTGAAATAGGAGCTCCGCGAGAGCGGAGCTCCGTCGATTCTGTTAATCTACATATTAGGACATTATGCGTTTAGGTCATTCTGCGTTTAGGACATTATGCGTTTAGGTCATTCTGCGTTTTAAACATTTAGGATTAGATTTAGGGCATTATGCGTCAAGAGCAATAAAAATGTTTGATTGTTTCATTATTATAATCGACTTTAGCCAATCGTTGTGGAATTGAATGAAGATAGTTTATCTACAGAGGGAACATTTTATACCGGAAAATTGAACAATTCCCAGTTAAATAAGCGATTTATGCGGACGGAATCACAGGCAAGATCTAGTACTTCGGTAAAATATTTCTACTCGAAACTGCGACGTGTCAAATGTCTACCAACTGTCCAATTACCAATAATAGCTGAAAGCAATTTATACGATAGTTGAAAAGGATATCGGAAAGCGGACGTTTTGATGGATAAAGGTTAAGTGGTCCAAATAAATAATAAACGAGAATGAAAGCTTCGAAGAAAGTCAAATTATACTTATCTACGTTATATCCTACAACTATATCCGCCTCTATTTTATACAATTTTACCATAATATTGCCGTTGGCATTAATAATTTCACCGTTACAATTCTATATGAAATATGAAATAAGATACCACTGAAAAAGTCATGAAAAAAAACCATGAAATTAATGATTTTTCGTGACATAAGGGAAAATTACAATAATTCAAATTAAAATTATCAATATCTCCGAAACTAATAAAAATCGCTGAACTTACATGGGGATTAAATTGATAGCTTTTTAGCTGCTCTATCAGCCCTCTCATTTTTGGCGTTGGTTTTTGGGACATCCTGTAGAAACAAAGATACAATTCATATACACTCAGCTTTTATTCCTGTTCAATTGTATTCCGTTTCTAAAGACGAGCGGACTGAAGGTTTATCGAATTATTTCTATCGCTTTCTGTTTTCCTCAATCCTAAGAGGGTTTCTATTTATGCGGGCCGGATATAAAAGCTTAACCTGATAGAGCGCACGATCTTAGCCGCAGCCCGGTTGAAAAAATAGCCTATATCCGGACCCGGTTCTAACGCCGTCACAGTAAAGTATTGAAGCAGTACATTTACAATATATTTACAATATCGGCCCTCATTTTGCATTGTCAATGGCCTTAATATTATTTTAGTGTAAAAATTATGATATTGTTTGTTTTCTTAACAATTATAGCGGCCGAGTCGCCAACAATAAGATTGGAATAGAGAAAAAATGCAAAGGGTTAGGCCCTGTATTTTTAACCGACTTCAAAAAAGGAGGAGGTTATACGTTCCACTGTATGTATCTTTTTTTTTTTTTTTTTTTTTATGTATGTTCACCGATTACTCCGTCAATTGTGGACCGATTTTAAAAATTCTTTTTTGGTTTGATAGAGTATACTTCCGAGGTGGTCCCATTGTCCGCAAATCTGAATCTGATGAAGGGATCAGTGAGGAATTGAGGGAACTCCTCAAATATTGTATGCAAACATATAGCGATTTTAGTATTTTTAGTAACAAGTGTAGCATTTGCATTCAGAAAGTGTCACTTGGTGAAGCGGAACTGATGATGAAGACCACAGATGGCCACCGGAACTCCTCAACGGTACCGATTTCAAGGGTGGCGATAAGATATCTCGATTAAGATAGTTGAGCGACTACAACGAAGCACATTTAATTGTTTTAAAATGACTATGATTTTCCCGCGGCGTTGCTTGCGGCGAGCTTGAAATGTCTTAAAGTTTCATATATCAACTAAGAAGTGGGACTACATAAGCTTATTATGATCACTAAAAAGTGTAAAATAAAATAAATGTTTTAAAAAACAAAAAACCGCCTTCAAAAACGCAAAAAATAACTTCTACTACTAGGTACTTAGTAGTAGGTACCTATCCTATTAGGTTAGTCTAACTGAAGTCGGCGACCACAATATTTTCAACAAAAAGCCGACTTCAGTTGGACTAACCTAATAGGATAGGTACCTACTACTAAGTACCTAGTAGTAGAAGTTATTTTTTGCGTTTTTGAAGGCGGTTTTTTGTTTTTTAAAACATTTATTTTTTTAATAGATTACTTAACTTAAGAAGTTCTGTAATCGCCCTTTTGTTAGTTCTTACTAACCATGTAAGAAAATAATCATTTTTGTAGTGAAGTAAACCAATTTTAAAGAAAAAAGTCTGGTTTATTACAAATACAGTGGATAAAAATCTAGTATAATTAATATATCCAATTTCTTTTTTTTTTCATTCTAAGCCTTTATGCGTTCGTATAGGTCCGTATAAAGTAACCCATTTTACATATATTTTGATATTAGAATTATTTCAATGTGAAAATAAAAGTAATAACTTCCGGAACTTTACAATTAACGTGCTTGTGTAGATTTCTGATTTTTAAAAGTGTCTATTAGTACTTATCCGTAACGTTAAGAATATGCAAATAAAGTTTACTGTTTACACATTGCCTGTGACCACTCTACATCCGGTCTTGTTGTTTTTTCTTATTTTTTGCGGCGTACGTACCTAATGGGTCAGCATCTAATGCTTGATCGTTATTATGAGTTTTATTGGCGTTCCTGATTTTTATGGCATATAGTTGAATATTCGGCACGGTCGGTTTTCTTCGTATAAAGTAGCTGCACGCTTTAGTGCTTTGTCACTTTAACGTCATGTTTGAACTACTGCACTAATCTGTCAAAAGCGTTAGAGCGATAAGGTAATAAAGTCTGCAGCTACTTATAACGCCAACTGTATTTGAAAGGCTACTACTAATAATTTCTGGTGAAATTCACAGGACTCGAGTCAAATAATTATATCATATTTGGGCGTTTCTTAGGAAGTTTGTACCTAGGCAGATTTATTGCTACGCATCGCTGATGACGCGCCTCGGTCTCGCTCGTCGGCGCCGCGTACGTCGGTGCGCTGACGCGCTTTACTCCACCATCGCGCACCCAGTACAAAGCCGACCGGTTGGCTGTACGCACGTATGCGCAGCGAAGGAGAGCAGATACTGTTCCGTACAGCGATCAGCTTCGCACTGCGGGACTTGTCTTTATCATACGCGACCGACGGTACGCTCGACCGACGTCAGCGTAGGAGGAAATCAAGCCTAAGCAAAAAAAATAATTGTAACTTTTGCGCGTCGTATTGTTCTTAGAATTATGCTGCACTCATTGTTATGTTAATTGCCAACTGTAATGACCCTATTGTTGCAAATAAATAATGATTCCATTCGATTTAATTACATTCAGAATATTCACAATTAAACTCTAATTGCGCACTAACCACGCATGAAAAAAGTAAATTAAAATACACTTAATAAAAGAACAGCACCATTTTCACAAACTAAAACCAAACCTCCCGTAGTTTTTCCCGCAATTTCATTAGACCTCAGCTACTAGGCACTCATAAACTACAAAGGCTTGACAAGTTGGCAGCCAGTCGGGCTCTTAACGTTTTTAATTTCATTGTTCTACGAACTGTTTTATTTTCAACCAGGGAAGTATGATAACGCCGGTTTACAGCGCTCTGTCTAGAAAGGCGC
The DNA here is from genome assembly GCA_948252455.1 of Acleris cristana. NCBI lineage: Eukaryota > Metazoa > Arthropoda > Insecta > Lepidoptera > Tortricidae > Acleris > Acleris cristana. The sequence continues at coordinate 9,824,003 of OX411790.1, forward strand.
TGAAGCTACAAAAATGTTAATGCTGCTGAAACTGGAGTATCGTATTTCGCAGCTATTTTAATACTTTTGTGTTGTACGAAACTTGAAGGCTTTAAACAGTCTTGTTACAAAGAAAATTAAAATCTTATACCCTGTATTTGAAGATGGTTATATTATAACTACTTGTATGCCCTTACTTATAAACGTGGAGTAACCATGGAGTAGTTAAGCAATGCCTTGTCCTTATCCATCGAATTCAAATGTCACAACTACAGGTAAGGACAAAACATGGCATAGCTACTCCAAGGTTATTCCACGTTTATAAGTAAGGGCAGTAAAGTTTATTTCCCTTTGACATTTAGGACCACCTATGCGACAAAAAATGTGTCATATCTTATTTTTTATGTAATACTTTATATAAAACTATATTAAAGCGAAAAGTCCTGAGTCGTTTGTTAATAAACAACGATAGATGGCGTCAGCATACCCTCCGAGTATGAAAAAGCAAGCGATCACTAATTTCGTGGATCTTAAGTGGGGTCTTGGTGGTATAAGTGTTTTTTTTTTATTCCCGTCGACGGTCAAACAGGCAGACAGCCCACCTGATGGGAAGTGGTCACCGCCGCCTATGGACATTTGCAACACCAGAGGCGTCACCAATGCGTTGCCGGTCTCGATGAAATTTAATGATACCCCTTTTAAAAAGCCCCATATTGTAGCGCGTTGGGAAAGTCTCAGCAGGAAGCTCATTCCAAATTCGTATAGTACGTGCCAGGAACGTTCTAGAAAACCGGCGCGTAGTTGAGCGGAGTGGCTCAAGAAAATGGGAATCAACACCCTGCCGGTGACGAGAAGTGCGATGGTAGAACGAGGCGGTTGGCAGCTGCATTGGCCCGGATAGCCAGAGGGGACGTAGGTTCGAATATTAGCTAAGACCGACGAATTTTTTTCGCTTTAATGTAGTTTAGTATTTCGTAACAGACGATTCTGTTACATAATAAAATATTTTACATATTACAATTAGGATAGACCAAAAAAAATAACTAACGGTTTTAACATTCTAATTTGAAAGAATGGGTAATATTAAGATACCAATTTCATTAATTTTGTATTTGACCCAATAGTTTTGTTTGAATATTTTTACTTATTTAGCAGACATTTTATGGATGACATGATTATTTTAAATTTGGGATGGCATTTTCTAATAAATTACAACAATTAAATGATATCTAATGATAAAAAGTGATTGTAATAATGTATTAAAACATACTATTTCAAGCGGTTTTGCCTAACCCGTAAGATACACCTAAGAGAGCTTCAAGCCAAAAACGAAAGTCAAACAAAGGTTAAATATACTTTTGTCGAAATATCCAAAATAGATAAATATTTCAAAAACTTAATAATGCAGAACGGCTTTAAAACCCCATTCCTCGAAATGGTTTTCGAATTAGAGTAATTGTAAAAATATGAACAATCCCAATTAATAGTACATTGCAAAGACCGGGAAAAAGGCCGTTGCGGAGCGAGTATGAGCTAGCGCGGCCGAAGCTTGTTATTTTCTCCAACAATGCGAGAAAATATAACACAATTATTAATATTAAACACAGTGTAGGCAGCACCACAAGGTTTTGGATTTCTAATGAAGGCCTCTAGAGCATGTCCAAAAATGTTGGATACCCGACCTTTCGCACGGTATTAATTCATAATGAATCCTTAATTCATACATATTTGCTGAATAACAGTATGAATAAAAATCATTTGAATTTTTTACGCACTTCATACCAAATTTAAATAAAAAGTACAAAATAAAGTCTTAACCACTTTATTTATTATATTATTTTTGTTGTCTTATTTAAAATAATAATAAAAATAAAAAACAAGAGAAGGGGAAACGACATAATTATTACACAAGGACCTTATAACATCAAAACATTAGGAATCCTGACATTATGACCCATCACACGTTGTTTTATTAATACGCCTGACACTCAATCGTACAAGCATTCGTTCATTCATTAAAATAATAAGGGAAATGGGGGATCAATCGTATAAGTTAATCTCGGGGAAACGGCAGAAGGTATCAATAGGACCCGACACCAACGTAAGTAAAAGCGTAAAAGCGTAAGTTGTATGTTTAGACCGGCGCACCTGGCGTTTCATAGTATCTACCGACCCCATTGGGAGACAGGCGTGAAGGTATGTATGTATGTATTAATAGCTGGATTATTACTACGAAGCAAATAATATAATAATAATAAATCATTTATTTACCAAAAGACTTATAAACTAACATTTACAATTTAAACGGTGGCTCCCACACTAGGCTGGGCCTGTATCGTGGGAGTCGGAACACACGAGAAGTGACTTTAATATATGCGGCTAAAGAAATCGAGGCATGCAAATAGCAGTAACAGGTGATACTAAGTATAAGCTTTTAATAAAGACGAAGATAAGAAATATAATAATATTAGGTGACATGTTGCACGTGTGGTGCCGGGTTTAGAATGTTGCCACTCCATGTCTTCCCGTGGATGTCGTAAGAGACGACTAAGGGACTAAAGGCTGTGTAGTGCTGGTAGGCGATGGGTTTGCAACCTGTCACTAATACACTGGATAACATCTTAGCCTGATTGTGCAAAATGTGGTCACAGAATTATCAACAAGTTTTTGGAGTTGTTGGTGAGTCTGTGGCTCTGCCTACCCCACTCTGGGAATGAAGGCGTGAGTTTATGTTGTTGTTGTAGGTGACATGTAGTGTGTAATGTTGTAGGAGTGTGTATGGATGTGGTATGTGTGATGGCGAGGAAAAAGGGGTATTGAACATGAGGAGTGCAACAGCTCTTGGGATCGGTCGGTAACTGTGGCAACCGACCACTAAACTTAGATCAGCATCTTCTCAGATTCATCATTAGACATAGACAGTAAAAACTGTCTAATATCTTTTTTGACCTCAGATATCCGGCAGAGCTTCAAATATAATATAATTCAAAACTTCAGACGACTCATCCCTTTCATGCGTCATTCGTGACTAAAGCCAAAAGAAAAGAATGGCGTGACCGAACGCCAATTGAATCGATCGATTGATCGAACTTCAATTTTTAACCCCCGAAGAAGAGGGGTTTTATAAGCTTGACGTGGGTATCTGACTGTAGAATTGGAATCTCCTAAGACCGATTTGGATGCGGTTTTTTTTATTTGAGAGCAGGTTATCTAGCGATGGTTCTTAGATTTCATGAGAGGGTTACTATTATATCGGGGGTTTTTATCTGTCTAATAAAAGCTAAGGCCTAGTATGGCTGCGTTTATTGCGTGACAAAATGTGGACAAAACATCCGTCACTTTCTGACACGTATATAAGTACGAGAGTGACGGATGCTTTATCCACATTGTGTCATGCAATAAACGCAACAATACTAGGTCCTCTGGTTTCACAAATGATCTGAGTACCTATACAATGATTGTTACCTAGCAGGGATCAACAACACTGATTGGATTGTTCGTTGCCGACACGATTTAAAAATAAAACTAAAAGTCGGTTGCCGTAAGCGATACGAGTAAAAACGAGTGTTTCCGAATATTGCCGACCTTTAACGAGCCATTTGAACTCGCCACGTAACAGTTTTTATGAACTGAAACATGTTTGTAAACTTTTTAAGCTGTTGTGACGTTATTAGTTGGATAGTCGATGATAAAATACTAGTTAACTGAAACTACTCCAATTTGTTTTAGCCGATTTGTTGCGTAACTCATAAATATTTTCTTGTAATGAAATATATAAAAACTCCTGACAGATATTTTCGACCCTTACTTTCAAAGCTGATTACTCCTATATGGCCCAGCGGGTTTAATCAAATCTCTTTAAAAAAATTATAGATTTTGCCCATGACTTTGTTCGCGTAGATTTTTATTATCGTTATTCCCCCAGCAACTTTTATTGTTTTATTTAATTTTTCCGGGATGAAAAGTAGCCTGAGTGTTAATCCAGCTAACTGACATAAGCTGACTCCATTCCAAATTTCATCCAAATCCGTCCAGCTGTTGCAGCGTGTTGACAACACACACACACAAACTTTCGTATATTAGTAGGATTAGTAGGATTTTCCCACTAGCAGATACACAGATATATGTCAAACGTATACAAAATGCAAACAATTGCTCCACTTTGAAGCCGGTGGCGATTGCGAGTGCGTTAGAAAATAAGCTCTCAGGTTCCCACTATGCCGGACCGGCAATTTTTCCGAATGCTGGTAAGGTTATTAATATGTAGCTGAGGGCTTATTGTCTAACGCACTCGCAATCGCAACCGGCTTCAAAGTGGAGCAATTGTTTTCATTTTGTATGCAGACAAGCCTTTGATTCTCAAAATGAAAACGATCGTGATTGCGATCGATTAAAATTACTCGGAAAAAAAATATTGGTCGCTTCTAACAAGATTGTGTTTGTTGTGCATAAACGTCTTGTTTCCATACGAGCCTGACAAGATGTTAGATACAACAACTAAGACGTTAGGTACATCAACTTTGCAGTTTGGCGAATGGTTTCGATTAATGATTTTTCAATGTGTATCTTTGGCATAATAAATGAAAAAAAAAACTAGAAGAATCATTAAAGAAATTGCTTATGTTACTATCAGCTTTGGTTGATATGACTAATATCTTATTGTATTCATTTTTTGTTAACTAAGAGAAAATCTCTCTTTGTTCGCTCTAATTTTTTTGAGTGTTAAACTATTTTCTGCCTCTCAAACAAATCCAACAAAAGATTTCTAAAGCTCCAAACACATTTAACTTAAACCTAAACCTAAAACCTAGCCCTCTGTTCACATTATGCCGTGTACACAGCTTCATAAGCCTAGCCTTACCGGCATCCGGCAAAATTGCCGGTCCGACATAGTGGGAACCAGGCCTTACTTACTAATATTATGAAGTTCATTTGTTTGTTCCGTCATCGCGTTTCTCGATCGATTGATATCTTTCAGTTTAAATACTATTTAAAAAATTAAAATTAAAAGTAGGTTATTCTGAGAAAATACGCGTTTGTGACCCTTACTAAACTCATTTTTGCCAAGCTTTTCTTTATAAGTACTAAAGAAATCTAAAGAAAAAAGCTTAGCAAAATGACTTTGGTAACAATGATGCCCGGAAGTTTATACAACTGTAAGTATGTTTCTGACGCTTATTACTAAGATACAATAAAAAAATACGTTGAAAGAAAACGTTTCTGGTCCCCTGATTTTTTTTAACTTTCTTTAGGGCTGATTTTTCAATCCCCAGATAAAACTATCCGTCAGTTAAATGTATTACTATCCTTTTCTGAAGTCATACGAAAGAAAAGGACAGAGCTAAAATGTACCTTCCGAATAGCTTTATCCGGGGATTGAAAAATCAGCCCTTATTATTTGTTATTTGTTAGGATATCCGTGCTTATAACACATATTCTAAAAAATACGGTTCAAAAGATACAGCTCCTTAAATTAAGGTTAGACTGTCGGACGCACTGACGGACGGACGTATGAACAGCATAGGCTAAGTACTTAATAAGGTCCCGTTTGGCACCCTTTGGGTACGAAAAACGGTCCTTAAAAGGAACGAGTTAATTGGTTCTAATGTTTTCCTGTGTACAACAGTATGTTACTCAATATTTTTTAAACCACAAAATATTTTATAATCGGCCTTATAAGAAGCTGCACACTTTTGTACCTTGTCGCTTTAGCGCCTTTGACAGATAAGTGCAGCAGTTCAAACATGACGTTAAAGTGACAAAACACTAAAGTGTGCAGCTTCTTATAACCGTACCGTACGAGAAAATCTCAAGTCAACGTAATGACATTACCGTACCTACAAAAACCGTCGCTGTTTTTTTCCTTATTTAATATTCCAATTATACACTTTAATAACAATGAATTTGAATCTCGTACGAAATGAAAGCTTTTTGAATATAATAAAAGCATCGTTAGTATTAATTAAGATAATGGACTGGCAAAAGAACTTTTTGGTGAAAAAATACATATAAATATTACTGGATTTAATTCTGTCTTTTCGTTTGAATAATGTCCACGCTTCGTCTTATAAATTGTAGGTTGACAAAGAGCTTTTGTTTGCGATATAATAACTAATATCGCCTCAGATTTTAATATTTATAGAAGAGTTCTCAGAGGTTTTATTGCTTTCTTGATCTAGCCTTTATTGCACTGTTACAAAGCATATTAAATGGTAATAGAATCTTATGGAAAGTAATAATTATACTGTATTTTCTGTTTAAACTATAATTTAATTTAGGCATTTGTCCCACCACATAGCCAGCAATAATATACGTGTCTCTTTTATTGACACGAGATCTATATCTTTTGTTTCGACAAACTAATTGAGAAAGTTCTCGCCGGCAGTGTGAACAGCCAGCGATCAACTATTAGTATATTTGTCTCTTTTATTGACACGGGATCTATATCTTTTGTTTCGACAAATTAATGGAGAGAGTTCTCACCGGCAGTGTGAACAGCCAGCGACCAACTATTAGTATATGTGTCTCTTTTATTGACACGGGATCTATATCTGTTGTTTCGACTAACTAATGGAGAAAGTTCTCGCTGGCAGTGTGAATAGCCAGCGATCAATTATTAGTATATGTGTCTCTTTTATTGACACGGGATCTATACCTTTTTTTCGTTTCTTGAGCGAGAAAATATTCGATAAAAGTGCCTCGTTCTATTGTTTCATTGGTTTTTTTATAATAGGTTTTACCTAATCATCAAACAAATCAGAAATGAGTTGAGTCTCCGCGCTGGTTTGGCTCTATATACAAACAAAACTATAGGCATACAAAATCAAAAAGAGGGGGGGCAGATTGGGTAACAAAGTATAAAAGAGGTATGGCATAGTAACAGTAGGTAATTGACCTATTATATTTTGGTTATCCCTATCTCTCCCACAGAAGTCAGTCATGTATTTCACCATAGCCATAATTACAGAAACATTTCATGCAAATAATTCGCAAAATACCCCACAGCTGTCACGCGAAATAGTCACGCTATACGTGTTATTTAAAATTAGAAGTTAAATGCGGGGTAGTTACAATCATTTACGAGTACAGGATGTAAAGGTTGCTGCACACATTCAAACGCGGGATCGGCAACAACAACTTAAATTATTGTCATAAGTCCGGCGGAGTTCACAGAATATTTCTCTGAGTTGCTAGAATTAGGTGACAGTGGGAGAGGGACATCGTTCGCAGAAAAGATGGCTCAGTATTAAATCGTCAATGTAGCAAAATGACCAGCTACGTAAGTTGAAATGTAGCAAAACGTCAAGCGTTCCATAAGCAAGTGACAAAACGTCTTTTACTTAGAACATCAAAACAGCATTTGGTCTGAGTGGCATAATGTCCAAAATATAAAATGAAAAAAAAAGCTGGTTGCCAAAATTGCACATAGTATATTTTTTAAAACGGTCATTTTGTACATTGACATTTTGCTACATAGACCGCCGAACAAATGGCCAATGCGGTCGAAGAGTTCTCTAGACGCAACGCAGACAGACCAACAAGGTGGATCGACTACCGATGGATGCAAGCGACGCAGGACCGGTTCTTGTGGCAAACCTGCCCAGCAGTGGTCGTCTTTTGGCTGAAATGATAATGGTGACGATGAGAAATTTCAAACCTTAGTTACTCAATAAATTTGTTCTTATACTTATTCTTGTCGGCTCATCTTAGAGAAGGTGCTAGCATCTTCTTTAACATTCTTAGGTAATAACTACACATTTCGCCAAATAACTGGTTCTAACATAACTTCCCAGTTATACACCATACGCAGAAAAGTTTTACGGAAAAATATTGAACGTTTAGGCATCCCCGTGATTCATTTGTTTTAACGTTAACTGCGGGAAATAGTATATTTTTATATGTAACTTTTTTCCCCGCGTTCTTATATGTCTATTTACCCCTGAACACAAACTCTATTAATCCAACTATGAATACAATATGTTTACGCAATTCCATTTTCCTATGCTATAAGGTCAGGCGATGTTGGAATGTGTGTGGTGACCTTAACGCTGCTAGGTTTTTAATTTCAGTTCTTTGTAATGGCCGATAAGGAAAATATAGGGGCGGTACCATTGCCGGTCGTGTTGATTTTACCTTTTGTTAGTATTTATACAAAGTACGATGCTAAAATTATATTTTTATACTTATTTCTTTGTGTTTACCCTACATCATCAGTAGTAAGAGTAGGGTAAAGTTTAGGGGGTGCAGTGAAATAATTAAAACAATGGTTTTCTGTAAAGTCGGCTTACGAACGATAATTTTACGTGATAACGTTATAAGAAAACACACAAGCCGAAAACTTAAGCCGATCATGCCTCTCTATCGCTTGTTCCGCGCTCTTGCTTGCACGCACGGCTCAGGCGGAACGTGACAATGAGTCACGCTCCGCCGTTCATCGATTTATAAGACGATATCACATCAAAAATAAAATCATTGCACAATCTCATACAAATTGATCTAGTCCTTGACCAAGCTCTAGGCTTGTACTATGGGTCCAAGGTAAAGATAAACATACCTACACATAAGACATAAGATAGAGAGAAGAGAGAGAGTACATACATAAACTGGGGTTCTCAAACTATGCGCAGGCTGTATCTCGGGTGAGACGTAAATAAACGTACCTACAGATTAACTAATAACTTAAATTATATATTACATTATAGAGAAATAGATAAAAAAACATCCAAAAGTAAGTAACAAATACTCGGGCTCATTACTCAAATATTTGCCCCAATACCAACTAGGATAACCTATTCATCAAGAATAAAAGTATATAAGAGCGTAAAACAGGGCCTCAGTTCTACGCGGTATAGCAATATAGCTTTTGACGTCTTAAGGAATTGTTTTCAATTCGGCCGCCATTACTGTCAAGTAAATTAGAGCTATAATGTTGACAATACTATAACCCGTCGAAACCAACATTGTTCTACCGCAGTATGGATTTTTTCTCCTGGTACTCGTTATTTTTTAATCCGAGATGAACCTGACTTTGTAAACACTCAAAAAAATGGGACCAAAAAAGACAGATTTTCTCTTACGTGACAAAAAATGAATACAATAGTTAAGATCACAGACCTAGATATCCTCGATACCGCTAATGCATGTACGTTGCCGGTCAGTCGCGCTCCTGTCGTTCTAACTGTCCAACGTTTGTTGCTGCACTAGAAAATGCCTCATTGCGCCGTAATTAACTGTTTAAATTCAACAAGAGTGGCAAGTCGAGTAAACGGTATTGGACATCACTAAATTGCTTACGTGACGTCATAGTTGGCATATAAAAATTGACACGCTCGGTTTCCATACTATATGTGGTATGTGGTTAAGATATTAGTTATATCAACCAAATCTGATAGTAATAACAACAATTTCTTTAGTGATTCTACTAACATCTTAGTTGATGTATCTAGCGTTTTAGTTGATGTATCTAACGTCTTGTCAGGCTTGTATGGAATCAAGACGCTTATGCACAACAATCACAATCATGTTAGAAGCGACCAATTATTTTTCTCAGTGAAGATTCGATCCGTTTTACCATAATACTCTGCGCTTTTATCCCTTTGAAAAGAAACTAAAGACATTGTCAATTTGTTCTAAATCGGTCCTGACTCAACACGATGAACCAACAAATAAAGTAGAAGTACTTAGTCGTCTTTAGCTGGTACATTTTACTTTAATTCAGTCTTAAGTGAGTTACGAGTGGAAGTTAAGAATGCGGCGTTAAAATCACCCATCCTCTGTGTCACAAAAAAAAGTTATTTCTAGAGTAACAATAAGTTTAAATGTAAAATATAAGCAAGTAAAAACAATTTGTGTAGGATTCCAATCTAAGTGCAATTACTTATTTTTAACCTAGGTACTTTAAAAACGGAGAAGGTTATAAGTTCGTTTGTTTTTTGAAAAAAAAAGTATGTTCGCCGAGTTCTTCAATCGAGGACCGTTTGTTTTTGTTTTAATAAAAATTTTGTGTCAATTCATACCTCTGCGGCTTTGTCCAGAAATAAAAACTTGTAAGTCGAAGAGGTCAGTGAATAATGTTCACTATAATCTCACCAATATTATAAATATGAATGTTTGTCTATATGTGTGTGTGTGTGTGAGTCTAGTTTATTACTTGTTCACAACAGCTGGATAGATGGATTTGAATTAAATTTCGAATGGTCCTTAGCAGTAGTAGTAACAATAATCGAGATCCCCCGCAACATGCGATGGCTGAATAATCAATTCGAGACGGACGAAGTCGCGAACGGAAGATAGTAGCTCTTAATGCTTAAATTCACCAGGGGCTTATTGCATATAAAATAATAGCTTATATTATACGCGGAACTCTCTTTCCAACAGTATGTATTAAAAAGAGACTTCCAGTTGTATTACAAGTTACAAGTTTTTATGAAATGGGCCCCTGAAATGAACCCGTTAAACGTCAAATTCCCCCGGCGTACACAGCGTGACAGGATTGACAGTCAGCTGTCAAATAAACCGCTACCGCTAACACAGAAAGTGGGTCAGCACAAACGTGAAAAATAAAGTGAACAAATTTTGACGCCGTCTCACTAGGGAGCTTGTTAGGCCCAATGTTAATTTGTCGCTTTCATGCAACAGTTCGTGCCTTTATTATTTGACAAGATTTTTGTGTTTTTTTTAAAGGATGGTCCTTAATTGGAATAAAATTGGGCATGTTTTTATATTCCCAAAAATGATTATCGATATTTAGTTAACTATTTACGTATAACCCCAGCTAGAGCTTATTCTGGAACTACGTCAATTCGTGGGAAATTGTCCCCTGACATTTTATTTAGGTTTTTGATGTAAATTGACAATCTTCAATCAGTACATAATTATATTTGATAGTTATTTTCAGTTTCATTAAAAATATATTTTCTTCTACTTTAGACTTTACGTGTAAGCTTATGTCGCCCCCATTAAATTTAAGTAAACCACACAAAAATGTGCGTGTGCAAAACGAATATAATACAATTGAAAAATATATGTATACATTAATTACTAATCTCTTCTAAAAACCAGGCAGTAAATGTATCAAAACACTGAATAAAACATCACTTAATAAAAATATAATTACGTGACACATGTAATCTCATCAACCAACCATCATTTAAACGCCTAGAGAAAGCAAAAAATTTAAAAAAATGTTTTTTAACGACCTCGTTAGACGCTTGTGTGCGGCGAAAATTCTGACACGCCTCACGCCTCCAGAATTATGATGAGTCTGACATTGACCGAAAAGAATTCAAGCGTCACGAAAAGGAGGAAAAAATGGGCCCAGGCAAAGTTATTAAAACTTTTTCCGGGAGAAATTAGCGAACTCAAATATTAAGTGACAAAAAGTGAGTAAATGAAGTGACAAGTCTTAAAGCTCTTTAATGTCTAGTTGCCAATATTACGAAGCGATGTGCGATCGACATTTTTTTAAGGGTCGTGGAAATAAATAAATTAAAATAAAAACCATAAATATTTTAAAAATATAAAAGATGTGCGTGATGAACGTGGCTTGAGCGTTATCCCCCTAATACTTGCGGCACATTTTCTTTAAATGGTTATTGTTTAAATAAAAAAAATATGCAACATTGTCTCAACAATGTTGTTTTCGATCGAATTCTGTATTATACAGGGTGCTTGAGCTCGGGGTTTTAAATATACGTATCGATTCAACTTCTCAAATTGAACTCCTAAAAAGTTAATTAAGTTCTCAATTTTTCAAGTTTCATACATATTAAAAGTCTTTTCAATGCGCGATGTCCATTTGACAATGGACTAATTAATTTGTACACTCGTTACATAAAATCAACAGACCGGTTCAAATATCAAGAAAAACGGATGATAGTAACCTACCATTTTAATTCATTGATTTTACTAGTAAAACTAAATCAAATCATGTAAGTGACTCACTCAAAATTCAGTTATTTTCTAAGTCGTAAAACAAAAGTCGTAGAGTAGAATTTGAGGTGAAAGATACCTATATTTAAACCTCCAAGCACATGGACACCCTGTATATGAGTATTGTCTCAGTTTATTTGCTAGAAAAGAAAGACAAGAGCAAAATAAAACGTTCAGAAACAATAGGTTTCTTTTATCAAAGTGGAATAAAGGCCCAGGTGTTTCAAATAGAAAATGTCTATTAGACGCTTAAGTAATAAGTGTTTACAATCCAACACAACTCAGTTAATTGTTCACCATATTACCGCTATACACATAAAAATTGTTAAAGCCGTCTATGAGACCTCAATTATATAACAATTATAAACTGTGATTTTAGTTTTAAATATAGCTTCTCGTATAATTACTACATGACAGTTTAAACCTACATAATTATTTTAGCCCCGCTGCTGTACAAGGCCTTGTTATTGGTTGAGGTGACTCAGCTTTTCTTCGCGTGATGACAAATATCCGGCAAAAACATACTATAATATACCGGACCTTCGGAACAACAGTGACCTAATTCAAAATTTCGGCTTTCAAACTTCAAGTCATATTTTTTTTAGTATAGAGACCTAACATGAAATTTAAAATTTCTGAATTATTTAGGTCATTATTGTTCCGAAGGTGCCGATACTATGGCTTTGAATGGCATAAAATGACAAACTGACAGTTTAATACCATTGAGAGCTAGTATCTAAAGTATGTTAGCTCAATTTTGTATGAAAAACGGAAAACCGAAAACTAATTGTTATAATTAGTTTTATCCAGCATTTTTATATGAAATCGTTTTGGCTAATTAATGTTTAACTAGAGTGCTCTATTTAGTTCAGCTGTGTAAAAAATATCTAATAATGTATTTTTATACGCGATAAAATAATAAGATTGCAAAGTATTAACCGGTGAGCATAAACGACATTCGTCATTTCGTAATTTGCGTCTTCCCTTTGTTAATTATTTTACAAATGCTGCTGAAAGTTTAATCAATTCACATTTTTACTTGTCATTGCGACCAATGTTTTTTAAAAGCATGTCTTTTAAATTACAACATTACATATAGTACATTCATAAATGCCAGCTTACAAGGTCGTTTATTAAATGGTTTTGAGGCGGCTTATAAAGAGTAATTTCCGCCAAAGTCAAGTAAAAGATACTCAATACTCAATACTCAATATTTTATTACAATCATAATGTTTACAAAGATGGAAATATAATAAATAATAAATGTCTCAATTATGAACCCTATTGAGCACAGCAAGCATATTTAGAGAGAGGGAGACTTATCCTTTAAATAATATGAAAAGACTTGATACGAAGATCATGAACGACTTTTCTTAAAAGGTCCTTCATTATAATGCGTTGTTAAATTATTTTTTATGTATAATCCCATTATTTATCATCCTTCAGTTGTTTTTCAGACAGGCTTTGTATAGGCAAATCTATAAGACTGGTTATGTATTAAGTACATATTTAAAAAATCATTATAGGAAAGTAAGCCATGCTATAATAAAAATACAAACGACCATGGAAAAATATGTAAAAGTAAGGTATTCTAAAAAAACGAATAAAAACTATTACAAAAACCTTAGTTATAACAAAACATTGTGTAGGTAATTGGTTTTATCCAATATAGCTGAACAGTTTCTAACAAACTTGCTTCACCGAACCCCCCTATTCGTAAATTGTGCGTAATTTTATATCATAATTTCCCGCAAAGTTTCACAAAAGCTTTTGAAAAAAGTTTTTCAATATACGCTCGGCAAAAATATCAGGGGAAAATGTAGGGTCATGAGATAGAAGAGTCTGCCAAGCGCTTTGTCTAGCAATTAGGTAAAACCTGTGCCAAAATACAGCTTAGTTTATATATGTGTTCCAAAATGCGCGAAGTAGCTGCCAAAAAAAAACTAAAATTGCACACGAAACATTATTTTTAGATAAAGATATTATTTTTAAATCGTCGTAACGTATTTAAATACGATTTTGTACAAGATGCTCACTTTTTGTTAGAAAAACACATTTTTTTATATTACATTTCGAAAAATAATGCCAGTTAACCGTGAGGTACTACGGAAAATAAAACAAATTTTATAGCAATTAAATAAGAAGTAAAAAAAATAGGTATTGAATGCCTACATACTTAAACTAAAAAAATTATCACTCTCGTAATATTTTTAGTTCATAATGATTATTGCAGTCACAAAGCATACGCTTAATATGCAACAAAATAATTTACATCCAACAAACTAAATAAATCCATGCGATTTAATAACTCATCACCATCCAACATAACTAACTAATCTAATTAAAAATCTAAAAATATACAAACCTCAACGCCACTCGGAAGCCACAGAAAAGTCACTTCACTGACAAATTCAAGACTACACACACACAGACACAGTATATAGTTCCACAGTTTGAGTAACACAGAACGATCGCGGTCCGTAGCAGAGCGACGTAGCGCCGTGCGGACTGTCTACGCGGTACTGAGAGCTACGCGATGCGCACGCTGGCTTCCAGTTTTAAAATGTTTTTGTTTTTATGGCTAGTGATGTAAAGTTATGTGCCAGTTGCAATAAAAAAATAAAAAAAAACATAAAATGAGGTCAGATTGTTTTTCGTTTTGTGGGTTATTTACAAAGGTCTAATGAGGCAAGCTTCGTTGTGTATAGATATTTAAATCGAAATTATTTATATTTCATAACGAGTCATAGAGTGCAAGATGAGTGATTTATGTAAAAGGTTAGAGCGTTTTTAGTAAGTGTTTTCAATCATATCGAGAGAAAGATTTTTAAAAACGAATAGTCAGCTTTTTTAATATGCGTTATTATTTTTAAATCTTTTTATTAAATCTTACTAAGTGCAAAACACTATTTCAAATAATACATCAAACTGACACGTTTCTATTTGGTTATTTAAGACTTGTCACTTTTTACGGCCTCTATAAGTGATGGGCAAATAACGATAAAGTAATGAGAAAACATACTTACATTATTGATATTATTTCAGCCGGGACTTTAATGTATTTTTATTGCATGTACTTTTTTAAATAAAGAATATGAATCAACCAAACTACTTTGTGTTAGATATTTCACAATATTTGTCATAAGTGTCAAAACTTGGCATTAGCTGGCAAAAGTTCGGTCTATTGATGTCGAAAACTGGAACAAACTATTTATAACGAGTTTCCGTGTTGAATGTGGCCACCATAGAAGACAGAATAAAATGGTTATTATATAAAAACCGGGCAAGAAGGTTCCGAAACCGTTACTACAAACAACTAATATTTAAAAAAAAACATGTATAAACTCATTTTCTCTTCTAAGTTATTTGGTACTCTCTTAGATCTGATGATTTTTAGTAGGTAGGTATAAATACTTTAGTCGCCTATATCTCAGGGACCAATCAAGTCTACTTAGTCGTGATAGTTTTGCTTGTAAATTATGTGCTTTCATTTAAAATGTATTTTAGATTTTTATTTTTTGTAGACTTGGCTGTAGGGGGGAACAACGAATGTCTCTACTGTGACATTTTTGGGTTTAATATTTTCTTAACGGTACCCCAAATCTAAAAGTTGGTAGTAACATGTATATAATATTTCCTTTGCTTTACTTTTAGGCGAAAAAAAAAAGATTTTATTTTACCACTTTGTCCGCGTAATTTTAATGTACGACTATGCCAAATTACAGCTTTGAAGTACCAGCGTCTCTTGAGTTAAACCGCTGACAGACGGACAAACGGACAGACGGACATGGCGAAACCATATTTACCTACTACGGAACTCTAAAAATCCAAGGTTAGTTTCTAGTTTCATTAGAGTGATAGACACAAGTAAATTATTTCACTCCATCTATATATATAAATGGCAATCCTGACTTACTGACTTAAATATCAACGCACAGTCGAAACTACTGTACCTAGAAACTTGAATTTTGGTACAGGGGTTCCTTTCATGATCTAATTGAGCACTAAGAAAGGAATTTCCGAAAGTCGACCCCCAACGGGAAGAAATGGGGGGAGTAGCGGGAAACTAATTCTACGCGTACGAAGTCGCGGGCGCCCTCTAGTATTTTATATTACTGAAAACGCGTTGCCAACCCTGAGGACTTGGAAGAAATGCCTCTATTTATGCTAGTTATTACCTATGGTCTAACCCCTCAACACGACAGTACAAACACTGCTGCTTGCAGTTTAAAGGGTAGGACGGTTGTGGCCTTGAAAAAACCTACATTTGACGGGTCCATAACTCTAAGCATATTTTCAATTTATAAAGAAACAGCTTTTAAAGCTATAAACAAACCAACTGCAAGTAACAGAAACGTTCTATTTCTAGTGTTTTAGTAGAATTGTTAAACGTTTTCAAAAGAAGCCCGTCGCGTTAGTTACAATTTTGTATTGTCAGATTGGAGTGAAATCTATTGAATCACTTTACACCTTACCTTCCAAAGTTAAGGTTGCCTTTTCAATAGCTCTTTGGTACGCGAAATAATACTTTTCTGGGCTACTGGCTGAAATTGCATTCTTTGTCATACAAGTTTATTGGAGATGGGAGATTGTTCTTGGCAGTTTTCGTTTACTTTGTGTTTTTAGCCTAAAGTTAAGCTAAAAAATAGGTAAGTATGTGTATGTTTAGCAAATATCTGATGTTATTCGCTTGTTTTTCCTTTTTACCTAACAGTGCAAGGAGAAGAGGGTAATATTTTATGTATGTATGTAACAGGGATTTTTGATTATTTGTTCCCGCGTATCTTTAGGGCCGGCGCACATACTGCGAAGTGTGGCGATGATAGTTTTTTATTATCGTCTTTGGACATGTTGAAATAAGATCGAAATTATTAAACACCATAAATAATTTCCGCAAGCGTCTCCTGCGCATGGCAGTGACACAGGGAAGTGATGTATAAAAATGCCATTATGGCGGATTTTAAAATAAACAGATAGGTATTAACAGACATATTTATGATGATGCTATCCAGCCGATTTCGACCAAGGCTTAACTCAAGGCTGTGCTCGCATATGGCTAACGTAGCCAACCTTTTTGGAAAAGGCTTTCCCACAAAGTAAGCACGTGAGCACACCATCACATAGTTACAATTGATTGCCGCGAGAGGTCGAGCTTTCAATTCGTCCTTTTGGCGTCTAGTTCTTAACACCGAAGGGATTGAGTCCTCCAGTCATAGACACTGGGTTTAACCAGAGCTCTCCACTCTGAACTTTTTGAACATACATATGTATAGACTAAAATATCAAAGCAGAGGGCTTATTGTCTAAGTCACTCGCCATCACGATCGTTTTCATTTTGAAAATCGAAGGCTTGTCTGCATTTTGAAAACAATTGCTCCACTTGAAGCCGGTTGCGATTGCAAGTGCGTTAGACAATAAGCCCTCAGGTTTTTAAAATTAGTTTTTTATTAGTCTTTGTGAAACAAAAATCTTACCACATGTCGCCCTTTTCTGTATTTTTTCTAACACCAAAATTGACCTACGAGCAATTTTTATCTAGTAGTAAAAAATCTAATAACAGAATAAATCGTCCAATCTGTGAGGTTATCGCGACACATAAATCACTGAAACCCTATAAGTGGAACAGTGGTTTAGGACCGACGGACGGACATGGATATATTATATGTAGGATTGATCGTTGGAAATTGCGTGGACGATTTTAGGATGAATAAAAAATAGAGATTGGACAAATAATGACATATCTATTATCCTGTTACTATACGAGCATTGTACATTACAGCTGTTTTCGATTAAAATTGTGAAATTGGGATTTTTCGGATCAACAAATCGATCTGTCAATTAGCCATCTTAGAGATAATTTGGTTTTTTGTAATGAAGAACTTGTACTATTAAAAACGATTTATCTATATATATAAAAGGCAAACCTGACTGACTTATACATCAACGCACAGCCAAAACTGCTGTGCTTAGAAACTTAAAATTTGGTACAGGGGTTCCTTTCATGATGTAAGTGAGCACTAAGAAAGGATTTTCCAAAAATCGACCCCCAACGGGAAGAAATGGGGGGAGTAGCGGGAAACCAATTCTACGCGTACGTAGTCGCGGGCGTCCTCTAATATTATCATAAATTGGCCATTTTCTTTTCTTTGGTGTTTTAGTTTTTGTTTTATTAGTATTTGTTTAACCTGTCTCAGAGTCCCATTGCTGAAAAATGTTTTCCGTATTTTAAAATTCACCCCTATTGAGTGTATCAATGCTCCAGTGCGCTTCATAAACAAGTCATCCCGCCATTTTTTCTCTACTCTACTCGTAGAGGTCATTTTGCATGAGTTTATAAGACGTGTCCAGCCTAGTCTCACTTTAGGTTTGCACTTAAAAAAACCCCGTTGTGCCCTAAATCTTTTATTCAATTCAAATTCAATTCGGGAATCCATCTCAAGTTTTGATTATTGAATAAAATTCCATATCTGATTTTATTATTGGATTTTGGATCAGGTTTTTACATCGGAAGTATATTATTCAATTGAATTGATACGAATAAGAGAATAAATATTCGAGTATTTCTAAAAAAAAAAATGTTTTATAAGTACTTTAAATGTATTGGTTAATTTGAATCAGTTATAAGTAATTATTTAAATTATGAATTCTCATAGTAAGCAACCGACTAACTAACATATAGTTAACATGAGGTGTGTTAATCGAATAAAGATGTAAGTGTTTAATGTTTTAGTGACAATATAGTCAGATTAGCGAGTTATTGCTTTAATAATAACTCCTTGATTGAATATTATATCATGGTTTGTATCAAGTTTTTTCTTTTATTTCAATGAATATCACAGCATTTTTTTATTATCTTTTAATCGAATTTGTTGTCTTTCTTAGTTAAGATTTTTGTAACGTCAATTTAATTGAAAATGAAAATAAATTATTGCTTTTGTATTATTATTCGTATTTATTGACGTAAAAGTCTAGTTTCTCGGTACTCTCGGTAGCTAAATATTTATTTCAAACAAAGTCTGAAAAGTTAAACAATACTTTTATATTCTTGTTACTTTTTTTTGCTATTGTCAGCCAAATCTCGAATCTCGATGAGCCATTTAGCACGGTAAAGTTTCAACTTGCTTTTAACTCTAATTATCCACTAAAAGGAACTTCTCGCTCAATGAAGCTGTATATTAGCGCTAAATCTTTGCAGACGGCAGCAAACTGCATCCTGTAATACAATTAAAACACCAGCACAAAATGCAACTTGCTTTTACTGCAATTTGCTAACTGTAATTTAGTACGTGCTTTGTAAAAGGACTTGAAACCAGTTTTAGGGAGATTTTTTACAATTATGAGGACAGGTAGTTGACTGTGAGTGTTCCTTTATTTTTTTAGTATTTCTAGAGATTTAAACTTGTTTTGTCAACACGCATTTCATAGAACATCACTACGCAGAATTTTCGTTTTATCGACATTTTGTGATAGTCTCCTAACCTACTTAATTATTCAATAATTTAAACCCGAAAAAACACGGTTTCAGCAGGGCTTCGATGAAATGAAATTCGGTGAAATGAAATTCGGTGAAATGATACATTAGGTGAAAAAAATGTAGGTAAAACCAGGGAAGACCATTACTAGAGTTTGTAGAGTTTGTAAAGATGAAATAATATGAAAATATATTTATATGTTCTGCTTATGGTTTTAAAATTTGTATTCGTACAAAATATTTTAGTATGTTACAATAAGGAATATAATAAGTATAAAATAAAATGAGCATTACATAGTTTGGTGAGAACACAATACATATTCATGACTTTTTTCACAGATATAAGCTAAAAAAGGTTTGTTCCTATCCCTTTCTAGCAAAACAGAATTAAACATGGAGTTTATATGGCCGACCTATTACATGACGTCACAGTGCATATCGGATCTCTTTGTCTAATTAACAGTTTAAAATGCATATATGTATCATCCGTATTTCTTGGCCGATTTTAATTTTAATTTCACATTTGGTGATCTTTTTTACGGTATTTTCATATTTTGTTGAGAAATGCGATTTAAAAAAAATCTGCATATTCCCTATTGTTGAAACGATATTTTTATTGCATGAAGAAGATAAACGACCACACATGCCATCTTATGCTTAATAGGATCTGAGACTCATAAAATTTTTAAATCTCAAGATTGCAATTGTAAGAATGCGTTACAAACTCTTAACTAGGACAGTGGAATGCCTGTGTACTATTCATTTCAAAAGTTGTTTGACATACTTATTCCACTTGTTTAGGGTAATCTGATTAAATTAAGAAGAAAACTTAAATGGTTTTCCTTTTATGCGAACGGTACAACCACTACATATATGCAATTCCACGCTCTCGATAATTCATCTATAACATCATTGCCCATACTAGAATATAAATAGTTGAACTCTACGAATATTATACCCGGTAGATTAAATTGCAATAGACTAGGCTAATACTAATAAATCTTTGGTTTCATAGCAAAAGGAACAACTGTCTGTGTAAATCATTCAAATTTTAACCATGATCCGCGGAAACAAATCTTTAATTTGAAGTAGATTTCATTTCCACTTATCTAATTTGGTCTTTGAGCGTGTAAAACGTTGTGCTTTCATGTGGATAACGTAGTTAAATGCTTAGTTGTGTAAACGATCACTAGTTTGCATTTAGTTGTTTAATTTGGTATGACTGTTGCTTATAATGCTTCCTATCTTTATATATCGACACATTATCAGCTTAAATAAGTTATTTGTGAATAGTTTTTGTATTCAACGGTGCGTTGGCCCAGTTGGTAGTCTCCATACCTACGAAGCTAGCGGTCCTGGGTTCGATTCCCGGTAATGGGCTAATATTTGCGTTATGAGCATCCCTCAACTCTTTTAAAACTGTTATAAGAAAGTACCTACCTCTTAGAACACCAAAAACTTTTACCAACTGGGACACGTTTTATAAAGCTACAAGTTACAATTTTACAGGTTTAAACTGGCAACACTGCTCAAATGGCTGGTCGTCATTGGTCGAGGTCGTGTCAAATGGAAACTTGTAACCTATAAATTGTAATTTGTATTTTATAAAACAGGCCCCTGGTGGTGGCCGAGTCGGCCGAAGAATTAAAATTAAAATAAAACAACAAAGAACTTAAACTAACAACTACCTACACAACAAATCAGTCAAAAATAGATACCTACTACGAATAATTATACTAAAGCCGAAACAGCATCATTATCAGTGACTATTCGTTAACTAGATGTCCTAAATCATCTGTTTAATTAGTCTAGTCTTAACTAGTAATTCACACAGATTATTAATAGTTACTACGCATCATAAATCTCAATAACAGCTGCTATTGTACCAGATCCAGCATAATCTGAACTCAACCTGGATTCAATTTGAGATTTAGACAGTAATTATTATCCACGAGGGGCCCTAGGGGTCTTTTGTTATTTAATAAACAGTTCATTCCTATCTCGACTGGCCTCAAATTTTATAAAATTTGATAAAGATAAAAAAAAAGATAAAAGATGTTTATTCAGTAAGTAGGCCGCACGGGCACTTTTACACGTCAAAAATCTACCAGCACTTCGCAAGAGACCACTGCTGAGAAGAAACGCCGCAAGAAACTCAACAGTCAGTCGTTTTTAAACGAAATAACGATAAAAATTATAACTTGTGACAATTGAAGATTTGGATTTAAATAACGTGGAGAAATTAAGGAAAAAGTTAGGTTTCTACACTCATTAGCGAACGAAAAAAAAGGTGTAATTTTTAACGTAACAATTTTACTTCATAGAAACAACAATATTTATTTTCTTTACACAAAACCATCTGTTCATTGAGAAGTCAGTCATTTTGTGTAAGGAAAATACACGTTGTTATTTTTATCACGTAACATTGTTAGGTTCAAAAGGACACCTTTTTTTTGTTCCACTAAATATGCCGGTGAGTATATCTTCAATAAGTTAAAAAATACGAGTATCTTACTTAAAACAACACATTAAATCTTAATTATTAAACCAGATTATTTGTGTTAATAAAGCGTAAATTATATCGATTAATATAACTCGGAAAAAAAATATTGGTCGCTTCTAACAAGATTGTGTTTGTTGTGCATAAACGTCTTGTTTCCATATGAGCCTGACAAGACGTTAGATACAACAACTAAGACGTTAGGTACATCAACTAGAAGAATCATTAATGAAATTGCTTATGTTACTATCAGCTTTGGTTGATATGACTAATATCTTAACTATTGTATTCATTTTTTGTTAACTAAGAGAAAATCTCTCTTTGTTTGCTCTCATTTTTTTGAGTGTATGGCTACACTATTTTCTGCCACTCAAACAAATCCAACAAAAGATTTCTAAAGCTCCAAACACATTTAACTTAAACCTAAACCTAAATCGACTCTAGCGCCGCTTGAAGTAGTCCTATTGTAGGCTTAGAATTGCCTCAGAATTGCCTCAGATGAGTCCGGATTAGACCGGCTTGCCTCAATAAAGCTTGATTGACCGACCCCTAATTATTGAATCTTGTATTAGAGCCCTGTGGAGAATAGGGTTGCAGAATTATTTTGTTGTCGATAAAAGTATCGATAGATATGTAAGATATTAATACAGTATGAATAAAAAAAACATTTTTCTTACATTTGACTGATTTAAGTAGAAAAAGAAACAATGAGTGCTTGTTTTTTTACTATTATATCAGAAAGAGATATGCAAATAAACAACTAGGTACTAACCTTGTAAATCGATATTTTACGTGCTTAAATTTGAAATAATAGACATTTAACCTCGTGGATCCCCACGTACTTTAAAAAGTACAAATTACCGAAGACAAAAGAAACCCGCTAGTTTATTTGACTAGGTTTCTTTTACAACCTTACTAATATAGGTATCGGGACGAGGTTATTATAACGGAAGCAATTACACTGGGGTTAGGCCAGACCAAAATCAGACCATGCACAACTTGTTCATTAGTTTATTTGGCAAATTGTTGGCGCAATTGAAAATTAATCGGTTTACGAGTAGCACAGGACTAGGCAGGGTGACCTTTTCCTGCCACGTGGATAGATTTTGGCTGATACGTATGTTAACATTTGAAACGCACTCGACTTTTACATCTTCAGTTATTTACGAGTATTCCCACATATTTTGATCCTTTGGGACTTTATAATTCTAAAACTTAGAGATATTTCATTATTATTACTGGGACTTGTACAGTCAAGATTTAATTCAAATTTAAAGATTGTCACGTATGTTAATGCGATAAAGTACAAAAGTGAATAGGTATCCAATATTAAGTATTACGCTAAGTTTTTATTATAATTAACCGTAAGACCTTCTTCAACGTAGGTAATGTTTTTCTAATTATACCAAACCACGGAAATTGGTTTTCTGTACCGCTATCTTAAGTTCTTATGTTTTAAAAAATGACTGTTGAGTTTCTTGAGGTTCTTCTTTCTACATTAGTCTCGTCTTGAGAAGCGTTGGTTGACTTACCCTCGTATCAATCTCGATTGCAATACTCGTTTCAAGATGCATCAAAAATAGCAGTTTCTATGGCTTGACTTTAACTTTGACACTTTATGTGTGTGACGGGCAAGCCAAGATAAGGTAATTAATTCAGCCCTTAGACATGTAAAAGTGCCATTGGGCCTAATTGGGATAGACCAAAAAAAAAACTCACGGTTTTAACATTCTAATTCGAAAGAAAATGTAATTTTAAGAGACCAATTTGATACATTTTGTATTTGACCCCATAGTTTTGTTTTAATATCTTTATTTATTTAACGGACATTTTATGGATGACATGATTATTTTAAATTTGGGTTGGCATTTTCCAATAGATTACAACAATTAAATGATATCTAATGATAAAAAGTGGTTGTAATAGTGTATTAAAACATACTATTTCAAGCGGTTTTTGCCTAACCCGTAAGTTATACCTAGGAGGGCTTCAAGCCGAAAACGAAAGTCAAACAAAGATTAAAATATACTTTTTGTCAAAATATCCGAAATAGATAAATATTTCAAAAACTTAATAATGCAGAACGGCTTTAAAACCCTATTACTCGAAATGGTTTTCGAATTAGAGAAATTTAAAAATATGAACAATCCCAATTACAGAATAAAAAAATATTTTTCAACGTATTATCTATCGACAAAATGGCACCTCTATAACACAGATTGGACCGAGCCTCGTAACCTTGGATAAATCTCAAGTGGTTTGCGACAATATCAATACACTGTTCTCAAACACCCATAAACGCCTGCTTCATGGCCGAATTAATAACCTATTGTCATTAATTTATTATGGGCTTCGAGACCTGAGAAACTAAGGGATATAGTAAATTCAGCTTAGTTGGGGGTTTTGGTAAATATTTATTTTTAGCATTTTTATACAATACTATTTCTTTAAAATTATATGAAAAACAATGCCGGTACATTTTTATAACGACTTAAAATTAAATTTTTTCCACCTTATTTTATTGGCAACAGACTTAATTAACTAAATATCTTTTTTATCAAAAACACTTGCGATGTAAAAACAGCATTGCACCACTACTAGATTAATTTAGTAAGAACGACGGAAAAAAAACTAATCTGGTCCCTTGCTAAATATGCTTTCAGAACTAATTCATAGGGCGACGGAACTAGTAATGGACAAGACACCAATAATGGACACTTGATTCTTATTTATCTACATAAATAAGCTTCCAACTGCGAATCCATATGCAGACACACCGACCTTAAACTTTGAACACTCCTTATTTGTTATCTAGGGGTAAAAGTAAATCAACCTTAAATCTGCGAAATATTTGGCAACTAATAACTTCTCTACCACTATAACAAGATAAAGTAACAATTCATGTAATAATTTACGTCTTCACAAGGAATATGATCTTCTTGGCAAGGCCCAGACAAAATAAGTATTTCGTTTGCGTTAAGTTTCTGCAAATAAAATAACAAGTTTCAAGGTAAACAGATGTTGATGAGCCAGTCGAAGTTGTATGAGTATTACACGCTTATAAAGATAAGAAATAAGTTTGCCGTCGTTATATAAAATATGTGAAAAGTTTACTGAATACTTTATGGTTATTCCAGGGATATCAAGATGGCGTTAAGTTTGAAGGTTATGCAATAAATGCCAGTGTTCTATAGAAAACTATTTGAGCATTTACATAAAATTATTCTAGCATTATTTAAGTTACTGGTGACAATATAAACGAAAAAAAAGTTGAGCTACTGTTGAACATTTGCACGGCAAATAAAATTTAATATTATTTTTATGTGACGTTGTTTCTGTTTACCTACCTACCTCATTGTAACATGGTTGTAGGCTTTTCTTCACAAAACTACTAATTAAACTATTAATTATGTTGACAAGGCAGATTTATTCTCCCTATTTTTTTGCACCGTGTAGTTTCCGGGTTAGAATAATGCCATTCCATGTCTTCCCGTGGATGTCGTAAGAGGCGACTAAGAGAATAAAGGCTTGTAGTACACTTAAATGAAGCGGACTAGAGCTTGGTTGAGGACTAGGTAAATGTGTGTGACACAGTCTCCTGATATTTATCTCACCCATTTAGTACTGAAGAGAACATAGAACCCTATTATAATGACACGTCAAGTTACAAGAAACAAATTATGCTAAGAATAATCTATCTATATATATAAAAGGCTAAATCTATATATATAAAAGGCTAAACTGACTGACTGACATATCAACGCACAGCCGAAACTACTGTACCTAGAAACTTGCAATTTGGTACAGGGGTTCCTTTCATGATGTAAGTGAGCACTAAGAAAGGATTTTCTGAAAATTGACCCCCAACGGGAAAAAATGGGGGGAGTAGCGGGAAACTAATTCTACGCGTACGAAGTCGCGGGCGTCCTCTAGTATAATATAAAAGGCTAAACTGACTGACTGATGTATCAACGCACAGCCGAAACTACTGTACCTAGAAACTTGAAATTTGGTACAGAGGTTCCTTTCATGATGTAATTGAGCATTAAGAAAGGATTTTCCGAAAATCGACCCCCAACGGGAAGAAATGGGGGGGAGTAGCGGGAAACTAATTCTACGCGTACGAAGTCGCGGGCGTCCTCTAGTCACACATACATTGCGACAGGGTTATATACTGTACGTGTTTAAGAATAACAGCTTGTTTCCCACTCCCATTAACATCATTCGAGTACAAAGGCTAGCCGATAAGATAATCTATAACCCATTGACACTAATCCACATTATCTAGGCTTCAATGTGCACTAGACTGGCTCAGACGAGTGACCCAGCGTTATCAGGTAAGGGTAGGGATGGACAAAGGCGAACTAAAAGGGTTTTTGTTTAAGTATATGAAATTACGCTTAATACAATACAAATTACTCTTTAGTGAACACCACATAAAAAAAACATGGAACCATATTATTAATAATAATAATTACATTAAATTTAATTTAATTAAAATCTAAATACAAATTCATTCCATTCGGCGGCGAGACCCTTGGTTCGTGGGGTCCTAGCGCTCAAAGCCTCTTCAAGGAAATTTCGAAGAGGCTCATTGGCGTCACGGGTGACCGAAGAGCTGGCTGTCTCCTCGCTCAACGCATAAGTTTAACAATCCAGCGAGGAATGCTGCAAGCATCTTCGGGACGATGCCGCAGGGCCCTTTTTTAGATATAGCTTTTTAGTTTTAAAATAAAATTAAATTTATAATTGTAATTTTTAGTTTTGTATCGTAATTATGAACTTGATTATTAAATTTGAATCAGAGAAAATATAAATTCACATTACAACATTTACAATAGCAATTAAGACAGTACAAAGACAATTATGGGACAAAGAATTATAATTTTGAGTGTAAACATTTACCATTGTCCGTTCTCCGACAGGTGCAGCTTGAGCCAATACTTTTTAAATACGTCACTGAAATCGTCAGATACCAGCGACAGTAGTTCATTTTTGAGGCTCGTAACCTCTGCCAACTAGCCTCCGATCTCGACCTCAGTATGGCGAAGAAGTCCGGGACCCCCCCCCGCGCCTCAAACGTACCCTTCGCACTACAGAAACGTGGCAATTTTAGCAGAATGCGAAAAGCGTTATTATACTGCACCCTTAGCGCGTTGAACGAGTGCTTACTAAAGTTAAACCAGTGCTGGCATTAAAGAGATCACAACGGGTTACACACGTAAATATTGTCGAATCACGCTCGACATGTTCCAATCATGAGCAGACGCGGCCGCAGCACGACGAACCCTCTCGCTCACTCACGGAAGAAAAAAAAAACATGGAACTACTCAAAAATATTATTTGAAACGTGATAATTATATACAAAATAACGCACTCCGCGACAAACGAGAAAGTATGTACCAACAAAATCATGCTAGCCGTACCTGGGCTCCAATTTATTGTACTCCATCTTACTTTGATTATCGTAATCATATTGATGTTATAATAATGTAATCAATATTATTACGAAATAGTAGCAAGATGAACAACAACAAATTGGAAATAGCCCGTTTTACACAGGCTGAACGTGTCACAAACTTATTTTGTCTGTTCCCGATATGTTTGTTTTAAAGGTAAAAACCAAAACTTTATTTATATAAATCTGTCAGCAACAGAGAACGTGTAATTGTTGAACAAAAATGAAAATGTCGGTTCAGCGTCGAATTTCAACTGAAAGCTAATGGATGTTGCTCTTAAATAAGCTATAGAATACCTACTCTGATTGATTTTACGGTTGGGTTGTTAATGTTTTTTGTCATACCAGGGCATATTTCAGGGGTGAAAATAATTTACTGACAGTAGCTAGTTTAACAATTTTCACTATTTGAACCTTTTTTATCTTTTTTACCTTTTAATGAGCACACAGGGGGCCTAATAAGGCTGCATTTATCGCGTGACAAAATTTGTGTAAAACAGCCGTCACTTTCTGACACTTATACAGCGTGTGTATTCCATACGATCCTACATTTTAACATACGATAGATTTAAGCAGTATTAAGAGGTACAGTAATATATTTTAACAAATAGGTACTCTCAATAATTAAGCATAATGATTTTTTTTAAGTTTTGCCTGTTACAATGTAATGCAAATATTGAGTCGTCAATAACGTCGTCAATAAATCAATGAACACAAAGTGCTTACGTAGACGACTTGGTTATTTCAATACATTGCGTGCCGAATTAATTTGTATGAAAACAAAAATGTTTTCTTTTGTTAACTTAATGTACCAACTTACGTTAATTAGGGTCTTATCTAACTGCCCTTAAAATATAGGATCGTATGGAATACACACGCTGTATAAGCACGAGAGTGACGGATGCTTTATCCACATTTTGTCGCTCGATAAACGCAACCATACTTGGCCCGCAGGCCACCTAATGGGAAGTGGGATTTGTGACCCATAGATATTTGCATTCTCAGG
Organism: Acleris cristana; assembly: GCA_948252455.1. Taxonomy (NCBI): domain Eukaryota; kingdom Metazoa; phylum Arthropoda; class Insecta; order Lepidoptera; family Tortricidae; genus Acleris; species Acleris cristana. Next base: position 9,852,348 of record OX411790.1, read on the forward strand.
ACTACAATGTTAAGACTGCAATCTTAAGATAATGTAGGTTTAAAGGACAAGACAATTGTACAGTTAAGGAGAATCTTCTCTTGTGCAGTAAACAGAAGCATAGGCTTAGCTCCACGCGCTTCTGACAAGTCCATCTTTTTGTTTTGTTTATAATAATAATTCTTAAGATTTTTTAAATTTAACAGAAACGTCTCGGATCTTTAGAATTATAGTGACCTAATTGACAAATTTTGGATTTCGAATTAGGTCCCTATAGTAATAAATTTATGACTCGATGTCGAAAGCTGAAATTTTGAAATAGGTCACTATAATTCTAAAGGTGCGGTCTGTTTACGAAATTATAAACTACATTAAAGCGAAAAAAAATCGTCGGTCTTAGGCAGGATTCGAACCTACATCTCCTCTGGCTCTCCGGGCCGATGCAGGCGCATTACCAATTATGCCACCAAGACCCTACGTAAGATCCACATTCAGAGATCCAGATTTTTTCGCTTATAGTTTATAATAATTTTTAAATATCAATCTAGCTTAGTTTGGGACTAGGTCAATTTGTGTGAGATTGCTCCCCCCCCTGACATTTTTAAGCTCAAGGCTTGCACTAGACAACGTTAAACATGCTTATAACTTAAAATTTAACTCTATTCAAAGCGTTAATTGTGTTGTATAAACAATTGCGTTCTTATCACAATCTGTTATGCTCGTGTTATTTTAAGATGTCACATTTGACACGGAACAACATATTTTCTTACAAAATATTTATTACCAAACAAATCCTCGCGACAAGAAATGACTGATTGTTGTTTTGACAGGCCCACCCTCTTGGGGGGATGACAGGTGTTAAATTCAGTCGTTATATTGACGGATAACGGTTGTTGGATGGGGCTTGTTGCAGCTATTTAAGATGTTTTAACCGACATGAAGTATTTTAACACAATTACTATTATCTAACCGCCGTACTCAGGGATATTTTAATGATAATTAATTCATTCTTCTTTCATACTCGTATAATGAAAAATCGAAAAACCACTTAATCGTAACTAACTGACTTGAACGCAGCCGTAAATATGTAAGCAAATGTATAAAATCCATTTTAACATCGTCCAGTCGCCGGATTTACTTTAAAAAATACAACCTACATATATGTAAATAAAATTAAAAAAAGCGATTTAGAGCATGTCTGAACATGCTCAGTTTATGGCTCCAAAGCATAATATTCAAAAACTATCTCAAAAAATCGGCCAAGTGGGAGTCGGACTCGCGCACGAAGGGTCCCGTACCATTATCTATACAAGACTAGTATCGAGCAAAAAACGGCAAAAAAAAACACGTTTGTTGTATGGGAGCCCCACTTAAAATGAAAATGGCATTATCGAACAAACGTAATTGAACTTAATTGGTTTGATAGTAGATTCAAAGTTACACGCACAAAAAACTCCCTCTTTGCAGTATGGTGGGCCTTACAAGAATAAGGGTACCTTCTTTGACTTCGGAACTGTGAAAACGAGTTTCACAAAGAAATGGATAAAGAATTATGGTTACTGATAAAAAACCTATTCACTCTGTGGGTCTCTATTGGATCGCATAATTTTTAGCAGTATCTTTACGCATAAAATCGTTTGACCTAAAACGGTTTTTACAATAGAAAACGTTTTATTTTAATTATTTTAAAAATCTAACCTAACCTAACCTAAGCTAATCTACGCAATAGACGTTTATTAAATTTTGAAATGTTAGCCTAAAGGGTGTTTATGCGAAAAAAATATATGCGTAAAAAGTTTCTGCGTTTCAAAGGGATCCCTCACTCTGTACTTCAACGTATAATTTGATTGCTCCCAAACTCTTTATATGATTCGTTGTTAGAGGAACACAAACAAAATCGTTTAAAACCTTCCATTGTGAATGGTGTCTTAGGAAACGAAGCGTCCCTATAATTAGGGTTGCCATAAAAGCGGCGTCGTAAAGGGCGGGTGTTAATAAAAGTAGGGTAATTGGCTCAACCCTATTTCTACCCCTTGGGGTATCTCGCCGTTTGCACTTGAAGATAAAGACCTTTTGAAATGCATTCTAGTAAATCCAATTCAATTTGCTGCTTGCGTACTTTTTTAACCCTTGAAACAGTTATAATTTTAACGCGTGTATCTGTTTATTTTTTATGGCATCGTTGTTTCCAAAAGGATAGATAAACTGACATGGACGCGGTTTAAAAAAAAAAGAAATTTATTGTGAATGGGCTGTCTGTACTCTTTACTAAGATCTTTTAATTAATATTAAAGAAAAGGTAATCGTAAAACTGCCCTCGTTCTTCAAACAGGACAGTGGGTTAAAAGGTTAAGGTCAAGGTTAGGTCCGGTAAGTCTTAACGCAGAAAAAAGATAAGTAAAGTAGAACAGACGGCCGAATCATATTAGGTCCTTACCTATGAAATTGGCGTTTTATATGGAGAATTTTATGAAAACGGTGGTTTTCATACATTTAATTTTGCGGATTATTTAGTAACGTCAAATGCAAACCAAAAAAAATTCTGTCAGGAATATTGGACACTTCTAAGCTATATTATACATATCTTAATTACTTAAAAATAGTTAGCTTCATAAAACTCTGCGTAATTGAAACACTTGAACTGCAGCACATGAAAAGAGTTGAGTTCACACTTTAATTTTAAACACTAAGTAAGAAATTGAACCATATTATTTGTATCTAAAACCTTTGTAACATACTGTATTAATGAAATTTAAAAATAATTTGGAAGTTAAAATAGAAATGAATAAATTCCGTACGAAATAAAACACGTAAAAATAACGCCAATTTTATAACCCAATAATTCCTGATCTATACAATTTTACACATTTAGTCTCAAACTCAGCTCCAGACCGGAATCATAAGAACGCAAATGCGTTGCTAACCCTGGAATGACTCTTTGCCAGTTATCCTATACCGGGAATTGAACCCAGGACCGCTAGCTTCGTAGGCACAGGCAGGGTCACTACCAACCAGGCTGCGGTGTAGCCAACTAGACTAATTGTTATTATCAACTAGCTATTTCCTGCGAGTCCGTCCGCGAAGTCTTTTATCGCTCTTCGTCTTCCCTCGGGAATTGTCCAATTTTCAGGTCTAAAAAGTACCCTATACTTAACTGTACCCGTTGTACCAAATTGAATCGGTTCAGCCGTTTGTTTGCCGACAAAGTTACTTTCACATTTATATGGATTAGGTACTTACGGAAGTAACAATTATATTCAATTTCTAATTTTGCCTTTTATAGGCGTAATCATGTGCAAAACAACGGTATTTTATTTAAATCTAAAGAAAAATTTGAAGTAGGTATAAGTTTGCTCAGTATTGTAGAAAAACTCCTTTACAGTAAAGTTAGAAAGATAAATGAATAGTAAGCAAGATACTTATATTCCAATTTCATAAATCCTTAAAAATACCGATCACCCTCTCAATACCACCAATCATTATTAAGTACCATCACGGAGTGCACTTACCAAGCTAGCTTTAAGAAAGTTGCCAATTTATTAACCTAAGTTTAGATACTAAAACGGAAAATGTTGCGTCATTTTTACACCACTCTTGTGCTTTCAACAGTGTAACTTTGGAGTTATAACCTAGAAAAGACTAGGTAAACTACACTTCAGGGTTGGCAACAAACGCTTATTGGAATTATATTTTTCGGTTGCCTTGCCTAGCATACACTGAAAAGGAAGGATTCTATGTATATGTATTTGTTTATTTGCTAAGGAAATCAAGATAATATTTAAACTTTAAAACTAGACAATAAACAAAGCCAAGTATAGAGATTTACAAAATAATATCTACATACGTTCATACCTTCACGCATGTCTCCTAATTAATGGGATAGACAGAGAGCAGAGACTATGGAACGCGAAGTGCACCGGTCTAAACATACAACTTTCGCTTCCTTTATATTCATCAACCTCTTCATGCACTTAATTGCACTTACGTCAGTACTTCGCGAATCTGATCAATGTTTGTGACTAGGGCGTCTACCGGCAACTCCACTAACTTTCGCTCACTATACCTCTTTCGTAACTCTTCTTTCGCCCATCCTTTCCACATGACCAAACCATCTTAAAATTCCGTTTTCGATCTTTGTCACTACATATTCTTTTAACCCACAACCAATTCTTTCTGTCGACAAACTGCTAATATGTAACTCTGTTTTTAAACCTATTTGGGGAACCGCCAGCAAAAGTAATATACTTTGCTTAAAACCTCATTATTACCTCAATGTTCTAACAATCGAGACCGAAATAGAGAGATACAGGACCGCATTATGTTAAGCGCCTATCTCTTCAACCCAATCCATTAGCAACACACCTCTTAGAACCTTCCCTCATTGAAAAGAGACTAAAAAAGAAGGATGTTGTGTAAGCGGTTAGGAGAGTCGCTGGTCTCTTCGCCTTTAAGACAAATGAATTTTAAAAAATCAGGGCAATCATCTTTCCATCAATCAACGCACAGCCTAAACCGCTAGACCTAAGAACTTGAAGTTTTGAGGGAGTCGCTGGGTATCCTAGGGTTGCATTAAGAAAGGATTTTCCAAAAATCGACCCCCGACGGGAAGAAATAGGGAGGGTAGCGGGAAAGTTATTCTACGAGTACCAAGTCGCGGGCGTCTAGTTAGATAATGGTAAACGATTAAATCTATGTTTGTATCTATTGCTGTTGGTCGAGATCCTTTTCTACTAAGAAATGTTTTGTTCAGGAACAGTCCATTAGAAAGAGCTGTATACACTTTTAAACTTTATTACAATGCTATAAGGTGAAAATGATGTATCATCTTAATGTAGTTGACTGAAAAAGTATGAGGATAAATTGATTCTAATACATGTGGTTTAGGTAGATTATTTATCCAATGCTTCACGGCCCGTTTCACGAACGCTTGCTACTTGTATTACAAGTGGAAATCTCTTTTCAACAATATGCATTGGAAATAGACATCCACTTGTAACACAAGCTACAAGTTTCCGTGAAACGGGCTCCAGATCGTTTTTGACAAACAATTCACAAAACGTACCCCAAACTAAAAGTATGTCGCTGCAAACTTTTTATGAACAAGCAATACACGAACGTGACATTTACCATTATTCCCTTCAAAGAAACAATATCCTGAAGGAAAAACTTTTTATTTGAAAAAATCTTCAACATCATTAATCAAACGGCTAAGCGTCTGTTGAAACAAAAAACTGGAGTTGGAGTTTTTGAAACTTTGTTTTTGTGTTGGATCTTCTAACGAGCAATTTTTAATATAAAAGACGCTGTATTATAAGTTCTTGAATTCTCTTTACTTACCTATTATATTCAACTAGCGTCAGCCCGCGACTTCATCCACGTTAAACGTCCTACGGGAACAGATTTTTTTTTTGGGGAAAAAAGGTTGTAAGTAAGTAAGTAAGAAAAACAAATGTTACTAAGAACAATAACACAAGTAATAATAACACAAGTAACAGTAACAATAACACACACAAATATAACATAAAAAATAAGGAAAAGAAACGACAGATAGTGTAAGTAATTGTTGCGAAACGGTTCCAACTCAGCATGTGCTGGCTGTGAAGCCAACGCTGGTCTTCCGTTGGGGCCGCTCGGTGAAAACACGGAAGGTGATGACAAACATTAATTACAAGTAATTTATAACAAATAAAACATAAGCACAAAAATAAAAATAGCAACGCGACAACGACGACGACGTTGTAGACATGGTAGGACCTTATTCAGAGTCTATCTGCCGCTATCACCATCTTATCCTGCAACCTCCCGCCAAGCAACAATGTTCGCATTGTTGTGCTCCGGTGTGATAAGACAACCGCTGAAATTACTAGCATAGAGGCATTCGACCTAATTCTCAGGGTTGGCAACGCATTTGAAGTCTTAGAATTGCAGTCTCGTGATTGTAGTCTTCTGCCCTGCTAAATAAAAAGGACGCATGTGCAATTCGATACTCAAAGTAAATTTAACCCCCCTTCTTAAGAAATAAGGTCACTAATACGTACGAGGTTCTATGAGACATACGTCCGTTTTTCTAAGGAGGGCAGTCTTAAGGGTGTAAATGTCTATGGGGCTCAATTCCCACTTACCTTTCGGTGGCTTGTGTGCTTGTTTGCCCACTTATTGTCGTACAAAAAGGAAAAAAACTGGTAGTTTATGTGTGTCAGGGTATAAGCTATACCGTATAGTTTAGCTATTATAGCTTGAAGGAGTAACAAACATACAAACTACAAATCGCACGCACAAGTCACTCTAATCGTTATAGTCACACAGTTACTACTATAAATGCGGAAGTTTGTATGGATGGATGTGTATTTGTATGAAATTTAGCGTAGAAATAATTCATTTCATGGAACCCTGAAATGTATTAGTTTCCGTGGGATAGCAAAATAAGTAATTCTATGCGGACAAATTTGCGGGCAAAAGCTAGTACTCAAATAAACGGACATTCAAAACAAATTATTCGGTAACGTCGTAATACGCACAATTCCGTTTTCCCTGAATCATAATTTGACGTTTTAGTTCTTGTGCCAACCCTATTTTTCTGGAACTCGGCCAAAATCAGTCAGTTATTTCGTGGTATTTCTACACTGTGGAACCGGTATGTACATACCGGTATGTACGGTATGTACGGTACACAACAGACTGAGCAATTATTCTGTAAGGTATGCTGGCCAAATGAAATTTTCATTGTGTCACAACGTAAGAATTTCGTCGAGATTGAGCAATGAAGATTTTTGAGACGGTAAAAACGCAAAAGAATGTGCAGTAAGTATAAAAGATTCTTTCTTTTTATGTATTAAGGCAGATAAGAAGTCAATTCTGACACATTGCACAACCATGAAGTTTCTGACTGTTGATAATGTTGACAGCAGTAAAACAATGCTAAACTTAATAATAATTTATTGTTGTGCGTGAAAGAATACTAATGGGAATAGTGTAAGTTGATTAATCTAAAGATAAATAAATTAATGAATACCTAACGGGCTCTTTATTGTTGACACGTTAGCCTAGCTGGAAGTGACCTAGCCTATGAAGCTAGCGGTCTTGGGTTCAAATCCCGGTAAGGGCAAATATTTGAGTGCTGAACATGAGTAGTAGATGTTTTCTCTATATTTAAGTATGTAGGTATTTAACCATTTTTTTTTATATTCTAATTTGTTTTATTCATCTTGTTTGAAAATCGATTTCATAATGTTAACGTTAAAGCAGATCTTACTAAACAACATAATATGTAGACGATAACATCAAACGAATTTGTTCCATATCTGTTATTATAATCAACTAGCGACCCGTTCCGACTTCACTCGGGTTGTGTACTATGTACACATAATATATATCATACTAGCTTCTGCCCGCGACTTCGTCCGCGTAGAATTCGATTGTCGTAATTCCCTCGGGAACATGAAAATTTTCCGGGATGAAAAGTAGCCTATGTGTTAATCCAGGGTATAACTAGGTATCTCCATTCTAAATTTCATCCAAATCCATCCAGCCATTGCAACTGGAAAGAGTAACAAACATCCTTACATGCATACATACAAACTTTCGCGTTTATAATATTAGTAAGGATGTCTATTTGAAATAATGTACCTTTCAAATGGTGAAATATTTTTTCCAATAGGTGCACCCACACCTCCCTCCACACTAGTAACTTACAAAATTTCTACTGTATTGAATTCTGTATAGATGATATGCAAGCCAGTCTCAACTTGCACACTTATAAAGTAAAGAAAAACGAGCTCTCCAACAATACTGCACGTTCACTTAAGAGTAAAACCAAACGCGAGAACTTTCTGGAACTTAGTCACATGCATTTTACTTATACTTAGAAATTATCTTCCCACAAGTTCCAAGGAACTCGGAGAAAGGTTAAAGCTCACGAATGGTCAGTTGTACAAAACAACGATTAAAAATAACTAAGAATTAGCGTTGGTCTTTTATATCCCTTCAAGCGGCAAGAAAACTTTAGTTAGTTTAAATTTTAATTTTGAGTTAATGTCATAAAGTACCTTGTTTTTTGACATCAGCCGTTATACGGCTGCTTGCCGCTCGAAGGGATAAGTGATAAATGTCTATCAGAGCAGACTGAAAATGATATTAACCGAACGATGACTGTTTCATGGAAGAAATACTGGAGCTTACGAGAAGTTATGAAAAACAAGCACATCAATATTTATATCAAAAGAAAACTATACGAAATATCAATCCTTCCATGCATTACATACGGATGTCAGACTTGGGCTCCACGCAAAAAAGATAAGACTGAATTAGCGATACAACAGAGAAAAATGAAACGTATTATTTTAGGAATTAGAAGGATATTAGAAAGAGAACGAAAATAACCGATATTATAGAAAGAATAAGAGACCTAAAATGGAACTGGGCTGGGATACTTGCAGATTAAAAGACAACAGATGGACGAGTAAAGTCATAAAATGGTTAACACGGGACTGAAAAAGAGAGGTCGGCCAAAGAAATTATGGGAGGAAATATTAAGAAAGCGTTGGGGAGCCATATAGTCGAGACTAGCCAAAGACCCAAATACAGAGGTACATGGAGAAGGCTAGGGAAGGCCTACGCCAAGGAGGCGACTTCCATAATAAATATATAAAATAAATATGAAGTAATTATTAAGTATTATAATTATAGTTCATTTAAGAAGAATTTTAACTTGAATTCCTTATATTGAATATAATAATAAATTTAAATGCAATTAAATTAAAAACAAAAAAAAAGATTCGGTTATAATGTTATGTATTATAATGCACGTAGGTAATTGTAAAACGGTGTACCAAATTATGGTAGGCTTTTTTATTTTTATTTTATTTATTATATTATTTAAATAAAATAACGACTTTTCACAGCTTCAATAAAAGCTGAATCATGTAAAAAATAAAAAAACAAATTCGTGCATTTCACAGTTAGATCAAGACGCCACTTGCAAAACGACTATATTATTTTAATAGCGTTCCGTTGGCTTATGTCTGTCGCTGTAATAGGCGTGATTTAATGTAATATAATTTAATGTAATGTAATGTTATGTACTGTTGTAACATTTCTCTTCCGTTTAACCCACCGATCTTCAACTCAAACTTTAACCATATTAACTAACTTCCGTTCACCCGGCCCGCCGCCTGTGTTGCACCGAGTATATTACTTAGTGCTTCTTGGAGCGTTAGTTTTTGGAACTTGCCCCGGCTCAATTGGACTTGTGTGGAACTGTCTTTATTTGGAAAGACGTTCACAACGCGTTATTAGGTAATGTTTCTGATTACATCCGAGCGGGCTTAATAGAGTATACTCTGATTTGGTAAGGAAAACAATAGAACAATAGAAGAATAGAAAAAAAATTAACAGGGGCTAAACTAAGTCCCATATGAAATTCCCTTAACTTTCCGTTACTTTATTTTAAGAATCAAAAAGAGATAAGTGAATTTCTAATCCCCAGTTGTTTAAAATAGCCTTCTTTAATTATTGTTAATTTTCTAATAAAACTAATAATTAAAGTCCTAAAGAGTGGTTACCCCACATTTAGTACCTACCAGACATACCTGTTACTCGATGTAAACAATCTAATCTAAACATAGTGGTAGGGTAACCGCATTAAGCCAAATAAAATAGGATAAATTAAATCTAAGAAAAATAATACTTTTAATTAAATTAGCAGCACGAGACTTAGAAGAGGGCTTTAGTTTAAGTAAGAAGTTTAAAACACACCTGCGATCCTGTAGTCCTGCACGGCTAGCACATGTTGTCCGCGACATGTTTGTCGCTCGGATATCCCTTTCTTTTTAGTCAGTAACGATAGAGACGCATTGAGCGACAAGCGAGAAAATACAACTTGTGCTACTCGTGGTATACTTAGAGAAACATGTAGTTGAATACATAAAAAACCCGGGCAAGAGCATGTCTGACCATGCTCAGTGTAGGGTTCCTCAGCAGTTAGGTACAGTCGAGTTCATAAATGTGTATACACTTTAGTACCTTGTCTATTTAATGTCATGTTCAAACTGCCATATACGAAGTATCACAGCGATTAAAGTGACAAGGTACTTAAGTGTATACATATTTATGAACTCGACTGTAGGTACTACACAAAAACTATTTCAAATAAAAAGCAAATCTTTTTTTGTTGAAAAAACCCGTGACGGTTAAACCGTAATTGAAAAAGAATAAAATAATTTAAAAAGACTTAAAGAATTTATGTAACGAGAAATAATAAACGTAAAAAGCTATAGGTAATACGTAGAGTTGATCTCTCGCGGAGTCGGTCATATAAACAATGCATATCAGATTTCATAGCAGTTCCCTACGTACCTAATTGATCCTAGAAGATATAGATGACTGTCTCCGTACAGTCGTGGGTAAAAACAACCGGGGTCTCTATTCCCGGCGGTAAAAACCATATCGTATTTGACCTGTTATCGTATTGTTAAAGTTTTGATAGCTTGGTTGCGCACTTTAATATTTCTCACAGATTGATTTGACTATGCCATTTAAAAAATGTAACTGCTGCCTTTGTATTGAATACTTTGTGAATCTTTTTTTGAGGTTATCAAGTACTAACAATGTAGATGATTTCTTTAATCTATCGATGTTTTAAGTGTCCTTAGGAATAGTTATAATTATGTGAAATTATTAATTTAAAATGTTGTAATGCAATCTACGTTTCTGTCGTTCACTTATGTAAGTACGCAACGATTGTTTATTTTTTATTGACTGTTCTGTTATGTAATAATTGATATTTTTGTATCATTTGACCTATAACTATGGAGTTATGAATAAAGTATTGGATTGTATTGTATTGTATTGTATTGTATTGTAACCACTTACTAACCACCTTATAACTGTAATGAACTTGATCAGAATAAATGATTCTATGATTCTATGATTCTATGAATACATAGCCCGATGGGGTGTCATTCGCGATCCATAATACCGTTTGACCTAATCGTCATTTGTCCTAATTTATCGTTTGTCCTAAACTGGTTTTCAGCTGAGTCAGACAACTTTTTAGTCTTTCCAAAAATACCTGCGGTTAGGGTTGTGTTATAACATTACTGAAAAGTTTTAAACTTCAGGCGGAAATGGCTTTTAGGACAAACGATGAATTAGGTCAAATGACCATTAGGACAAACGATATTATGGATTCCGATATAGACCCAGCCCGATGTTCACATATTTATACCTAAATCCTGTGTACTAACATACACCAAGCACTCAGCTTGCGCCCTTATCTGAATTGGAAATTCGCTCAAGAGGGTGTCGTGTAGATGCAGTTCAATTTGTTACAATACGGCAGTGTATCGAGTTTGGCGATGTTGACTGCCATTATACGAATGTTATTAAATTGATGGCGGGGATAAATTGAATCCGAGATCCATATACATTTGTAATCTCAAGACTGCAATCTTCAGATTGCAGTCCGAAGATTATTGCCAAATTCGTTATTAAACTCCACATACAATTACAATTTAAGCTCTAATATCTAAGGTTCAAACACTAATGAACGAATTTAATTTAAATCGTAGACCACTACCTACTTCCGAGGAAATAGTGATTCATTAATATCCACGTGTATGATTTTGTTACTATCTAAATACATAAACATTTTTCTGCATTAAATAATAACAAGTACTAAAGTTATCTTTTAAAACATGAAATCATTGCCGTTAATACAGATAAACATTCTAACGGAAACAAGCAGTATCTTACACAAAGGTCATGTAAGTAACCTAAATCACAGTTTTTAAAACACTCTCGTAAAAGGGAGTTAAAGTGCACCGCAACTAAAACCATTAGTTTCCATTTAAGATAGCTGTCAAGGAAGCAATTTCATTTTAGTCAGCCTTAAATAATGTCTAACGAAAGTGCCTCGGCGCTGCACCAAGATGACTTATGAGCTAGCGACCTAAGGCTATATTTTTTCCGATATGACCTAAATTTGGCGAAGCATTTCGGAACTATGCATTTTTATTTCCAGCCCGTATAAATTGTTTTGCAGTTTTACTGCGGAAAATTAGTATTGCATCCGTTATTTATGATCGATTTAAAAGATTTCGGTGGCTTTGATTTGATGAATATTTTAGTTTTTGGCAAAGCCCGGCAAATCATTTGTGTGCATGAGTGATTTAATAGGGTAGTGACTTGAAATATTGGGTACGCGTAGGTTTTCCACGTCGTTATATGATTTTATGGTAACCCATAATTTTATCGAATTTCACTTCATCGATTGTAACATTTCATCGAATTTCATAACATCGAACGCTGGTTTCTGCTGAAACCATGATGTTTTCAGGATGTACATTATTTATGTAGGTTAGGTTAGGTTAGACTTGTGGCTACAAAAACATTTAACTCAAACGTCGAGAAATGCTTTTCGATGAAATGAAAATTTTCATTAGTTTCATCTAATGATACTTTCGTTGAAAGTTGTTCCTATAATATAATAGGTACCTCGACTTTATTATATGTCCTGAAACTAAAAAGTCTGCTCAGGTTTTTTTAAAGTTGGCGACTGACATGTAACATTTCGGTATAATGTATCACTCGCGGTCGATACCTTACACCGAAATGTTACAACGAAAGTTTTGTTCAACAAGTGTTTAGTATTTAAATCTGATTTAAGTCTGACGGTTTCATACATTTTAACACAAATAAACGAAATTTTAGTTTTTTTTGCCTCGATTGCTAGAAATTTCATGAAAGATTAAATGATAAACTTTTCTAGACAGAGATTTACAATATACACATGTTTCTTGTACGATTTTCCTTAATCCGATACCATAGCAAAGACGTCCGTCAGCAGAATAAATAATTTGGTAACCGACACCTTTACTGAAACCTGAGCCTTTATGCTACTTTAGCTTAGCCTGTCTTGCTATGATATCGTAATCACATTATTTACGCTATCACGGCTCCGTCTAGTGAATAAGAACTGTCATAAGTAAACAATATGGTTTAGATATCGAAGCATGGTCTAACTTAATGAGGAATAGACGCCCGAGCGTTAATTCTTTATCAAACTGTGCATCGTGTATATATTTGAATGTGTGTAGGTAATGAAATATTTGGTCGTAATTCGGAAATGGTTTAAAATTTACCTGCAAGATCAAAATTAAACATTAAAAAAAAACAGTTCATGTGTTAAAAGCTTGTAAAAACACAGTTAGTTTAATCTTATCTTTTGATTATATAAAATCATTTTATTATAGGGAATGCCAATACAATGAATTCTAATAATAATACGAGGTAAATTTGAGTCATATCTATACATACATTAAAAAACAGACAGACGAAGAGCCAACGCACAGCCAATCCAACCTTGCAACGTTGTGCAACCTTGGTACTTGCATATTAATTTCGCTGCAGTATGATATGATTTTTCGAAAATCAAGCTCCAGCGGGAAAAATAGTAGGAGTAGAGAAGAACTAATTCTACGTAAGGTGAGGCAAGGCTATTGCATCTGCGGGGCTATTGTAACTTTTCATACTAAAACGTGTTCTACTTTTGAAATTAGTATGAAAAGTTACAATAGCTCCGCAGATGCAATAGGCACGCCTCTCCTTATTCTAATTGACGGGCTTCCGGTAGTTCATATTTATAGATCTAAAGCGATCTTATTACCTATAATCTACATAGCTTCAATTCGAACGTAGTAATAGTTTGAAATATTCCGAGAATCATAAACATGCATGCACGTCAAGACGTTCAGAGCCCCACTGTGATTAGCCGCCGCAAACTAGATTTTAACGAGCATTAGCCCGAGTGCGTCACTCCTGAAATACTAATAGGCAATCCGTTACCACTAAAATTATTAACAGCCGGGAGCTTCAAGACGTTGAGCTTAAGGTCAAAGAGTCTCTTTAGAGGCCATATGAAAACGACAGCGTCGTAGTTAAGGTTTTATTGGTAATTATTATTAAAGTAAAATTTTCAAATGTAGTGCTATTATTATAAATCTGTGCAATTGAAGAAACATTCAGCAAATTCCAAAGCATAGCTAAATCAAATTGATTACGAGACATCAAATAACCGAGTTGAATAGAGCCCTTGGGGGGTGCAAGACAAATTATCATAAAATAATGTAATGCCGAACGAAAAGCCATTGTTGATATCTATATTGAACGTAACCATGGTAACCAAATAATAAGTCGATGAATATGAATCATCTTTCATAGTGATTTAATAAAAATGAAGTCACAAAACTTAGTTTGTTTTTAATCTACTTCATTTCAAATGTTATTAAAAGATTTTTAACGAAATAATATACAAATTAGGATGTCAAGTGTTCACTAGACGCCAACACTGATATCCGGAATGACCGTAACCATGGTAATAACAATGCTTTAATAATTATTATAGATCTGTTATTACCATAGCGACGCTCATTATAGAATTGTTTTCACGCTTCGGTTACGCTATAGGTACGTTACGGTATTATGACACCGTTAACTATATCAATACTAGCGGTTTATACACGAGTAGAAAAAAATACTTATTTTAAATTATTATAAAATAACACGGATCAATCATGATAATACAATTTAGCATTAAACACACTTAAGCCCTACGAATAAGTTTCACAACTTTCACATCAATTAACAAAAAGTACAAAAACATATGACATGACACAAAATATTCAATGTTATAGTCGAAGCATTCTAAACTATATAATTAACCACATTATATTAAAAATACTTGTACTAATTACTTTGAAAATCGAAATTCGAAGTTACGTTAGATACATCCCTTCCTCTTGATTTAGCCTCGAATGACAGGGATGGAGATAACGTATTTTTGTAACGGCACTTAACACTGAACAACTTATCTAAAATGACATTTTCAAACTCCAGTTCAGAATCTATCGCTCTGATTTCATAAATAGAGTAACCATCAGGACAACCGATCTGTAAAAACTAAACGAAGTAATCAGGGTGAAGCCGCGTAACCGTAATAGCACCCATTCTGCAGGAATCCTTGACAGACGTCTCCCATTTTTCAGTCACACCCCACTAGCCGCAAGATTACTCGGATAGTACAATAAAACCTGTAAAAGGGACCTATTTGGCTTAGAAAATCATTATGAACATTGCAGGGCCACACACGGCTTTGGGCGGCGGAGAAAACATGCATAGAATTCATAATATCGCCTAGCACAGCGTATGGTGACATAGGTACTATTTACATCTCTTTGCATTTGTTAGTAAAAACTACTATAGTTAAGTCAATCTATGATGATTCCTGTGACAGCTTATACAAAAACCGGCCAAGTGCGAGTCGGAATCGCGCACGAAGGGTTCCGTACCATTATCTATACAACATTAGCAAAAAACGGCAAAAAATCACGTTTGTTGTATGGGAGCCCCCCTTAAATATTTTTTTTATTCTGTTTTTAGTATTTGTTGTTATAGCGGTAACAGAAATACATCTTCTGTGAAATTTTCAACTGTCTAGCTATCACGGTTCATGAGATACAGCCTGGTGACAGACAGACAGACGGACAGCGGAGTCTTAGTAATAGGGTCCCGTTTTTACCCTTTGGGTACGGAACCCTAAAAATGAATCACACTAATTTTTTTTACTTTTCATAAAAACGACACTGACACAAACCTTGTGATCACATTACATTACTTAAATTAATTTTCACCTCTTTTTATATCGCTTACTTTTGATTATAATAAGTGTTTGAAAGTACGAAATTCGGCTGTCACAGGCATCATCCTAAATGGACCAAATTATAGTTCACCTTAAACAGAATAAAACCTCAACATCTTCAGAATTATAGTGACCTAATTCTGAAATTTTTGATTTCGAATTAGGTCTCTATAGTAATAAATTTATGACTCGATGTCGAAAGCTGAAACGTGGAAAAAGGTCACTATAATTCTAAAGGCGCAATATAATTTAATAACATTACTGAACAGCGTAAAACACTCGCTAACACACATATTACTAAAGTATTATTTATTACAGCACATATTGAAATATTTTATTCATACAAACACCCCCTCCTTTCCCGTGCTCCGTACCAAGCGCTCAAAATTTAATACAAAATGGTCTCCACATGGAGTATGATGGCATTTAACGCGTTAATAACATCGTGACACGGATGACGTCACCAGGATCGCGTGGGTAGATGCCGTTTTGCAGACACCATCTTCCCCTTGCCTGTATTCCCTCTTTGTTCCCTTCAAATAAGGTTGAATGTTCTGTGAATTTAATGAAAGTTTACTTAGTAATTTGTCCATCGGAGTGTCATTGATAAATTTCTCGATTTTTTCACGGAATGCTTTTAAAACGCTTGCTTTGCGTGAGAGGGAACCGCAAAACGCTTTGGGTGTGGATTCCTAGAATTACTCGGACTCTATTTTTAACCCTTCATAGAAGTTTAAGCTGTATTTCTGGGGTGCGCTTCAATCAGTATCAAAACATTTTGCATAATTTCATTTAACTAACCACGAAAAGCATAATGAACGTTTAGCATAAAAACCAATTGTATAATTTTAACTGGCATACGATCGAATAACAATGACATAATACTCATTTAGCATAACTATTATTTTCTTGTTATTATGCATTTCCCTAATTAACGCTCGTGACCGTATCACAACGCAGTACATTACAAAGTATCAAAATAATGAAAGGATATTTTTTATCCCTGAACATCTTTATTGTGTGTTTTTTCGTTTGCCTCTTCCTTCATAACTATTTCATGGTAAAGGAAGAGAAGAAAAAAAACAATAGCTCATATTGTTTTAGCAGTGTGGTCTATATATTGCAATCCCTAATCGTCATTTGTCCCAATGCATCGTTTGTCTGAATTTTCGTTTATCCTAAAGCCACTTCCGCCTGAGTTTCAAAACTTTTAGTGTTGTTATAATGCTAACTTATTAAATGTACTAAATAACCTAAGCTGTGTTGTTATAATACAACTCTAACCTAACCTAACCGCAGGTATTTTTAGAAAGCTTAAATGTTGACTGACTTAGCTGAAAACCAGTTTAGAACAATCAATAATTCGGACAAACGAAGAGTTAGGACAAACGTTATTAGGAATTCCGAAGGACACCCGGTAGGTCATGTTGATTAAAATTTACAGTGCGTGTTTTGCTCTGACTTAAAAAACCAATCGGGAAGGTTATTCTGTACATAGAGACAAACCTTCCAATATTAAAATCAGTAATTTATTTTCGCCTACGTAATTGATTACGAGAAATTTTAATATTCCCTTTGAACTTAAATATGTAATAAAGATCTCATCAACTTTACGGTATTTCCATATTGAGTTCTAAGGTTTCTGCAATTATTAAACATGGTAATAAAACTGTGGTTACGGAAATAATCTCGTGTATTCACTTGAATTTAAATTTAAATTCCTACATCGACATATTTTCAAGGTTTTTGGGCACAGAAACACCTGGGAGT
Source organism: Acleris cristana (assembly GCA_948252455.1). Classification (NCBI taxonomy): domain Eukaryota; kingdom Metazoa; phylum Arthropoda; class Insecta; order Lepidoptera; family Tortricidae; genus Acleris; species Acleris cristana. The sequence continues at coordinate 9,869,791 of OX411790.1, forward strand.
CTATGTATTAAGTTCGGTGTCCTGACTTTTTACCAAATCATATACAAATTCAATTCATTTCGAAAAAAAATATGTGCTTAAACCATTACATATTACATAGGCGACATGGGCTTGTTAAATAAGTTAGGTTAGGTTAGACTTTAGACCACAAAAAATATAAAATGATGTGGTGGGAAATAGATCTTTGCGAAATGAAAGTTTGTAAAATGACATTGTTTGCCAAATGATGATTTGGTAAAACATTAGTGAACCATTAAGTTCGCCTTTTGTATATTAAGTGTATTCTTTTGTGCAATAATGATTAAATAATTAGATATATAAACTTGTCTGAGTATTGATCCTTAGCTCTGTTGTAGGTTTTAACTGCTGTTACGGAATGTGGTAGTATGTATAGGTGTATTCAATTATCTATGTATGTATTTTATTTTAGCATTTTTTTTTTCTATGTCTCTGTTTTATTTTCTATATGTCTGTCCTGTAATTTTGTTAATTTGTCTATCCTTCTGCATTGTGCTTGCTTATTTTACTCCAAGGTTAACTGGAAGAGATCCCATATGGTATAGGTCCACCTTTGTACTTTATCAATATTTGTGCAATAAAGAGTTTAAATACATACGTAACTTTTACTTGGAAAAAATCTACCAACGCTTTTCAAAATAAGTCACGTACTGAGAAAAACCACTGCAATGCAAAATACTTACTCAAAAATAAGTAACTTTCAAATTCTGTATACTAAAATTTTCTTCTAACAAAGTTTAGTTCAAAAATTACATCACAATAAGCTTGCTAGAGTTATTTTATCTCACGAGAACGGGTGGGCCATACTTGTGTGCGTAGACGCACGTGTACCTTGTCTCTAACTGTGTAGTAGTACGTATTTTGACTACAAATATGGCCCACCCGCTTTCGTGAGATAAAACATTGGTATACAATCTGGCTTGTGTGTTAGATAGATAGATGATAAATATCGCATATTGATAGTTGAGGAGTCTGCCGTTTGGCTTCGAAATATGTTTGCCAAAATGTTTCGTGTCCTAACCGTTTCATTTGCCAACCCATTTTTTTTTCCTGTAACTGTAAATATTTCAGGATTTGATACTATCGCGTAGAGTAGGTTAGGTTCGTTTTTATAAAATCCTGAAATATTTACGGTTACAGAAAACAAAGCGGATTGGCAAATGAAACGATACAATTTGGCAAATATATTTCGCCGAAACAAACGTAACCCTGATAGTTGATACACATAAAAGTAAATTATAGAAAAAGAGTCATAATCTCTAAAATACACATTTCTTTTCTTGTCACTGACAAGAACTTCTCCTCCTAATAGGGCCTCTAATAAACACCAACATGTGCCCTTTTTGTTGTTATAACAGTTTTAAATATACCATAGCTCCAGACGGAAACAAATTATTCCAGCATTCAAATCTGCAAGCGACGCGCGTGCATGTCATTTTGTGGTTAAGTTCGCAACGGAAAACGCAGTGCTCGCATGCACAAACTATTTATCTATTTACCCATATCGTAAACCCTTTATTACGCATTCGGAAACTGTTACAGTACAGTCGAACACATTAGAATCTGTAGATTTTATTACCTTGTCGCAGCTATTGATACTTACAATAAATTCAAATGAAGTGAGAGACTTTAATTCGTTATTGCGACAAGGTACTACAATGTACCTATGAGTTTGACTGTCATAGGCAGATAAAAAGTCAATCCTGACATTGTTTGCACATCATGAAGTGTCTGAATGTTGAAAATTTATTAATTTACTTTGTGAGATTTATTTATGAGGCACAGTAAAAAACTACGAACATTAAAATTGTTCAAACTAAGGTAATTATGTAGATGAAATTGAACAATGTAGTTATTACTTTCCATCACACGCGACAAATAATTTTACAATTGTTTTACAGTAAAACACAACTGATATGGCTTACCGATGTACCTGCGCAGATGACATATTTTCGAAGGGCGGGAACCAATCAGCATGATCCATGCGTTGCGCGTCTGTATTCTGTTCTATTATTGGTTATTAGTGACGCCATCTTGAAGCGCGCCCGCGTGTCATTCAATCAGCCGTGAGTGAGATGGATAAAGTTGATGCAATTTAATTGTCACCTTATAACTATAACGTACAAGTCTGATCGTGTGTTTTAATCGTGCTTTCGGAAATCATCGGAATCGTTGTTCGTAATGTTCGTGTCTGCGCGAACGAAGATTCACAGCACGCCGTATAAATTGTGTTCTACTGTACTACTGTCAACGTTATTAGTATCCAGAACCTTTATGTTTGTGCAATGTGTCACGATTGACTCCTTATCCGCCTAGTACTATAGGTATGACCAACATTATGTTAACTCTACAACAACTAGCAACAACTTCACCCATTAAGTACCTTATCTGTAGCCAACATGGTCTTGGTGTACAGTCAGCTCAATCAATTATACAGTTTATTTATTTTTTATTTATTTATTTATTCCAAAAATTTTATTAAAAAACTCGCCTATCGTAAGTTTATTGGCAATTATTGCACTCTTACATTCTTCATGCAACTAACAACTAATAGATTGACACTCTTATACCTAGTTCGTTTTACTTGTTCAGAAATGTGGTACCTACAATAGGCCACATGTATCTAACCGCATAAAAAAACTGTAATATAATTATTTCTACGGTTAGTATTTTGTTGTTGTTTCTGTTGACAATATTAAAGTGTTACCTAAAATAAATATTATTATTTTGAAGCATCTAACAATAACTTCTTGTTTTTTAAATGTTTTTACTGCTACCGTAAAATGTGCCTACTTTGCTCCCCCACGGGTAATTATGCTCCATGGTTATATTGAGGTAATCTGTATTGTAAATAAATCATTCTATTGCTTTCATTCACAGCGTGGCTGGATGTAATCGATTCTTTTAAAAAAAAATGTCATCAACCTTAACTTATAAGTACTTAACAAACTAAATAGTTACTATGGAGCACAGTTACCCATGGGGGAGCAAAGTAGGCACATTTTACGGTACATTCATTTTCCGGGAAAATTACAACCGATACTGTAATAACACCCAAGTAAGCCAAGCAGAAGTGTTCGCATGTTTGTGTATTCGTATGGGTATAAGAGAACCGGTGTAATTACTAGCATAGTGGTATCCTTTGGTAATATTGCAGTCAAGATTGTACTCTCGGGCTCTAGGGTTGCTTCTATGCATGTCGCTCGATACTTTAATAAGCAAGCCGCGCCATATACGAACATACATACAAACATGCATACATACATACATACATACATGCGTACATTTGTTTGAAGTTGAGCTAATGTGGAAATATCATGTTCCACCAAGTAGCGAGATTTTTACAACTATAATTACATTTGATATCAAAACTAATGAAAACTAAGACCGATTTGATAAAACTTTAAAAATAAATAAACATGCAATGATCAATAACATCATCACATAATTTTGTAGCTAAATTCGATTTAACAGCGTAAAATTAACGTTATTACCACGTAATTGTCACGAGCAAATGATAATAACATTGCGAAAAATCGCCTCATTACTCTCTATTCTTTAGTTAACCAGTATTATACCCACCGGTGTATATACCCACAAGCTAAACGGTAACGGCCCATCAGCCTAAGATTACTAACGGGCTCTTACCAAAGCCCATTTGGAACAATCTCACTGAGATTTGCCCTAATTACGTCCGCTGGGCAAATCACCCTAATTAATATTATCAAGAAATTATGAAGGATAATGGTGGAGCTGTGATGAGGAATGCTTTAACCAACTTAGGATACTTGGATGTGGTGATTTTGGTTTATTAATTAGAAATTAAGGGGTATAGAGGTTAAAATGTGATACGAGTGCAACGGGTTAGTTTTAAAACGAACTACGTTGAAGTAAGAGAAATTAAATTAAGTAAGTAAATAAATAAATAAATAAATATCTGGGGACAATGTCACATCAATTGACCTAGTCCCAAACTAGTCTCTAGGTTTGTACTATGGGTACTAGACAACGATATAAATACTTACATAGAGAAATATATACTTAAATACATAGAAAATATCCAAGACTCAGGAACAAATATTCGCGGTCATCACACAAATATCTGCCCTTACCGGGATTTGAATCCAGGACCCCCTAGCCTCGTAGGCAGGGTCACTACCAACTAGGCCAGCGCGTCGTCAAAACGAACTGAGGGCCCTGCCAAGGTGCACTACGCTAACTAGCGTTTCTATTCGTTTCGTTTTTAAACCAATCGCGTCACTGGTACGTCACGTGTCTTTTCGTATCACGTCATCTAGCAGCGACGCGATTGGCTTAAAAACGGAACGAATAGAAACGCTGGTTAACGTAATGCTGCTTGTCTAGAGCCTCTGAACGTATACACGTGTTTTGTGTATGAGAGAACCTTTGTAATATTATTACAAATGTTTTTCCTTCCTTGACTTTACATTTGAAAATTTTATGAGGAATAGAAATAGAAATAGAAAATGTTCAACGCATGCAAAGAACAATAGGTAAAATAATAATAAAGTAAACAGAAAACATTACGTTGAACAGGATCCCTTTCAGTATTGAGCCGCTATGAAACCTGATTTTCGGAGGGACCCTGACTTAAAAACTATCCTTATTTAATTTAAACTGAAATAGGTAACATAAGGTAAAAAACAAAGAGGTACAAAGACCTCTAACTATAGATGTAGTTTATTGTAATCATATCATTGTACACACTATTAAATTGAATACCTATCGTCATTAGTCAAATTGGTGACATTATTCTGTGAACTCAAAGAGTTTTATTAATGCATATGCATACATTTAAATCTGTACATATCTGTAGATAACATCTTAGCCTGGTTGTGCAAAATGTGGTCACAGAATTATCAACAAGTTTTTGTAGTTGTTGGTGTATCTGTGGCTCTGCCTACCCCACTCTGGGAGTGAAGGCGTGATTTTATGATTGATTGTACATATTGGATTTTTGATATCTATTTAAGGCCTTTCACGTATTTTGTTCAGTGAAGTGCCAGTTGCCTAAACATCCTATTCTCTTTTCCTTTCCGTCCTCTTTTCGATTTCATCACTCATTTTATAAAACAGCCCTTAATTTTACTCTATTTTTTTTGGACAGAAATTGTCTTTTACCTTGTAAGTTTCTATTTTATCGTTAACTTTAAATAAGAATCGTCATGTATCAAATTGGTGACATCCCTTGTCATTATTGTTACACTATCTACTCGAGTTTAATGTTCGCTTCCATTAGATGCGTTACATTTAAACAACTCATTGTTTTGACAATGCGCACGCATTGGCTTGGATGTCATAGTTGGAATGAATTACCATTGCAAATTGGCTGTCATCGGCTATGGTATTCTGTAACGTACCTGCTGTGAATTCTTTAACGTGTTCATCGCATAACTACCAGCCTTACTAACTTCTAGATCGGGGTTGCTCTAAATTTTCAAAAATCTAATTTTATACGCTGCATAATTTTCCAACGCAATGTTTACAGCACATTTTTTCACTTACTCGATTTTCCCATTCCAGATAGAATTTGATAGTGTCGACGGAGCTCCGCCGACGTGGAGCCCCTATTTCTGGTCGGTTTGGCTTTCCGGGCCTTCTGCAAAACTAACGAAACTTTAACTTACCTACCTATTTCGACACAATTATAAGTGGCAAAATAGCCATTAGGATAAATCCGGATAGGAAAATATGCGACTCAGAAAAATCGTAAAAAAATGCGAATTGACATTTTGCTACCAATACATTAGATTTTTGTAAATTATGAATCCCCCCTCCCCTCCTTCTTGATTCGTAACGATTAAAGTCAATTACAGTATAATCCAAAACCACGAGGGGACTGTAGGTACTCCATTCGTTTAGGTAGGTACTTACTACATTTTGGATAGTGTCAAGTCTTATAAATGCAGACTACGAAAAAAATATGGAAGTTACTTCGAATGATTAATTATTTATTCCTTGTCCTTTAGCATTTCTAAGCGATATTTAATCGATCTTTATATCGTTTCCATTACTTAACTCTTAGTTCAATGCCAAGACAAGATTAAAGCAATTATATTTAATCTGAAACAACAACAATCTGGGCAACAATATTACTTAGACATCCTTTCTCTGTATCTTTATCTTGTAGATTATATAAGCAAAAGTTTTCATTTGTTTAGTCTTTACGGTTGAACACCTAAACCGATCGATATGAAATTTGGTCGACATCAAGTTTACAGCCAAAGACATAGTATAGTCATAGAGTACTGTTTATCTCAAGAAATCGAACGGTTGCGAGGGAATAGTGATAGACAACTGCGCGGACAGAGTCAAGGGCAAAAGCTAGTTGTAAACATAATTACAGTCTCAGCACAGGCCCAGGCAGAGGCCCTTATTATGAGAAGTCAACACTTGCCAATGTTCATGCAGTTATAAAGATAGAACTATATGACTACTATAAGTCTAGTCTTTTAGACTAGTTTAAAAACTCCAGGGGTCTATTAAAAATGGTAAATTGAAGTCGACGACAATTATAGTTGCTTATCTTTATTGTGCTGTTAATAATACCACCGTGTCAGCCTCATTTATGTAAATGTGATCGTATCTCATTTACATGTTCCAGTGATATATGACATCATTATGACCTAACTTCATCCTGAATTACTTCATTTGAGCCAATGAAACGTAGGCTATATATTTTTTAATAATAATATTTTCCTTGGTAAACATATTTAATTAAAACGGATTTCTCTTAATAACTTAATTTTTTTATTCGATTCTTTATTAAAACTACTTATTTGAAAAAATCGATATCTTTAAGGTCCAATTTGGACACCCCTAAAATCAATATTTTTTCAATTTGCACCAGGTAACGTCACCAAACAAAACGGGCAACCCTATTTCTTATAATAACACCGTAAAAAAGTAGGTTACAAAGACATTTCAGCCAGGGTTGTGCTAACACACTTTTCCTACGTCAACCTACTTGGAAGGGTAATGGCGCAAGTTAGTCCATTAAATGATTTAACTGCCGTTCGCTAAATCGCCGTTTTTATATACCACTTAACTTTTTACTTGAATTTATGGCGCTTATACGACGGTTCACTTATGTGCAGTTTTAATACAGTTTAAGTGGTTCTGCTCAACTATTTCACTACTTCCAGCGCTGCTGTGGAAAGACTAACTAATAGAGATATTTCCGCCCAGGCTAGCATCGTACCGGCGAGAAACTTTACAAATTATGGAACTTTCTTATAAGAAATGTAACTTCTAAAAATATTCCCATTTTATTGAAAGATAATATTATCAAAGGAGCATGGGCAGAAATGTATGAACACTGGCCTAGAAACCAATAACAATAAGCACTATTAATATCCTTTTTAATTCTAAAACAATTTTGTGAAGCGGGAAACCTCAAATAACTGTGAGAAATATTTAAAAAATCTGGAACATTGAGACGCCTACATAGACGACGTTAGCATAATTACTTTAAAACACCGCTGTCTTTGCATGGCGATAACTTTTTTTATAAAAAGATTTCGAACTACCTGCGTTAGTAATAGTTTTACAACTTAGAATTATCTATCCGGTGACATATCTCTTGTCCTCATTGGTCATATAGGCCAAATTAGCCCACCCTCCTTTTCATCCAAGTTCTTGCTCCAAGAGCTGATCTGATGATGGAGTCGGAAGGTGAGTCTTGGATGTTTTCTGTGTATTTAAGTACGTATTTCTCTATTGAAGTAACTTTATCGTTGTCTAGTACCCATAGTACAAGCCTAGAGCTTAGTTTGGGACTAGATCTTAGTGTGAGATGTGCCTCCTAATAATTTAATTGACACCCATCGTAAAATTCACCTATTTTGTTCCTTCCTACAAATTAATACCCGTTGCCACATTCAAAATAAGGAAGTACGACCAACTTTTCAATCTGTGATATAATCCCTGTATTGTCTATGAAACTTCTTATTACAGTTTTCCGGAACATTCGCTCTGCCAAATTTTCTTTGGAAAACAATTTTCCGTCCAATTTTGCATAATACGTAATAAATCTTACGTAGAAACTTTTAGTGGCGTTAAAGACATAAAGGTGCTATAGAGCACGAACTGAGATGTTGTTTATGGCCTTAGATTATTATCTGGCGTTTTAAGGGACTTATTGCCTTGGAAGAAGCTAGTTTAACGGGTTGTTTCCGAGTTTGATTGGTTGATATTGCGTTTTAGGCCATTAACACTTTCAGCGCTTGGCTATAAATCATAATAAATCATATTGTATATGGAATTTGAGTATTACACATGGGTTGTTACAAATATTTAACTATTAGTATCACCAACTTCTATCTTTACAGATGTATACACAATTCAGTTACTCATATTACCAAATAAGCAAAATAATTATAGCATGGAATAAATGAATGAATGAGTGAAATGAATGAATGAAATGAATGAATGAAATGAACGAATGAATGAATGAAATTAATGAATGAAATAAGTTTGTTCAACACACAAATCTTAAGAATAAGACAACTAACAATTTGCTAAAAAGGTCACCACTCAGCTTAGTGCCACGAAATATGCCAATGGATATTTTGTTTCTACTTCATTTACATGCAGCTACTGCCAGCAGCACTACTCGCGCTGCAGGCAATAATTCTTCCGAGTGCAGTGTGTGTTTACGTGATGCTCCTAACTCACTCCGCTTTTAAAAGCTTGCCATGGCTCTCTGACTTCCACCCACACCAAAAAGTTTCTGTGGAAAATTTTATGTTTGGGACAAGCTTTTGTTGCCGACTGTACTTATTTTTGTAAAGTCATTATCTGCTTATTAAGACCAAAGTAATGAGTTCCAACACGGTGGATCTACGTCAAGTATAAATAAATAATTATTATGGGACAAATCTCACACAAAAAGACCTAGTCCCAAACTAAGCTCTAGGCTTGTACTATAGGTATTTCTCCACATAAGTATGTACGATATACATACTTATGTGGAGAAATACATACTTAAATACGTAGAAAACATGACATACTCAGAAAAAACTTGACTTCATCACACAAATATTTGCCTATACCGGGAATAGAACACAGGACCGCTAGCTTCGTACTAGATCACTACCAACTAAACGAGTCCCGTAACAAGAATTTGTCAGTAATAGCGAACTTTCTTTATATACAAGTAGAACGAAATGGTTATCATGACTACGTATTGGCGGGAGTTCTAAAGTGAGAGTTGTCTCTATGACTAAGGCTAAAGCCATCTAATGCGGTGACACGCGATTTCAATGCGAAGCGGTGCGACGCGGCGGCCTTGTCCTACGTGTGCGCGAATCGCCCCGCCGCGGGACGTACCTCCGCCGCCGACAACCGACGCCGCGTCGCTTCGTGCGAAAAATATCAAACCGTTTCATCGCGTTCGCTTTGTATCGCGCCGCGCCGCCCGCACCCCGCGCCTGTGTTGGTGACGTAGGGCACTTCAATAGCTGTCGACTGTTTGTTTCTTTCGCGCCGCGTCGCTCCGCATCGCATTCGCGTGGAATTCGCAAAGACTGCATCGAGCGTCCAGTGGCTCCCCCATTAGTGTTTCTGTGTTTTCTAATAAACTTAACTATTATCTTAAAATGGAAGAGGTTTTTTCCTGTACAAATGGCTACACAATCTGAAAAAAACAACAACAACAAAAACAACAAGTGTGATGACGCGCTGTCCTAGTTGGTAGTTGCCTACGAAGCTAGCGGTTCGAATCCCGGTAAGGGCAGATATTTGTGTAATGAGCGCGAATATTTGTTCCTGAGTCATGGATGTTTTCTATGTATATAAGTATATATTTCTATATATAAGTATTTATATCGTTGTCTAGTACCCATAGTACAGGCCTAGAGCTTAGTTTGGGACTATGCCAATTGGTGTGACATTGTCCCCTGATATTCATTTATTTATTTAAGTTTGTCAGATGATTTTAAATAGGTAAAATCACTTTAGTCGCCTGTGTCTCAGAAGTCAATCAAGTCTACGTAGTCATGATTTAAAAATTTATAATAACATATACATAATGATTTTTAAAAGCTGTCCTCATTCGATGTCACAATAACTTATTTTAAAAAAAAGCTCTCTTTACATTTATTGGGAGTAAAATAATTTACCTAATTATTTTTTAAGATTTTATTTTAAAACTAAGTCGGCTTTGTTTAAAAGTATAACTATGCCAAATTACAGCTTTGTAGTACTAAGAGCCTCTGAAATATACCGTCAACAGACACACAGACAGACGGACATGGTGAAACTATAAAGGCTTCTTGTTGACTACGGAACCCTAGAAACCAGATGAAAATGCTGCTTTTTTGGATAAAACAAGAACTTGATATCAACCGAGTTTGGAATACGTCCAAAATACACGCAACATAATAAAAAAATCTTGGCACAAAAAATGCTACATCAGACTCTATAATACGAAACAAATTCAAAGTCAGTCTTTTTTTGCGGAAAATTTGATTTACATAATATTTCTAGATAAATCCATGACAAAAAAAACTTTCTGTTAAGCTTAACACAAAAGTAAAAATACGCCCGAGGCAAATGACTGACATACCTTAAAAGCTTTATGTGCTACCTAAAAATGAAATAAGTCTGAATAAAGTAATATTTTCCTAAAGCAAAAGAACTTTGTTTTGTAAAAAACCATTTTGCATCTTGTATTCATTTGCTTTTTCCATAAAATTATCTTATCTTAAATAGCGATAAAATACATTAAAAATATGGAGATATTAATAAAATTAGAGAGTTATAACCTTATAACACTTCGCTTTTCAATATGATTCTAGGAAACAAATGACGACTTCCTTATATTAAGATCTTCATTTCTGACATTGGTCATTTCTAACTATGATTATTTTTCTACATTACATTAAGGGTACCTACGCGTAGAAAGTATAGCCGAATCAGAGGCCCTAGCCAAGATGCACTATGCTAACTAGCGTTTCTATTCGTTTCGTTTTTAAACCAATCGCGTCACTGGTAGATGACGTGATGCGAAAAGTAACGTGATCTACCATTGACGCGATTGGTTTCAAAACGAAACGAATAGAAACGCTAGTTAGCGTAATGCATCTTGGCAAGGGCCTCTGAAGTCAGCATCAGCATTTACTAACTTTTTTTAAAAGTAAAACTCCTTACCTAGATTTAAATTTCTATTGGTTATACTAAGACAGGGTAATTGAATTAGGTAAGTAAAATGTTATAAAATACAATTTCTATGGAACTTAATACCAGTGCAGCGAAGTTAAGTAAAAAGTTTACTTTAACTCACTAGAGCATAAAAATAGTTTTAGTCCGCTTCCATAAACAAAAACTATAAGAGCATGAGAAGTGAAAAGGTTTTCGACTACATGCTGATGCTAAAATAATGTTTTAAAACTAGGCATCCACGCGAAATAAATTACGTACTCCCGTCCGTGACTGTACATCGCCTCCGGCGCGTGAGATAAGTACCTCCTTGTCATCGAGATCTCGCCTTGAAAGCTGTTTTCCTTTTTATCCTTTCGCCAAAGGAAACCGAGCAGAACATCACGTCTATTTATACTTTGAAACAGCTGTTTTAGGGCGTACTTTTTGCATAAATCTTGGGTTATTGGACGGAGTTTGAAACATTGAATCGCTGTAAGTGATTTGCTTTTTGCTTGAAATTGTAAAATCTGATTCGTAAAGTTTTTTCTTAGGATTCCAAAGAACTTTTGGAGAAGAGTTGCCACCGGTTTTGATAGTGAGTATGTTTCTAAACATTGAAAACTTTAAACACGTTAGTTATAAAAGAACGATATCTCCTTTCGTATGTTTTGTTAATTTTAAAATGATGAAAATTAATGGTTTTGTTTACATTATTACTCAAATATTTGGCTATTCATTGGCTTTAATTATTTCTCTACCACTCGAAGCTTAACTGGAAAAGATCCCAAGAGTTTTTATTTAAAAAGTTCGTCTTTGTACATTGATGTTATATTTATGTCTATATTATATTTGTTATCTATTTCGTTAGTACAAACAAACATACTCGTTAAGGTATTGCTTTCTGAATTGTTGTATTAATTGAGTTTACTCGCATTATAATAAATCCCTACATAAAATCAGAATAAAGATAAGAAAACCCACCCCGTATAATGGTCCTTCTAACCGGATAACGTCTAAGCGTTTGAATGTTATTTCCGTGTATTTTTAGTGGCTGTTTCGACCGGCCTCGAATAGGGCTCGTTAATAATTGCTGATGTCACGAACACAACTTGCACTGCTGGCATTATTCAGTGGTTAGTGCCCTTACATGGCAAACGGGTTTTCAATAAAATTGTTTTAGTTTGTAGTTTTGTGGAATCTGCTGCTGGTATTTAATATAAGTCTGATGGTAAGTCAGCACGTCGTGAAAGCCAAAAATTACGCTATAAATACATACATACATACATTAAATCACGCCTGTTTCCCAGAGGGGTAGGCAGAGACCACTTCTTTCCACCTGCTACCATCTTGAACTTATGCCCTATATTTAGATTTATTTTATATGCCATACGTCAGGCGGGCAAATTGAACTGCAGAGCTATGTCCTGGTAACCTTCAAAAGTACGGTTGACCGTATTAGCTTCACTTTTGTACTTTGTCACTTTAACGTCATGTTTGAACTGCGATCTGTCAAAGGCATTGAAGTGACATGGTACAAAATTGTACAGCTTGTTGTTTTATTTTCCAGAAAACGGCCGTTTTATCCAATAAAATAACTACCTGCGATGAAATTGACTTTATAAAAAGCGGCCAAGTGCGAGTCGGGCTCGCCCATGAAGGGTTCCGTGAAAGGGAAATTGCGGTTTACGATTTATGACGTATTAAAAAAAAACTACTTACTAGATCTCGTTCAAACCAATTTTCGCTGGAAGTTTGCATGGTAATGTACATCATATATTATTTTTACATTTGTCATTCCCTTATTTTAGAAGTTACAGGGGGGGGACACATTTTTCCACTTTGGAAGCGTCGCTCGCGCAAACTATTCAGTTTAGAAAAAATATATATTTGAAACCTCAATATCATTTTTGAAGACCTATCCATAAATACCCCACACGTATGGGTTTGATGAAAAAAATATATTTGAGTTTCAGTTCTAAGTATGGGGAACCCCAAAAATTTATTGTTTTTTTTCTAATTTTGTATGAAAATCTTATTGCGGTTTATCGAATACATCTACTTACAAAGTTTCCATAGTATAGCTCTTATAGTTACGGAAAAAAGTGGCTGTGACATACGGACGGACGGACGGACAGACATGACGAATCTATAAGGGTTCCGTTTTTTGCCATTTGGCTACGAAACCCTAAAAAGGTCTCTATATATAGGGTGGGCCAAAAAATTTCACTTTTACTAGCTTTTACTGTTGCTATTTACATTTATTTTGTGCTCACCCTGTACAATTGTTAAAAGCTTTAGAAAAGCTTTAGAACTGGTTTCGTTAATTTTGAACACATTGTATTATTTTATATTAAAACCTATACCTACTGGGCTAAGATTCTGCACGGTAAAAAAAATATTGTTTTTGACGCGTTTGCGTAATGTCAACGCTTTGATTGCTCTTATTTACTTGACAGTAATGGCGGCGGTATTGTTCTTATCAATACCATAACATGTCAAAGGCAATCTAGTTTTATGCAGTGGAATACAGGCCCTGAACGGATATTGGGTAGCAGTGTAAGCACATGTAATAAACAAACTTCCCGCCTATCCGCCCCGCTTCGGATTTTCCTTAATGGCTTATCAGCGACCGCGGCACCTGGAAATATAGTTGTACTAGTTCCTTAATAAGCAGCAATCTTCTTTTTTTATGGTCACAAAGTAAAAAAAAACCTTTATAGTTTCACCATGTCCATCAGTTAGAAATAGAAACATTTATTCGACGATCACAAGAAAAAACAGAATAAATTAAACATCAAACAAAGAATGGGAACCAAGAAAACAAAATTAAACAATAAAGAAGTGGAATTTAAACACCTTTTTGTTCTACCGTGTTTTTAGCAAATAAATAATCATTATTATTTTTAGAAAAAAATACAATTGTAGCATAATTTTGCCATGGGTGATTCCTTGACGTCGAAATTGACGCCACTCAGCACTATGTCACGGCATGAACCGCGGCGCTTTTTTTCACACACTCTTCTTCCCTTCTTCTTCCTATCTTCTTTTCTGACACTCTCTTAATTTTTGATGCTTCTTTGTTTACTGCATATTCAACACTGATGATAAACTTTGCTATTAAATAAAATACGAGCCAAGCCATTCCAAACAAAGGGTTTATTGTCTAACGCACTCGCAATCACGATCATTTTCATTTTGAAAATCGAAGGCTTGTCTGCATACAAAATGAAAACAATTGCTCCATTGTAAAGCCGGTTGCGATTGCGAGTTCATTAGACAATAAGGCCTCTGGACTAATCTACTATTAGCCATTGTGGAGTTCCTATGGCTACTTTCCGTCTTCATCATCATACCAGATCACATGGTACCTTAATGGTACAAGAACTTGAATTTGCTAACTGTGCCTTCCATGTATATATATGAAGCCTCAATGTTCGTTAGGAGCCATCCGAAGTTTTTTAAAAAGAATAAAGATACCTGTGGTTTTCGCACCAGATACCCAGACCACCTCGTAGTGCCCGCCAAGAGAACCAAACTATACAGCAGAAGTACTTACTGTATGTCCATAAGTATTTACAATAAGCTACCCAATGTATTAAAAAACTTATCTTTAATTAAGTTCAAGCGGGAACTAAAAAAATGGCTCATACAAAAATGTTTATATTCCATGGACGAATATTTTAATAATTATGACTAAATTGTAATAACCTGATATTGACATAAAAATTTCTCATGATTTCCATAATTAATAATATTAAAAGTAACCTTGTAAATTCAATAGGGCAAATTATTTACCATATATTTTACGTGCTGCTTAGCGGCAGATTATGTGTTGCCAATGTAATTTAATAAGACCTTTCTGTACACCATGATCTATGTAAAATAAAGATTTGATTTGATTTGATTTGATTTGATTTGATTTGATATGACAATCGGATTGTATCCAAAATTTCCAGTCAATCCGATATCTAAAAGTAGGTTAGAGACTTCTTCGATTTGTTCACATACATAGCACAAGTGTTTCTATAGCTCTGTGGAATTAAGGCATGAAACTATATACCGTGCCCGGGACGTACCCGAAGGATTTTAACAGAGTTTTCCTGAGGTAAAATGGATATAAAAATGTTACATTAACATGGATCGAAATCGGACTTTTTTAAATTTTCATTTTTTTCATACAAGTTAAATGGAATAAAATAAAAATTGTTTTGAGAGATATCATCAGAAAAAAGAATACTAAAATAAAAGTACCCATAGGGAATGTTTAACTTGTTAAAAACTATAGATACAGAGATCTTATTTTGTGTTAGTTACTGACCTAATAATAGGTATATTCATGGTATATTAGTTATATTATAACAGAGAAATTTTAAAATGTTAATGTTATATTTAAATTACGCGTTGCAATACTCTTACAGGGTTGTACTTAGAAGTAAGTTTCTTTTGTACAAAATGCAATAAATAAATAAATAAATAAATATTTTCGCTTCTCCAGGAAACAGCCTAAGGACGAGCTAGAACGTCCCAGGCATGGTGTACCTATATATTTGTATGTATGGGGAAAAAAGTCAATGCTTATCCAATAAAGATCTGGCCTCATAGGTACTCGTACATTTAAGTAGTACCATTGTGATAAGAAATATGTTTAAAAAAAGACTGGTGAGCTTCTTGCGGCATTTCTTCTCTACAGTGGTCTCCTCTTGCGAAGCGCTGGTAGATTCTTGACGTGTAAAAGTGCCCGTGCAGCCTACTTACTGAATAAATGTCTTTATTTTTAACTTTATCTTTACATACCTATACATACATACATACATTAAATCACGCCTGTTTCCCAGAGGGGTAGGCAGAGACCACTTTCCACCTGCTACAACTTTATCTTTAAGAAAGAGAATACGGCATTATTGACTTAAGTATGGTTTAATTAGCGCCAAGTTAATCACAAGTGCCCAATTATTAAGGGTCCTTGTAACGACACGCAACAAACCTTTCAGTCTTTGGTGAAAAAGGGCGCTTAAGTCACAACATTCCTATTACATTCTCAATCTTATCTATACAAGCACAGTGTTAAAATTTGTTGTAGCTTGAATAAGAAGAGACCTTTTACCTTACGAAGAAAGCCGATAAAAGGATTTTATTATCAGCCAGTTCGGCTAACTTTCGAAACTTCACATCTTGCATAGCCATGGTCTTGGAAAAACAACCTTTTCTGCGCCGAGAAAGGTACAAAGTTGGACAAAAAAGCAATGACAAATACGAAGTCGATGAGATGAGTCAGATTTGTCGACACGGTCGTGGTCAATTTCATTAGGGCCCTGTTTAACTAATTCGACAGAAAACGCCCCAAGTACAAGTGTGCCTCTATTGTTGGTTACATTCGTTACGTTTTGTGGCATTTGGGCAGGGCTTGGAAACTGTTCGAAAAATACCCGTTAATTAAATAATTAGGTTCTTAACCAGGTTTTTTGAAAACGCTCGATCAGAGCGGAATCGATTCGCGAGCGTTACGATCGCTGGGATTAACCGGAGAGCTTAGGGCTGATTTACATTGGTCCTGCAAAAGCATGCCAGTAGAAGTACATTGACGAGTTGGTTTTCACGTTTGAGGCGAGAGCTATTGTAACGACGCAATGTACTTCTACTGGCATGCTTTTGGTGGCCTAATGTAAATTAGCCATTATTGTCTAATGCACTCGCAATCACGATCGTTTTCATTTTGAAAATCAAAGGCTTGTCTGCATACAAAATGAAAACAATTGCTCCGCTTTGACGCCGGTTGCGATTGCGAGTTCGTTAAACAATAGCCCCTCTGGTGTTTTTGGTTTTTGATTCTTCCTGTATTTGGTTGGCATTGCCACTAAAATGATAAGATTGGCTTGACTTCAAGCTGAGCAAATGAAAATGCAACTAAAGATCTAGCTTATAGGGTAGGAAAGACGAGAAAACGAGGACGGTGAGAACAAATTAGCGAGCAAAATTAACCGTTTCGATCAGGGACAGTTTTATTTTGCTCTTCGATCAGAACCGAAATAATATCGAATCTGTTCAATCGGAATCGAAATGAAAATGCTCTATTTGAAATGTATGGCGTATCCGATAAGCTGTTAAAAAAAATAACCAGGTTTCCGAGCCCTGCATTTGGGTTATGATACCAAAAAAATATTAGCAACTATTCGTGACAAGGTGTGAAAAATCATTTATTCATCTAGAATGCCTTTGTTTTTTAATAAGGGCGCGTTTATTGTTATGTCAGGTACATATTACTGTCGGACGGCTCTTCACAATATAAACCAATTCAACCCCGGGACAATACGCACTAACCCGGGACTTTATCTGCCCGGGAATATCCCCGGGCATACGCTACGGCTTCGCTTTTGTCCGGGTGGAACCAACTGACATAATAAGGGTTCACTAAATGCTCAGCTTAAGATAAATTAAGAGTAAATTGTGCTCTAATTCGCTATGTTAATTTAGATCAAACTAAAGTTTTTTTATGTTAGAATTTACAGGAAAAAGTTTCATTTAATTAACTCACTTTTGATATGTATATTTAAATAGATATTAACTCAAATTTAATTAAAATTGACGGGATGTTTTAATTGAATAAATTGGATAGAGTTGTCTATGTGTACAGACGGCCAAATATGTGGTAGGTGTGGTATTCCATTTGCAATACCTAATGATACGAGTTCTTGGCAAAATTTAACTTAATTTTTTGTGAAACGAGTGAATGCATAATATAATTTTCTTTACCAACGGTTTCAAAACGAATTTTAATGAACAAAATCTTCAGTTCAAAACTTATTGCATCCGGCATACAGTTACATGCAAAAATTGCTTGAGTAATTTGGGAAATAATTCATATGTTGTATTAAATTGCATAAACTTAAAAAACGCAATAATCGACTGTTATAATATTTGACAATAAAACAATTCCACGAGGTTAAAACGGGTTAGTAAATTTAAAATGTCATGTCAACACACTCAAATTAACTACACTTTGGCTAGTAATGTCCTTGTTTAAAAGAAATTATCCATTTGTATGTACAAATAAACAAAAAATGTCACGTAATTTCAAATACAAAATATACATATATAAACATACAGGCACACACATACAGATACAAACTTACAACAGACCTCTATTTTTGTCGGGAGTTACAAAAATAGGACTGACAGTTTTAAAAAAAAATACACGACTGCCCAAAAAAATGAGTGTAATGTTTTCAGAGTTCATGTATGTATGTATGTACGATTTTTTATTCCGCCATAACTTCTAAACGCCTGAGCAGATTTACAGCCGAAACCTATATTGAAACCGCGGACAGATAAGGCTTACTTCGGGTTAAAAATTGACATTTGCCCATACAAAATGTGTTAAATTTTAACCCGAAGTAAGCCTATCTATCCGCCGTTTGAATATAGGGTTCGGCCATTAGATATGTGTGGTATCGTTAGTATCCTATCACCATCTCGAGTGACAGTGTTAAACTTGAAATAATAACAACGAGAAAATGTGAATTGGGATAGACCAAATAAAATAACTCACCGTTTTTACATTCTAATTCGAAAGAATGGGTAATTTTAAGAGACCAAATTCATTAATTTTGTATTTGACCCAATAGTTTTGTTTGAATATCTTTATTTATTTAGCAGACATTTTATGGATGACATGATTATTTTTAATTTTGGCTGGCATTTTCTAATATATTAAAACAATTAAATGATATCTAATGATAAAAAGTGATTGTAATAATGTATTAAAACATACTATTTCAAGCGGTTTTCGCCTAATCCGTAAGATACACCTAGGAGGGCTTCAAGCCGAAAACGAAAGTCAAACAAAGGTTAAATATACTTTTGTCAAAATATCCGAAATAGATAAATATTTCAAAAACTTATTAATGCAGAACGGCTTTAAAACCCCATTCCTCGAAATGGTTTTCGAATTAGAGTAATTGTAAAAATATGAACAATCCCAATTACTAACATAGTTAGGTATATCGACGACAATATAAAAAATGCAGTAGGGTTTTTGCTTTTCATCATTAAAATATTTCCCTTTTACTTTAAGATTTTAATAAACATCACCAAGCTTCAAAAGGAAACCTGAGTGTTTAATATAACATAAACTACACCGAGTATCGCGCATCAACTGAAGTAGTTACAGAGAAAATGACTACGGAGCAAATATTTGAACTCAACCAAGCGTGTTGCTGACAATTTACGCAACCTTGGACTAAATGAATTAGCTAGATTTGTTTACACTCGGCCTTAAGGGAACGAAATGTTTTATCATACTTATTATCATGGAGCTTATAATAACGTTTATCTTTTTGTAATCGTCGTTTATTATAATATTCATGTTATTGAAAACAGATGCGAGATTACTCTTTCGATGGATAAAGTCCCTTACTGTGTATTATTATAAAATTTCAGAGTATTTTTCGATCGGGAATAGCGTTTATTCATCATTGTTAATGTTATTGTTGTAGTATTGCTATTGTTTTTATCCACCAACTCAAAACATAACGTCGCTGTGCCTGCCAAATTCGCTATCGTAAAATGTGCCTACTTTGCTCCCCCATGGGTAACTATGCTCCATAGTAACTATTTCGTTTGTTACTTATAAGTTAAGGTTGATGACAAATTTTCTAAAAAGAATCGATGTATACATCCATCCACGCAGTGAATGAAAGCAATAGAATGATTTACAATACAGATTACCTCAATATAACCATGGAGCATAATTACCCGTGGGGGAGCAAAGTAGGCACATTTTACGGTATTTGTTTCACATAAAGGATTTTAAATTTTAGACAGTTGAATCAAAGTTCGTAATCCTTTATGTAAAAATAAACACATAGCGAATTTGGCAGGCACAGCGATGATAATTATAATTCACATGGAAACCATTGTAATATTAGTCTGCTTAACTTTTCTCAAAAAGTGCCAACAATCCTAGCGGCATTTTGGGTCTATGTGAGTTTTATGTAAACCTTCGGGTGAAATAAACACCGTTTCAGTAAAAAACAGTATAACTTGCGTTGATTATTAATAACAATACATTCGGACTAAAAATAATTAGAGTGATAGCACCAGTGTTGGACACTTAATGACAGGCACCATTAATGGACACTTAATCCTTAATTCCACGATCTTATACGGTCATAAATTGATTGTTGCAAAACAAGTGAATAACCCTTATCTTCTGCAAAATAAGAATCAAGGTATTGATTCTCTCAAAAGAAAAGGTGAGCGAACTCAGGAGTGATGTGCAAGCGGCAAGTTTAAGTAGTCCCGTCAAAGCGAACAAAACACATTTCAGCGCGTGTATTCAATTTGGCAGCATGGCTTCTCGAACTTATAAGGCTGCCTAATTGAGAATGCACGCGCTAATATGTGTTTTGCTCGCTCTGACGGGACTACTTAAACTCGCCGCTTGGACTTCACTTCTGCATTCGCTCACCTTTGCTTTTGAGAGAATCAATACCCAAGTGTCCATCATTGGTCCTTGTCCATTATTTGTCCCACCACCTTATGCAAAAGATAATAACTAGACAGTTCTTAATAAACCGGAGTATACGACAGTAACTAACCACCACACGTAGAGACGGTAAAGTTTGCCGAGATAACCCAGACAGTAGTTTCAGCAAATGCTGCAAGATAGGAGTAGCTTGTAATGCGCAGCTGGAAACCTTTATCGAACTTGTATTTATTAACCTTCGAGTAATGTCACACGATACGAATTCCAATACCGAGGTTATAGTATCAATGCATTTAATTTTACATGTGTAGAATTTTACCGGCCTTTTTTTTTCAAATTGTTAAACTTCCATATGAATAACCTAACCAACAAAAAGTTGGAAAACCCCCAACATTGACATTTCAAAGTTCAATACTTCAAAAACGGCTGAACCGATTTCAATATAAAATGTCTAAGAACCACCGCTAGAAAACCTGCTTTCAAATAAAAACCGCATCCAATTCGGTTCATCCGTTTAAGAGCTACGGTGCCACAGACAGACACACACACACACTTACACGTCAAACTTATAACACCCCTCTTTTTTGCGTCGGGGGTTAATTATAACACCCCTCTTTTTTGCGTCGGGGGTTAAAAATGTTCAATATCTTCTAACAATATTTTTGACTAGTGACCGGCCCTCGTTTCGCTTCGGCTTAAGTGACTTTTCTGAACATTCGTACACAAATGACATAGAAATTGTCCGTGTGATGGTGAAGGTCGCATCAAAATCTGTTGCGTGGTTTAGAAGGAGTTAACAAATATACAGAAAGACAGACAGATGCGGAAAGTTATTTTAACTTACTATAGTTTATATAATATTTTAACTGACGGGTAATATTCGTGTGTGGATAAATGAATATCTTAATGATCTCAATCATTTCTTGACGATTTTTTTTTGGGAATGTGTATATATTTACTGTAGGTACAAACAAAAGATTTAACAATGTAATATTTGAACATTGTTGAACGGTTGCATTTTGGATTAAAAATACTTTTTTTTTTATTATGGCTTCTACATCTATTGTAGGTAGATGTATTTCGCCAACGCCAACTTGACATTAGACACGCTTGGAAAATGTTCGGTGATAAAAACACTTAAATAAGACATTTTAAATATTTCCAATGACAGTATACTTAGTATACTACCCGCCTGTTTGCAAACTTATCTTATGTAGGTACCTATATCTTATACTAGAGGACGCCCGCGACTTCGTACGCGTAGAATTAGTTTCCCGCTACTCCCCCCATTTTTTCCCGTTGGGGGTCGATTTTCGGGAAATCCTTTCTTAGTGCTCACTTACATCATGAAAGGAACCCCTGTACCAAATTTCATGTTTCTAGGTACAATAGTTTCGGCTGTGCGTTGATACATCAGTCAGTCAGTTTAGCCTTTTATATAATTATATATCTATATATATAAAAGGCAAAACTGACTGACTGACATATCAACGCACAGCCGAAACTACTGTACCTAGAATCTTGAAATTTGGTACAGGGGTTCCTTTCATGATGTAAGTGAGCACTAAGAAAGGATTTTCCGAAAATTGACCCCCAACGGGAAGAAATGGGGTGGGAGTAGCGGGAAACTAATTCTACGCGTACGAAGTCGCGGACGTCCTCTAGTAGATTATACAAATGTGACCTTTCGGATGTCACTTTGACCCTTTCTACTTACTCTTGCAATATTAGAAAATTAACGAATACACATACATACCTAGTTTCCGTATTAACTATTCCACGGACGCTTCAGTAAGAGCGATAACAGACGGTCTGCAGGCTAAATGCACGGTTATAATGCAGTTGTATTTTAGTTCGCTGTAAGCGGACCGCACAGTCAGTTTGCAGTTTCGACGGAGTTATGCTGACCACGCAAAAACTCCATCCAAACAGCGGCTCTATTCCAGGCGGTAAAATCTAAATCGTATTTGACCAGGGGCTATTGCCTAACGCACTCGCATGTATGTATAAATGTATAAAAAAATTAATTATTAAGAAAAAAAACCCGACTGCAATAAATAAACAACTGAAAACCGAAAAACAAGCTCTATAATCTATAGAACATTGTAAGAGCAATGTACTTATTGATATTTATAACAATTTAAATTTAACTTGAATATTGGAAAAGGTGTTGCAGGCGGGGACAAGCTAGTCCAAATGTTAATGTTTTTTAAGAAATTCGTTTTTTAATTCATTGCTTGTCCCCGCCTGCAACACCTTTTCCAATATTCAAGTTAAATTTAAATTGTTATAAATATCAATAAGTACATTGCTCTTACAATGTTCTATAGATTATAGAGCTTGTTTTTCGGTTTTCAGTTGTTTATTTATTGCAGTCGGGTTTTTTTTCTTAATAATTAATTTTATTTCACACTTTTCAGTTTTATTAATTTACTAGCTTTTTAGAATTAGTAATTTTGCCATCCCACGGGAGCACTTTAGCCTATGTATTAATCCAGTGTATAAGCAAATTCCAAATTATATCCAACCAAATTCGTCCATCCGTTTTAGCGAATTTCACACTTTTCAGTTTTATTAATTTACTAGCTTTTAAGAATTAGTACTTAATTTTGCCATCCCACGGGAACACTGTAGCCTATGTATTAATCCAGTGTATAAGCAAATTGCAAATTATTTCCAACCAAATTCGTCCATCCGTTTTAGCGAATTTCACACTTTTCAGTTTTATTAATTTACTAGCTTTTAAGAATTAGTACTTAATTTTGCCATCCCACGGGAACACTGTAGCCTATGTATTAATCCAGTGTATAAGCAAATTCCAAATTATTTCCAACCAAATTCGTCCATCCGTTTTAGCGAAGAAGTAACAAACTCACGCACGTATAACCATTCGCATTGATATTATGTTATGTACGATAGGATGTAAATAGGTACATCCAGCGCACACAATCGCTCCGGCCGAAATAATAATCGATAAAAATACCCTCGGTGTGTGAGTCCGACTCGCACTTGACGGTCGGTTTTCAGTATTTGACGCTTGTGTATTTTACCGTTATAAAGATACAACAAAAAAAATGGTTCGCAGTTTTTTAATCTTAATTTTGTATAGAATAATACAAACTGACAATATCCCAAACAAAGCATGTAGGACGAAGTTCTTCGATCCATGAGCGCGAGCGGGCTCTGCCGCTCCTATTTACACCCCAGAGGGCCCAGACAAGATGCATTACGCTTACAAGCGTTTCTATTCGTTTCGTTTTTAAACCAATCGCGTCACTGGTAGATCACGTGATACGAAAAGTCACGTGATCTACCAGTGAAGCGATTGGTTTAAAGAGGAAACGAATAGAAACGCTTCTAAGCGTAATGCATCTTGTCTGGACCCTCTGGCGTCCGCGACACGATGCGTAGAACTTTGTCGCTGTATATTATACTTTCATGTATAAACTAAAGTCGCACACTTTCAGAATGAATGAATTTTACGATTTAGATGTTAATGCGTATGTATATTTTAGTAGATGTAAGTGCCCTAGGTAATAAAGAAAAGTTAGTGTATTTAATTTTCTACAAGATTAATTTTCGGTACTTGGTGGTCAAAAAATAACTTAACCTAACTAAGCCTATTCGGATTCTGGATGGTCAAAAAAAAACTTTACCCTAACCTAACCATAGCTATTAGTTTATTTAACTTTGATAAATACCTCTATCCCCCATTTCAACTCCTTAGGAATACCTATTGTTTTCAAAATCGCCAAAAGTAAGATGTTTTTAGTAACACCAATTTTAACGTTTCTAACTACAAACATGACGAACTCTCATATAAAATTCTACTTCCCCCTTTTATTCCTTAGTCGCTGCAAGCTATACATACATTTCAGTTGTGTTTGTATATGCCAATTTTCACGTTTCTAACTTCACAAAATAAATGCGTTTTTGAAGGCGGATTTTCGTTTTTTAAGACATTTGTTTCATTTTGTACTTTTTACAGATCATAATACGCTTATGTACCTACCTAGTCTTAGTTGATATGAAACTTTAAGACATTTCACGATCGCCGCCAGCAACGCCGCGGGAAAGTCATAATCATATTTAAACAATTAAATGTCCTTCGTTGTAGTCGCTCAACTATCTTAATCGAGATATCTTATCGCCACCCTTGAGAAAGGTATCGTTGAGGAGTTCCGGTGGCCATTCGGTGGTCTTTATCATTTTATCATCAGTTCCATTTCACCAAATGATAGGTACTTTCTGAATGCAAATGCTAGACTTGTTACTAAATATACTAAAATCGCTATATGTTTGCCTACAATATTTGAAGAGTTCCCTCAATTCGAAACTAATCCCCTGATTGGATTTAGATCTGGTGACAATGGGACCACCTCAAAAGTACACTCTATCAACACAAATAAGATTTTTTAAAATCGGTCCACAATTGATGGAGAAATCGGTGAAAATACATTAAAAATAATGAAATACATACAGTGGAAAGTATAACCTCCTCCTTTTTTGAAGTCGGTTAAAAATGACGAAACTCATACAAAATTCTACACCTTAATTTTACTCCTTAGGATTTATAATATGAGTAGGATTAGTAGGATTAGTGGATAATAGCTTCTTAACGCGTCTTCGTCCGCTTATATTTCGATTATGGTTATTCCCTCGGAAACTTTTAAATTTTCCGGGATAAAAAGTAGCCTATGTGTTAATCCAGGGTATAAGCTATCTCCATTCCAAATTTCATCCAAATCCGTCCAGCCGTTGCAGCGTGAAGAGGTAAGAAACACACACACACACACACACACACACACACACACACAAACTTTCGCATTTATAATATTAGTAGGATAATGTAATTTTTTGTTCAAGTTTTATAAGTAACTTTTTGTATATGCCCAATAGTTTGAGTTTCGACACTTTAAAGGTTAAAGTATAATTTCATTTTGAGTTGTAATTTGCTTTACCAAATTACATTTAAACATATGAGTTGTGTATATTTTTGTAATCGCCTTTTAATATTCTTCATTTTGATACCCTTTTGGATTTATTTGATAAAAGTTTTTTTTTCAAACCACACATTATGGCACCTTAAATCCGCCATGTTGTTTTTTTTTTGACGTCACCTATCCTAGAACACTTGGGTTACAGAGACAAATCCAACGACACCTTAATTTTAGAAATCCGTCCAGCCGTTTGGATGATACGAGGTAATAAAGAATATTACATACATACATACATACATAGATACGCGCGAAAAACATTACCCTTCTTGGCAGTCGGGTAAAAAGCATTTTATTAATGACTTCATATTGACCCATTACAGGCGGAGTTGTTTTGAAGTGTAGGATCTTCGTTTTTAGGGTTCCGTACCAAAATGGTACAAAAGGAACCCTTATGGTGAGACTTCGTTGTCTGTCTGTCTGTCTGTCTGTCTGTATGTCACAGCAGGTTTTCTCAGCAACTACAAATGTTTTCAACTTGAAATTTGGCATAGTTGTACAACTTGCATGCCCGCATCTATTTGTGGTAAAAAAAATATGAAATTAATTTTATTAATAATTGAAAAGGGGTCTAGAATGGGGGGTTCAAAAATGAAAAAGGTTCGATTATAGCAAATGGGGTGTCTTATGAAAGGTCTTAATCTGCACATTTCAAAACTATTTTTTTGAAAATTCTGTGATGTACTTTTTGATTTATAGTCAAAAATTTACAAAAAATGACCGTCCGCCCCCCCCCCCTTATCTCCGAAGTTTATTAATCAAAAATTCTGAAAAAAAATCTGACATATAGATAATTACTTATATTTTCTGGGAAAAATAAAATAAAGTGTTTATTATTTACAGTTTTTGAGAAATAACAAAAAAACTAAGAAAATCTGTATTAAAATTTAGGATAGTCAAAATCGACCTTACTGCCTGGAAAATAAAGCTTATAACAAAATGACTATTTTCTTTTGCGGTTACCAAGCATATTATCTTCAATACGGAACCCTCGGTGCGCGAGTCCGACTCGCACTTGACCGGTTTTTTTTTATGTTGTTTTATTTTGTATTACAGCGTATTTGATAAAATTTGAGCATCAACAACTACACAAAATAAATGAATAAATATTACGGGACAATCCCACATAAATTGACATAGTCCCAAACTAAGCTCTAGGCTCGTAATATGGGTACTAAATTATACGTATATACAGAAATATATACTTGAATACAAAGAAAACATTCAACACTCATGAAAAAATATTCGGGCTCATCACACAAATATCTGCACTTACCGCGATTTGAACCTAGGACCGCTAGCATCGAAAGCAATGTCATTACCAACGAGACTAACGTAAATGTGGTATCATTATGGTACCGCTATATTGGACGTCCCCAGTCACGATAATTCTCGCCCCGGAAAATATCGTTTCCCGTGGGCGAAGGTAAACTCTAAACTAAGCTACGGGACAGAATGTATTTTCCCCAAGCCAGTACTAAATCCCTAACATAAACTTTATTTATATATACAAAACGGCTCTCGTGTACTCGTGTTTTAATTAAAAATATACATAATTGAATCTGTCCCGTTGATTCCCTTGTGAATTTGCCTTAAAGGCATCCATGTAATGCAATTGACAAAATACTTTATGCATGTTAAAATAGAACTTAAAATCTTGATCAACAACAAATTAATCGCTATCACATTGAAAACACATTCAAATTTTACTTCTAAATTCATCAAGATAGAGTACTTTATAGGTTGTCGATGTTTAATACGATGGGTTTGGTAGATACTTCGCAAAGTCCGACAAATATTTGCTCAAAGCCTTTGAGAAAAAACGCCCTGTTGATTTGGAGTTTCAGTTTAATTACAGATTTTGAAGCGTTAAATGATTAATGTAATCCGTTCGAGTGTCCCTCGAAATCCCTAGCAACGTTTGTCCTAACACATCGTTTGTCCTAATTTTTATTTGTCCTAAACTGGTTTTCAGATGAGTAAGGCAACTTTTTAAGTTTTCCAATTATATCTGCAGTTCGGTTAGGTTAGGGTTGTATTATAACAACACTAAAAAGTTTTAACATTTAAGCGGAAATGGATTTAGGATAAACGAAAATTCGGACAAACGATGCATTAGGACAAATGACGATTAGGGATTCCATAGGGGAATCAATTCGTTCCAATGGATATATAAGGCTAGCGAAATACATGTAAACACATGTTAAGTTCGAATTTTCGAACTGTTTTGTTCGAAGTGTTTTCAATTCAATTCAATTCATTTATTTCGAATGTCATGGATTCATATTTGTTAGTAAGTACATAAATTCTTATAAACTACTTGTTAATACATAAGAGCGAGCAGATTAAAATAACATAAATTAAACTACCTACTTAATTTGTCCGAAATGCCTAAAGTTAGAAATACCTTTAATACGAAAGCCGTTTAACTTTTCAAGATTAATATAAAACAAATGTAACCTGACCTGGTTTAAAAGGTATAATTCATTTAAAAAGTTAATGATTATAGAAAAAATGCATTTCTATTTATAAGTACCTACGAAAATTCTAACAAACGAAACATTTGTGAATCATAATTTCGGACTTTGCGATACGTTACCCATACATGTCAATGAACGACCCCGTTTTGTAGTACATTGACGCGTAATAAACGTTATAACCGTTCGATAATATTGACGCTGCAATGTATAGAAACTGGGTCAGGTTTAACGGTACGTATAAATATTACCGACCTTATACTGAACTAGATTTATTAAGTGTAGGGTTCTATAGGATTTAGAAATGTTTATTTTCCAATTATTAGTCGAAAATTATTTAGAAAAAACCGGTCAAGTGCGAGTCAGACTCTCGCACCGAGGGAAAATACCATATAATTTTTGTTTTTCTTGAGAGTTTCGAAATATACGTTTTTTGCGGCATAAACAGCCGTATCTTAGAAGTTTATAGTATTTTTCACAGCTGCAAGGGACTGTAGACCTGAGGGTTCCGTTTTTCCTTTTGATATACGGGACCCTAAAAATGACAATAGATCTTCCTGTAGGCCTATAATATTATTAGTCATGTTTCTCGATGTGGATAAAGTATTTGTCACTTTCTGACCAGTATGTACGTGCGAGAGTGACGGATGCTTTATCCACCGCGATAAAGACGACCATAATACGGGCCCTGTTGTCAATAGGTACACACCAACTAAACAATAGGGGTTTATTCCAGACGTTAAAACGATATTTCTGTGAAGTAAATAAGTAGGTAATTTCATAACGTTAACAATCGATGACATAGGAAAGCAATATGGTTTTATTGAGTGGACTAGTCCGAGGTAAAAATATATAGCTACCATATTATAGTCAGCTAAAGGGTGATTCTAAAAGTAATTATGCAACATTGCAATTAGCTGTGTGAAGTACTGCTGTTCGCGTGATCAATTTATTTTATAATATCTTACTGTACTAAAAGTAATTAAACTGTCAAGTGTATACAATTTATTAAAGTGTTACTTGTTGATAAGCTATGGCACCCATGTGACTGAATAATTTATTTTTAAATTGTATTTTATTTTTAGAGCGTCACGATACTTACTTAGGTATAATTAATTTACTAGCTTTTGCAGGTGTCTCCGTCTGCGTGTAAGTAGTCTATCGCTATTCCTCCGAGAACTGTCCAATTATTATTTTTTATTTATTGAAAAATACAAAAGTAAGAACAAATGTCGGACTTAATGCCTTGAGGCATTCTCCACCAGTCAACCATTGGGCCAAACAAAGACAGTTAGAAGTTTTTAGTAGGAATTTTCTGGTATAAAAACCCCCTCTAAATCTGGCCGTAGAAGTGATTTTCAAAATGTGAAAAGCATTATTAATATAAATATTTGGATCCGGAACCGAATCAATACAACTTGGTGGTCGTGTCGTTAACCCTTTAACCGTAAAAAACCAGTAACAGGGTTAGTCATTGTTCGTTCGTAGTGGGTTGTTTGTTCATTATATTTTTAATTTGGAGCAGTTTTACAACCGCCGACCACCTGACGCCAAACTTCTTAGGGGGGTCTGGTTAGGGGTTGTTTTTAATGTCTTGAGGTGCAAGCTTAGTAGAGATTTAAATAATAAAGAATCCTGTTCAATTTAGAAACAGTTTTTTTCCTATTAGCTACAGTTTACAGAAAAGTTAAAATAAATGTTCTGATGACTTGAAATTCCTGTTTTATGTCGGTTAAGAAGATGAGACGCCAAAATACTAATAACTGACAATTGGCATGAAGTTAGAGATGCCACGAATATTTGGTTTCTATTCGGTATTCGGCCTAAAAACCATCGCTATGTTACTTATTTCTACGGGTTTATTTAGCACTTATTTCATTCCCGGGATAAACCAGACATAATCTTAGAGTCAGACGCAGATTTAGGGTCTTCATTTAGTGAAAGTATCATATAAGTATTACATTTATCATACTAAACTTTTCCCACATCACACGATTAAACCTAGGAAATAGGTTTCAAAAGCGCCTCTTAATTTTAGATATTTTCTTTCTGGTCTGACCCACGATTGACTCATATCCCACCAGGTGGTAAATTATGATGAAGAGGATTATGGCTCGCTAGTTCACTAGAAGCATATTCACTCCTAATTTGAAGACACCTATATATCTCTCAGGAAATATAGACAAAGGAAGCAAATATCCTTACTTACTTTCTTTACGAAATCTTCAGACAGACAGCGTTTCGGCTGATATCAAACAAAATTCGACTGCAAAATATTTTCTCCCCCGACTTATCCAATGTAAATCTCGGGACCGTAAACCTTTTAGGCGTGACATCGCTAATCTTACTCCTCGAGACCCAAACTTCGCACATACAAATTATCTTCCCTGCTTTATGGATTATGCGAGAGTTGATGTCGATTCCACTCAGTTTTCTGTTGATAACTCGCTCATTGAATACAAAACGGACACATTCCAAAATAATTTGCTCTTGCATTGAAAATCTTATACGAACAGCTTCTAATTTTAAAATCCAACACTGACTGATTTTGGAATGCGTCCGTTTTGAATTCAATAAACGAACTGTTAATGAAAAATTAACATGGTTTTCATTTGTTTTGTCTCATCGTGTACCTATATGAATAAGTTGTTGCGTCTGTAACCGCCTTAATAGCATAGACTAGGTAATCTAGTTATTCATAGACTATGAGCTGTCATTGCTTATAGATCATTCATATCGCTTTCCCTGTCAACTTCACAGAGTGCCGTACGCAGATCATTTTTGTATATTATTAAAGTTAAGTTTGGATTAAAGTCATATAAAGTCCATAGTATTTCAATTTATACATCAACACCGTCCAGGAGCCTAGAAACAACGGTTCGAACCCGTGCCTAGGATTTTGGGACAAGTCAACGTCACCATCAGGAGTCCACGAGTGCATCAGGTAATACCGCTTTGCCAGGATAAGG
This sequence comes from Acleris cristana, assembly GCA_948252455.1. Classification (NCBI taxonomy): domain Eukaryota; kingdom Metazoa; phylum Arthropoda; class Insecta; order Lepidoptera; family Tortricidae; genus Acleris; species Acleris cristana. The sequence continues at coordinate 9,900,899 of OX411790.1, forward strand.
AACCCGAGTATAATAACGCACAATAATAGTATTTAAACTTTTTAGTTTTTAATTAATGTTTGAAGAAAGAAAGAGATCATTTACTGCCCCATAAAATAGCAAATAAAAAATCATGGAGCCTTTAACTTAACTAGCAAGACATAATGCAGATATAACATGACATGAATATCGGCCATACAGAAAGACAGACAAACAGACTGACGCAGAAAACGTGTTTGTTTTATATAAAGAAAAATAAAGAAGATAAAGAAGTTGTATAAGCTGTTGCGGTCCTCTTAACCTTGTACAAATTTAAGTGCCACAGGGACAGGTCCCAGAGGCCATTACAACAATTCTTGTCAAAACAAGTCTTGAAGATGTACAAAGTCTCTAACTGTCCAAGGACTTAATATTTAATAATAAGTCTTTACTGACGAAAAGTGTTATTTAGATAAAATGTGTGGTTAGTTTAATTTAAGTGCAAAATAATGATGTAGGGTAAAGTCACCAGCAGTCAGCCAGGGACCTGTCGTCGGCCTTTGCTTATACTTTGTATCAATGGAAAGAGTAGGAAAGATATATTTCCCACTCTTCGCACTCATATAAGGTAGACTACTGGTCTCTGGCTGACCACTGGTGACTTTACCCTATGTAAAGTCGCCGTCAATAGAACTTGCAAAAGATATAAACAAAACCAAACGAACCAATTCACCATGATTACTCGATAGTCAAGTAGTTTTAAAGACCAAGTGAGGTCTTTGCAATGATAACACTAGATCATTATTTTCATACAAAGATTAAGATGAAATAACTATTCATTATACGTTATTTTTAACAAAAACACGCTTTGTGAATATTTGAGGTTTCGTGTCAAACAGTACTAATTTGTTTAAATCGTTCACAAGTTCTACTGACGGCGACTTTAGCTTGCTTTTGAAATTGTAAATGTGCTTACCCATAGTCAAGACGTTGTACTGTGGAATTGTGTGAATGTAATGCATGTAATGGAAGTATAATCGGTCTCGAAAGGCCAAATTAAAAATTAAATAGATTACAAGTAAGTACTTTACTAAGCAGCACAAGAACTTTACACATCTGAGGCGCAAGACAAGATGCATTACGCTAACCAGCGTTTTCTATTCGTTTCGTTTTGAAACCAATCGTGTCACTGTTTGATCACGTGACTTTTCGTATCACATATCTACCAGTGACGCGATTGGTTTAAAAACGAAACGAATAGAAACGCTAGTAAGCGTAATGCGTCTGGCAAAGGCCTCAGCTATTCGTATCTTCTGTTTCCTATTTGCGTCAGCCACAAAGGTACGTAATTTCGTATCCGTCCCACATCCGACTCGCGAATTTCCCGTCAATCACGGGATCCCCTGGGCACGCTTACATAATTCCCCAAGAATTAACCGATTCAGGAAGTCATTTATGACGTAAGTCCAAATATAGTTGCATTCTAAATTAAACCGTAAACATGGCACATGAAAAGCTCAAATGGGGGTGTGGTTTGTCGAGTTGTGCACGTTAGATCTCGACCGCAGATTGCGTCTTGGTTTATTTTAAACAAACTTTTGATTGAGGTTTCTCAGGGGATTCATTTTTTTAATAAGAGGGTTGAGCGGTTTGAAGCGGACTGAATATATTTAATAGGCGCTTTGATTTATTTATTAACTTAACTAGTTTTCGTGGGGTTTCTTAAATGTAATTTATGGTTAAAACTCGTTACTAATTGTTGAATCTGACCCAAATCCGTGGCAATATTTATTCGATTTTCGAATTTTTGACCGTTAATTCAATTAACTACAGAGGGCTTATTGTCTAACGCACTCGCAATCGCCACCGGCTTCACAGTGGAGCAATTGTTTTCATTTTGTATGCAGACAAGCCTTCGATTTTCAAAATTAAAACGATCGTGATTGCGAGTGCGTTAGACAATAAGCCCTCTGATCAGGGAAGGTACGAAAAAAACCCTAAATGGCTCCCTAATCGATGCCAAGCGATAAAATAACACCAAAGTAAACGGCTTAGAATACGAGTATCTTTAACGGATTTAAGTATAAATGTAAACATCTCGACATGCGTCACAAACCGCCACGTAATAACACATAAGTTTATAAGTCTGTTTTAAGAATAAAACGATGAGTTTAGAACGGTATTAGGAGTAAGAAGTTTTACGTTTGCGATGATTAGGTACGCGTATTACGATGCATCTTGACGTCACCTTATCTTTACATAGTATAAAACAAAGTCGCTCCCACTGTCTGTACGCTTAGATCTTTTAAACTACTCAACAGATTTTAATGCAGTTTTCATCAATAGCTAGAATGATTCAAGGGGTTTTTTTTCTATCTATATATATAAAAGGCAAACCTGACTGACTTATATATCAACGCACAGCCAAAACTACTGTACCTGGAAACTTGAAATTTGGTACAGTGGTTCCTTTCATGATGTAAGTGAGCACTAAGAAAGGATTTTCCGAAAATCGACCCCCAACGGGAAGAAATGGGGGAGTACCTGGAAACTAATTCTACGCGTACGAAGTCGCGGGCGTCCTCTAGTGTAAGTATAATAAATTCTGGATTATTTACGGGTGTTGCAGAAAACTCACATAATCCGAAGCAAAGCGAGGGCGGGTCGCTAGTAAGTAAATATAACGGTTGCCCGCGACTCCGTCCACGTAGAAATTGTTTATTGCTATTCTCTCCAGAACTGTCCCTTTTTCCAGGATGTGGTATCTTATATCCTACATTCAGATTCAGATTTGGATGAATTTTGAAATTGAGATAGCATATACCCTGGATTAACACATAGGCTACTTTTCATCCCGGAAAACTCAAAGAGTTCTCGAGGGAATATCGATAATGGAAATCCCTCGCAACATGGGATGCGGACAAAGTCGCGAGCAGAAGCTAGTAACCACAGAACAGAAAAAACAGTAGAAGTGTCAAGTGGCCGTGTAACGTGTGGCATAGTTATGCGGAGTTCCGCATAACCTACCATACTTTTGCCGCGATCGCTTATTTCGATATTTCGATATTTCTAAAACAGGAAATAAATCCAGAAGCATGTCTTATTGTGCTATTTTGGAGTGTAAAAACGATAGCCGCACCAAAAATATTTTCCATGGTCTCGTGTTGTTTTTATGATAGTTTGAGTATTGGCAACAACAGGTCTGATACTAAGCTCATGCCACTTCCACTGATTTTTCTATTCCGTGCTACTAACAAACTAAATATCACAAAGTAGAAACTCCGTAGATTTTATCCTAGTTTAACCGTTAAACAGCGAATTGAAAACCGTAAAAGAACAATTAACCCGCGTGCCTTCGCGTGAAACCTCACTTAACACCTTTAGTGCCTAGGACACGATTTCAAGCCCACTTTGTTTGAAAACGAGGAAGCTAGGCACTGGATGTCGTAAAAGCACTTACAGTGATACTGCATTGTTTCTAAAGAGCCAATGAACTTTAGCATATTGCCGTTCTTGGTTAAAAACTGGCTGTTTATAGCTTAAAACTCGGTAAATTATCCGCTAGATGCTCGAAAGATGACGTTAACAAATCATCTATTTACATAATTCAATTTTAAATCTATTGAAAATTCTTTATGATCGATGCTATACTTACTAGCATGATCTGATCTCAAACTTTAACAAAATTGTATATTCCGATGGAAAAAAATAAACGAAATTGACAAATTGACAATATCGCTAAGGCAGGAAATAACGAATTGGAAATTATGCAAATGGCAAAATCGCTTCGATGGTAAAACGAGTTTGGGAAATTTTAAAATTTACCCCAGCAACCTCTAGCTTAACTAACAAACCGATATCCAATCTTTGCATAAGGAATGTAGGCACAAATTGTAAAATTTCCAAATTTAATTACTTAGAATAGAATAGAATAGAAAAACATTTATTTCGCTTAATTATAATCTTACCACCAACCTTATCTTTTAACCTATCACCAAGCAGCAGTATTAGAATTTTTGTGTTCCAGCGTGGGGATTTTGTAAAGAGGTATTGCACCTTAAGCCCGATTTACATTTGTCAAGGACAGTGGCAAGTACAGTACCAAAGACAGTAGAGTGAAAATAGAAAGCGATTATATTTGGATCCACTGGCAAGGCAACTTGACTCACTACTGTCCAATCGGTTTACACTACAGCTGTACTGTCCACTGTGCACTGTCCTTACATACATATACATGTAAAATCAAGCCTTCATTCCCAGAGTGGGGTAGGCAGAGCTACAGAATTACCAACAACTCTAAAAAAATGTTAAGTATGTCTAAATTAATAGATTGAAGTTGGTGCAGCTTATTTTTTTTTATTTTATAAAAAACTTATTCTATTTCTAAACACACTTTGTACTTAACAAAACATATTGCAGTCTGTTTTTTCTATCGATAGATAACTATTCAGACAAACCGAGTACCAGGACATAAAGGCCGCTCAGGAGGTTTCCTTATCTGGATTCACAAACGCCATTGATCGGAAACTAACCTAGTGCGTTAACAAACAGATCACACTTCAGCTTAACGAAGCAATCCCAATCTGGGTCGTATCACTGATTGCATTCATGTCTCAGTTCATTAATATCGGATCCGATCGAATATTATATTCAGAACGGGGCATGCGAGATTTACTCCTCTTGACACTTGTATTCGTATTCTTAGATTAACAAGCTTTAAACTCGCCTGCTTATCTTGATATTTTAATGTAACAACACAAGGTTTTTAGGGTTACCTCCCATAAGTAAAGCAAAAGTAATTTTTTACATTTTAAAATCGAGTGAGGCAACGTTTTCTTTATTCATACATACATACATACCGTCACACCTTCATCCAAGAGTGGGCTAGGCAGAGCTACAGAATTACCAACAACTCTAACAACTTGTTGTTAATATATAATTAACTAATTAATTATTCTTTTTTTATTTTAAAAAACGCGTCCGAATCGGTCCATCTGTTTTAAATCTACAATACCACACAAACAGACAGACAGACATCCAGACAGACTTAGGTATGAAAGTTTTGGGTAACAACCCTCTTGTTTGTGTCTGAAGCTATTAAAAAAAAACGATTGGCAGCTCTTTTGTTTAATTTGTTCTGTGATGACGCCAGATAAAAAAAAAACATAAAATGAGTACATAATTTCCTTTTCCTACTCGCGTACCTACTATAAACCGCTAATATTGATATCGCTAACGGTATCATAATACCACCTATAGTGTAACCGAAGCGTGAAAACACATGGAGCAATGCTATAATGAGCGTTGCTATGGTAATAACAGTTCTATAATCATTATAATTAAACTACTTATTTACTAGCTTATTTACACTTTTAAAGACGGTTTACCTTTTGGTTTTGAAAACATTTGATTTTAATTTAATATTCCAGAGTAGCGGCATGTAGACGAAACCTCCATGTGATCTGACCCAGTTGTAAGGCAATCAGTTCGTGGCCCACTGGCCACTGCGTATCGGGAGGGCAATGACCTTAACCTCACGATTAACAGCTGGTTTAAATATTCACTCTATCTTGAAAAGACTAAGGGAAACAACGGGATAACACAGCTGGGGGTCTACTTTGAAATCAGTAATTCGAACTTCGGATCGCCCCGTCACTTTCTTGCGAATTAGTGACGCGTCGAGAGCAAAAGGGATAGCAATAGACGAAGTTCGAATTACGGATTTCAAAGTAGAGCCTCTGGCAGCAGTTCCTCAGGCAACGCCTAAAAATAAAAAATAAAAAAGAGACTGGCAACATATACATTTGATTATTTTATTTTCCCATTAGTTTAAATCCCATTAACCCTTTATTCGGCAAAAATAAAAAAGTCATGGATTCAAGCCTCTTCGGATTTTAATCCAGCAAAAAAATAAAATATCAATAAAGATATGAAAAGTGAATGTTATGGTATGTATACCACAATATACATCGCCAAATAAAGGGTTAATAATATAATCCCATCCCACTAATATTATTAATGTGAAAGTTTGTCTGTGTGTGTGTTAGTTTGTTACTCCTCCACGCTCTCCATATTGTTGACTCTCCGCAGTCACATAAGAAAATTTAAATAACCTCGTACCCACTTGTTTATTTGGGGCATATAAATAGATGTTGTAAATAACTTATTCCGACTATAATCGACGTAGCGAGAAAAGTAGCAAAAAGGAAAAGTTTTATTGTCTATGATAAAAGCAATAAATTCTTAACACTGGTGAAGATTAAATAAATATCAGAGCGCAGAACGGTCGCAAAGGTTTTGGGAATAACATTATGCCTACAGCAAACTTGCATCTGTGAGAATGTTGTTATTTTACATTAATTTGTAATGTGCTTACCTAGTTAGTTATGACCTGTTTATAAAACTAGCGATCCCGGGTCCCAATCGTTATATGGACATAAATATTAAATTATTTGTTCGAGAGGCTTGGATGTTTTCTATGTATCTTTACATAGTATAAAATAAAGTCCCTCTGTATGAAGGCTTAGATCTTTCAAACGACGCCACGAATTCTAATGTGGTTTTAATCAATAGACAGAGTAAAACAAGAGGAAGGTTTTTTTATGTACGGGTGTTACAGAATACTCACATAAACCGAAGCGAAACGAAGACGGGTCGCTAGTTTCTCTATAAAAGTATGTTTATGACTGTCTGGAATCTACATACTCTTATTTGTTAATCGTCTTGCAAAGTAAAAATCTTGATTTAGCTCCATTTTGAGACTAAGGCAATTTGTGACCATTTACAGGTTACAAGTTTCCATTTGACACAACCTCGACCAATGACGACCAGCCATTTGAGCATTGTTGCCAGTTTAGACCTGTTAAATTGTAACTTGTAGCTTTATAATACGTACCCCTGGTCGATCGACGTAAAATTCGGTTGAAATCAATGCGGATATTTTAATTAAATCCTGGTTAATCGGCATAGTTCTTCAAGGTTTCATGTAAATGTTTACGAAGCAGTGTCCCATCTTTATTCATCGACTCTTGCGACTCAAACATAAGCACTGACATTATCTGCGCAAGTATAAAAGTTTTATATTTATGTCCACTATTAATGTTCGGTTTATGACAGGACGTTATTCTGGCTGGCAAAGAATCCATGGATATTGGTATCCTAGCTTTGAAAAATAAAATGCTAAACTGCTTGTCTAGTATTTTGTTTATACCAACTGGGTTTTATTAGGTCAAGCAAGTCTCACGATAAAATTGTTTCTTTTGGGGAATAACTCTTTTATTTACTTTAAATAAATTATTTAAATATAGGTACAGTCAACATCAAAAGTATATGATCAGTTTTGTACCTTGTCATTTTACAGCCACGTAATAATGTCAAATAAGATTGTCAAATTTGTTAATGCGATAGAGTTCAAAAGTAGGAATCTAAATAATAAATTGACGTTAAAATAACAGAAATTTAGGTAACTTACCACATTGATATTTATTCCTAGCAGGGAACGAACCTGAACCTGGAACTGTTAACTTCGAAAGCACTAACTACATAGGCTGACGACACAAATGTTATAATCAAATACAAACAATACATAATCGAACTTTTTTGATTACTGAGAATCAGCAGTATTCGTATTGTTATGTTCCGGTATGGGGATAAGGCAATCTTAGCCCTTTGGGTTGGTAATGTATTTGCAGTCTATAGACTGCAGTCTTAATATTGTAGTCTATGGTCAAATGTCTATAACAATGCACTTACCGTTTGCCTTCTCTATGCTATAAAAAATACAGATAAAAAAGAAGAATGTTAAATAAAAAAATAAGTCTTGCCTCATGGTTGTATTAACAATAGTCTGGAAATTTGCCGCTTAAAGCATTTCACTGAATGTGATTCTATAGTTTAGGTACTTTAAGTGCTTGAATACGGCACCCTCGGTGCGCGAGTCCGACTCGCACTTGCGCGGTGTTTTTTAATTAAATGACAACACATTGTACCTAATACCACCTATTTACAAAATAATCTCATGAATAAGAATCAGGTTCAAAGCAATTATAAACATCACCTAATTATACTTAATTATATTTATTCGTTTACTTACCAACTAAACTCCTGCAACATTTAATTAGACTAAAAACATCCCTTCCGGTGTAAAATTACTTCTAAGGGCCATGTTACACTTCCAAGATAAGCTTACCACCAACTATATAGAGACCGTAACAACTGTAACAACAAAGCTGATTTTTGATTGTGGGTTGTGTGATATAAGATTTTTGGTTGCGTACTAGTGGCAGCCATCTTGAATGACGCAAATTATGTCAACGACTTTCAGTAAGTTGTTTAGATGTCACCTCAACTGCCCTTCTAAATAAAACGCGCATGTGCAATTTGATAGTCAAAGCAAATTTAATCCCCCATCTTAAGAAATAAGGTAACTAATACATACGCGGTTCTATGAGACATACGCCCTTTTTACTAAGGAGGGCAGTCATATGGTGTAAAGGGAATAAGAAGGGTTATAGATAATTGAAAATCATTACAGGGATTTAATTTTCGGGTATCAAAGCGTGTTGGTAAACATATTTGGTACGGTGACGTAGATATTGGGTTAAAGATAAAGATAAAAATAAAGATATTTATTCAGTAAGTAGGCTGCAATGGAACTTTTACACGTCAAGAATCTACCAGCAATAGCAATACGTCAGTAAAACCATTTACTAACGTATTGCTAACTCATTTTATCCATCACAAAAACCTCTTTAAGTACAAACACATATCATATTAGTTTCTTCATTTTTCCTCTATACATATAATATGAGTGTTCAGGATCAAGATTCGTGTAGGTTTCATACATAAACAAAATTCAGAGTACTCGTTTATATAAAAACGCTCCTTATTTTTGTGTGGGGCCCATACATACGCAGTAAATGATGTTTTAATTTTTAAACGGTTTGACGGCACTAAACCTACATACATGTGAGTGAATTAATGTTTGTAAATGTGGTTAATTATTTAAACACATTTTGCACAAACATTATATTAGTGAAAGGTGGCAAGCCCATCGCTTAACTACAAGCCTTCAATCTCTTAGTCCCATCTTACGACTTCCACAGGAAGACATGGAGTGGCACTATTTTAAACCGGTAACCACCAGAATAAAGATGTAAACCATACCTAGGTCGGAAATTGGTGCTCAATATTTAACTACAAGAAGAAACTGACTGGCAGCCTAATCGATCAACGCACAGCCAAAGGCGCTGGACCTAGGGACTTAAAATTTCCTTGGAGGGATATACCTACCTAAGGGGCACGGTGCAAGAAGGGTTTTTGCATCTCTTTCTCCTGGAAGGAAGAAAAGAAACTATAACATCTTGCATCTCCTTTCTTCATTCCTAAGAAAAGAGATACAAAACATGGGTACGCTTCAATTTGTCTCAAAACATTTTGCATAATTTCAATCAATAATTCGCGAAATGTCCCTTTCCTAAATGTCCTTTACGCAAAATGACCCTTCTGCAAAACGTCCCGTTCGCAAAACGTCCCTTCTCATAAATAAAGTCCCGTTCGCAAACTGTCCCTTTCGCAAAATTACCTGTTCGCAAAACGTCCCTTTCGCAAAATGACCCGTTCGCAAAACGTAACTTTCCATGAGAAGACTCAGAGTCTCTACTTAAACAAGCTTTTTCCTGACGGGACATTTTGCGAATGGGTCATTTCGCAGACGGGATAATTTACGATAGGGACGTTATGCAATAGGGACGTTTTGCGAATGGGGTATTTTACATAAGGGACCATTTGCAGAGAAGACGTTTTGCGAATGGGACGTAATTTTGCTGGAGGGACGTTATGCGCCCTAACCTATATTATGCTTCTTCATTTTGACAGAACGTTTTATCTCCCCAAGTCAACACGCTGTAATAAGCTCTATGGTCACCCATATCCCACATCAGGTCGCTAAGTGGATATAATTCCCGCTGCAGACGACTTTGATGGATTGAACATAAGAACAGAGGAGATATCGTGGGATAGGGAGGTGACAGATTATCATTGGAGGGTGTGGCGTTTTAATTATTATGAGGCGTATGACCTTTGGGGAGATTAAGTATTAGAAAAAAATATGATGTAAATGATTTGCAATCTGAGGCACTATTCTAATCGGTAAAACCATATTGCTTTTAACATGATATGATAATGATTTGTTTTAAACTTTAGCTTTGAAAATATGTTACAGCTGCTATTACTATCAAATAAATTAGACATATCGTAACGTTGAAAATATGATGACATATCAAAAATCAATATGGTTTTACCTACAGAGCCTCTACCTATATTCTATGCGGTAAAAACGTGTCTTTGACGTGTTATGGTATAGTTTTTAACTCGGCCGCCATTACTGTCAAGTAAATAAAAACTATCCAAACGTTGACAATACGATTACAGGTTAATCCTACCTAGAATCTCGGCGAAGGTTGTTTTGAGTTAAAAATACTTTATAAATTTTAACCTTTTCGCTTTTAAGTCGCTATAAACGCTAATAGTTTAACTGTTGCATTATTATTAAGTATTATTGAGATTCTGTATTAAAAAATAGTCGTATAAAAGCGCTTTAATTTCTTAGTATCTGCCTAGATCATGTTTTTAGAGTTTTACTTGATGTAACATTATTGCATTAGTAATGTGTTATAAAAGTTGCATTTACATCACCGTAATACAGCAGTGCAAAGGCTGGAAGTAGGTCGCGGAATGTTATTAGAGGGTGACGTGCTTAATTATTATGAGACGTTTTAATAAAAAAAACATGGCGTAAGTGATTTGCAATTAGATTTCTATCTTGTTTGGTGGTTGAGTCACCAAGTACTCTGTAATAAAAAAGTGATTTTTAAAAATATTGTTTGTATTAGTGAAAAACCACTTACTGACTTACTTATTAAGGTGCATTTTGCTCCTTGTTAACTTTGTGAGTTATGAGGTATCGCACTATCACCTTCGATAATTATGTTACATATTATATAGCACAAGCTTTGCCCGCCTTCGTCCGCGTACATATAAAATTGAATTAACTTGGAACTGAGAACTGTGAGAGCTAAGAAATAAAATGTTTTAGACATTGGTAAAATAATTAACAAATTATCTCTAATAAAATACCTATAAATAATTATCATGGAACCTTTTTGGCCAAAAAGTATAGTATTCACGGTGGTTTTGATATCGAATTGGCCACATTCACTTATTTATGGCTATATCTGAAATGTATCTTTCTTTAGAGTTATAACACTTTTAATATCAGAATGAACAAACAGAAAAAGATAACCAAACAAATAAATGATTAGACTATAGAATAAGAATACATAATGTATTATTAATTGAAATATCCACATTTCATCAAGAATGACATGGTAAGGTTTAAATGGGTCTTTATTCCACTCTAGCTAAACCATATCATTATCGTATTATTAACGTTTTGCAACATCACTTTTGATAGTAAAGGTAACCTTATTGCATAATAATAATTCGATAACAATAAGGCAAAACATCCTAGGTCAGGTAGCACATTTTACTGTAAGTTTTACATTCCACATTCCTAAAACCCGACACTTTAAACTTCGGTTTACACTAACCCAAATTCCATTACAAATTCGTAAAATCCTCTCCAAATTGGTTTAAAGTCGCGGACGCGGAAGCTTCGTATATCAAAACAAAAGTCGGACACACGATTTATTTCTCGCTTGCGATCCCAAAATAAAAGTGGTGAGGCTAAATCCGAGGTTGCGGCGCGCTGAGGCGCGGTACCGCTAGACGTGACGTCTGGACGAAGGGTTGTGGTAATATCGATAATAATGTGTCGATAATTATTGTGTGGGAGGACAGAACACTTAACCCGTCTATTTACAGGATTATTTGAATTTGAAACTCAGAGTGGGTTGAACTAAGATTGATATTGTAATACATATGTATCTGACATAACATTCCATGGTTTAAGGCCAAAAGTGAACAATGTTACTTCCTTAATATTTTGCAACAGGTGGGATCTAGGAGAAGGAAAATCCCAAGACGGCTTTTTTCGTTCGGATTGTGACGGACTCTCCATAAGCTTCTTACACTACTAAATCTAGTAATAATGACACAATTATAACACTGTGGTTGCAATTCAAGAGGTTTAAAAGGTGAAAAATTCATTGTTGAAATCTGATATTATCATAATATGCAAAATGCAAACGACTCTAACTTAAAGTAGGTAATTAATCTTAGTGTATTATTTTTGTACCGTTCCAACTACCAAATAACACTTAAATCAACAAAATAACAATTAATTTTGTCGTCCTGAGCTCAAGAACGTTATAAATTAAAAACCATATTTAGGCAATTTTCAATAATAAACACCCCGCTGTTCTCGCTTGGTAAATGTCACATTTAAATTATGTTTCATCAATTATTATTTTTTTGCATTGAAATTTAATCTCAAAGAGTAACAGTGCAGTGGATTTGTTGAAAATTCTGTCAATACTAGATGTTATTTAACGATGTTTGATAACTGCACCCACGCAAATAAAATTCTGACTATTACTTCGTAACAAACGAAAATATTCGTGACAGAGTGAACAAGTTACGATTTAAAAAAAAGAATATACCGTATTTTATCGACACCTACGTCCCATCCCTATCTCCAAGCTGTAGCATCACGTGGCACCCGGAATTAGATTTGTAAGCTATCACTCTGCACCAGCGACGCCATTACAACGCGGACAATCGCTCAAGCGGCTAGGCAACGCCTGGGCAACGCTTGGACAGGACTAACACAGGCTTAAGTCTAGCTTAAGCTTTGGAAATGTCGGCGGTGATAATTAAATTATAAGTTATTGTTTTGTTTTATTATTAAATAAGGTAGATGATGTAGTTATTTGGGAAAAAATGGATAAAGCTGCGACCACACCGGTGCTTAAAATACGATGACGGTACGGAATCGCAGTGACGCGTCGTATCAGCACCGTTTTTGACGCAAGCACACTCCAATGCTTAAAAAACGGTGACGGTACGGAATCGCAGTGACGCGTCGTATCAGCACCGTTTTTGACGCACGCTCCCCACACCGCTGCTTAAAAAACGGTGTCGTTGCTTAAAAAAAAGGCCGGGGTCATAGTAACAACATGGCGCTGTTTTTGACGAACCGTAATATACGCACCGTTAAGCATGGTGTGGAGGGCAAGCGTCAAAAGCGTCACTGCGATTCCGTACCGTCACCGTTTTTTAAGCATTGGTGTGTGGAGCTTGCGTCAACAACGGTGCTGATACGAGGCGTCACTGCGATTCCGTACCGTCACCGTATTTTAAGCACCGGTGTGGGCGTAACTTAAAAATGGCTCAACATCGGGGAGAGTGGAGTGCTAATGGCGGGGCCTACACTCAGCAGTGGATGAAGAGAAGGAAAAGGGGATGATTCCCGCGTCTTCGTACGCGCAGAATCTAATAAAAAAGGATCGTTTACTTTGCATAGTATTTTCTTCTAAGGAGAAGTGGCCACGTGATTGGACATGTACAGTCAAAAGCATAAATAAGTGATCATTTATGTACCTTGTCACTTTAACGTCGTGTTTGAAATGTCATACGAAATTGTGAAACGATTGAAAGCGACAAAGTACATAAATGATCACTTATTTATGCTGTTGACTGTACTACATCATCCGACCAAAATGTTCAAAAATTTGAAACCTTTGAAATTTCAAAATATTTGCTCGTAGAGTTTATGATTATAATTATATGTATAATAAGTAAATAATAATACTACAAGATAGACTTGCACAAATGAAACAGGAACACCCTCGAATTATTTTATTTCTAAATTCAAAATACCACATGTTATAATTTCTATGATTAACAATATTCAAGTAACATGAGACCGAATAATCAAGCACTCAAAATACGTCGCTATTTCTGTTTGGCTTTTTGTCTGCTTGGCTCTCATAAACTAAAAAACCGATTTTAATTTATCGCATAAAACAGCAAGACAAATTCACGAATACTTTTTAAATATGTCACATCATAAATGCAATTATGATGCACCAAACAAATGCAATACGCAGAATGAAAACAAATATTGCAACACACAAATTAAATTAAAACGAAACGCCATATACCTGATGTTTGTAGCGGACTATGAAATGATTAACGAAAAAATTGCATTGTTTTTGTTACTGATTATATTTGTTTGCCAGAGGAATAATATTTCGTTTTTGTTTCAGTATATTGTGATGAAATATTGTTTTACGGTATTGTATTTGCATACTTAAATAACCTCAATAAGGGTGCGGCTCCACTGAGGCGGAGATGAGCGGAGTGGAGCGGAGCTGTGCCAATATTAACCAATAGAATCTAAACTAACATACACAAGGCGCGCTTGACGTGACCGCATGCGCCTTCTATTGGTTAAAGCTGCGACCACACCGGTGCTTAAAATACGATGACGGTACGGAATCGCAGTGACGCGTCGTATCAGCACCGTTTTTGACGCAAGCTCCACACACCAATGCTTAAAAAACGGTGACGGTACGGAATCGCGGTGACGCGTCGTATCCGTACCGTTTTTGACGCATGCCCTCCACACCAATGCTTAACGGTGCGTATATTACGGTACGTCAAAAACGGCGCCATGTTGTTACTATGACCCCGTCGTTTGTTTAAGCAACGACACCGTTTTTTAAGCAGCGGTGTGGGGAGCGTGCGTCAAAAACGGTGCTGATACGACGCGTCACTGCGATTCCGTGCCGTCACCGTTTTTTAAGCATTGGTGTGTGGAGCTTGCGTCAAAAACGGTGCTGATACGACGCGTCACTGCGATTCCGTACCGTCACCGTATTTTAAGCACCGGTATGGGCGTAACTTTATATTGGCACAGCTCCGCTAAGAATGTTAGTTCAGTGAAACTAAGTATGTTCCTGCGTAATTTTCTAATACTAAGTACTAGTTTCTGCCCACGACTTCGTCCGCGTAGATTTTAAGCATCGTTATTCCCTCGGGAACGTTTAAATTTTCTGGGATGAAAAGTAGCCTATGTTTTAGGCCAGGGTATAATGCATCTCCAATTCAAAGTTCATCCAAATCCGTCCAGCCGTTGCATCGTGAAGCAGTAACAAACGGACACTTTATTTTACAAAAAAGCAAATCAGAATACAATGTTCACAAAATAAGGTTGTACAAAGGCGAACTTATCCCTTCTTTTTAAGCCAACTTCTTGGTGATTGATGAAAATAAATAAAGAGTAGCATTAGACTGACAAAAGTACAAAAAACAAAGTATATAGAAACTTAAAGAACTAAATTTTTTTAAACTTGTTTTTAACTCACTTTTTTAAATTCAAACGCGTTTAAAACATTTAGACAGTGACTGTACCTATAGTAAAATGTCGCTACAAGGCGCTCAGAGCAATCGCTACGAGTTTCGTAGGGCTACGTCGTAGACGACGCCTCGTAGAGCTTTCTTACAATGAACCAAATAGCTTGAGCTCGTTTCTCATTTGAACACAAATCTAAAGCCTCTGATGAACATCACCAATACGCATAATCAACTTTCCAACAAAAAAAACGTCGCATTTAAAAACAAACGACGCCCTTTAGGGCTCACGAAGTTAAAGTGTCCTTTAAACTTCCAAATTAATCCCTCACCCTTCACAACATAAATTTCCTAGCGAATGAAACTTTTTTAATAATGAAAATTCGTATAAATTTAATGGGATGAGACCCGCGATAACCATGGGTACGTGAATGACAGATGAGTTTAAAAAGGGGTTTAACGTCATCGTGTCTGTTGACTTTTTCACATTCAAGGACAATAACTGGGAGTTGTTTGTAATTGTAATACGCCAGGCGTGACGCTAGCTGGTGCGTAAATGATTTGCATAAAAAAAAAATGTGGTCTTATAAGTAGCTGCACACTTTTGTGCCATGTCACATTAACGCCTCTGACAGATTAGTGCGTCAGTTCAAACATGACGTTAAAGTGACAAAGCGCTAAAGTGTGCAACTTCTTATAAGGCTGACCGTACTAATTTTCAATTTGTATTACATAAATTACATAATTTAGATATGTTTAATAAACCAATAATATATATGTTACAATGCTTAACAACTTAATGCATATTTCCTAAAATGTAATCGTCTATAGGTTCAAAAGTAGAAAGTTGTAATGTCTTTTATGACTACTAATTTTCTCACAGTTCTAACTTAACCAAACCTAGTAAGAAGAAATTGACTGACAATGCCCTAAGAACAAGTAAATGATTGTTATGATAAATGAGTGTTATGTTTTAACTGTATGCTTAATAAAATAATGCAATTTATTTTTATGTAAAACGTTTATTATGATTTAAACGGCACCCGTCACCAACAGTGTATTAAGCCGTTTTATTGTTGAAACATCTGACATAGAGGCACCATCGCCTCTATTCTAGGCGGTATAAACGATATCGTAGTTTACCTGTTAAGGTATTGTTATGACGTCAGCCGTCATTACCCCATTGGGAGACAGGCGTGAAGGTATGCATGTATGTATATAAATTATTATAGCAAGCGATTTTATAGCATCATCATTATAGTATCAAATTGGAAGACTACTTTAGCAAAATGTATGACCAGGCTTGTCATTACTGGTGTTATAAAATGTGTATGCATATTTTTAATTTCTATAATTGTGGAAACAGTTTTCTTATTTTTATATTTATATTCTATCTAGTTGTAAGATTGATTGATTGATTTCATTTGATTTTATAGCAAATATGTTAGACAAGTGTGCTGGTAGATTTTGATGTGTAAAACTGCTCGTGCAGCTTTCTTACTGAACATTCATCTCTCATTATAATTGGGTTATACTGTAACTCATTTTATAAACGAGAATAAGCCAACTGCACAGATACTGATAACGCCATGCGGGTTGCTAGTTTGCCAAATCGTCGGTCAATGGCACAGAGAATATGGAACGAGACTCTGTAATTTGGATAGCACTTAGATCCTAACTAGGTGAATTCGCATTTAGGAAGCTCTATATTAATGGAATTTAATGGTCAATGATTTTTAAAGAGAGAGTGTGTCTGTTTGTGTGTATGTGTGTGTGTGCTGTGTGTGTGTGTGTGTGTGTGTGTGTGTGTGTGTGTGTGTGTGTGTGTGTGTGTTTGTGTGTGTGTGTGTGTGTGTATGTGTGTTTAGGTGTGGTGTACATACAAATAATTAACTTATTACCTTCGCATACAAACAGAAATCATACATATAAAAATAAAAACAAATATCACAGGCATCGCTTTAAAACTTTCACTTTTTTTTTTATCCTACTTAGTAACATCATAAATGTAAACGTTTTTGTGTTGTGTTTGTTTGTTATTCCTACACGCTGCAATGGCTAAACAAATTTGGATGAAATTTGATATGGAGATAGCTTACACCCTGGATTAACACATAGGTAACCTTTCATGGCGGAAAATTTAAAAGTTACCGATGGAATAACGATACCGCGGACGAAGTCGCGGGCAGAAACTAGTAAGATAATATAACAGACTAGCTCCCTAGGGTTGTAAGTTCGCAGTAAAAATTGCACTAAAATTGTGCCATATAAAGTGCAACCTCGGCAATGGCAATCTCCTGGGACCCGTCAGTCGCTCTTACTCATACAAGCATCCTTTTTACCCAGCTATTTCACTTACAGAGGCAACTTCATAAAGGTTTTTTTTTTTTTTTTTATAAGAGTGTGAGGCAAACGTGCAAGTAGGTTACCTGATGGGAAGTAATCGCCACCGCCCATAAACGCCAACAGCTCAAGAAGAGTTGTCGGTGCGTTGCCGGCCAATAACGGAAATGTAAGCTCTTTTCTTGAAGGCAGCCATGTCATAACTGGTGGGAAATACAGCCGAAGGGAGCTCGTTCCACATTTCCACTGTACGAGGCAAAAAGTGCCTAGTGAAACGCACGGTGGAAGAACGCCATTCATCAAGGTGATGTTGATGGAACCTGGCTTTACGACGAGTAGTTCGATGGTGGAACTCAGCGGCCGGTAAAAGTCCAAATAATTCTTCAGAACACTCCCCGTTGTAGTAGTTTTAGGTTGCCAGTGTCCGTCTGCCTTCACATGTTACTTATATGATAAACTGTTGTAAGACATATTATTGCATTTTCAACGTTACAACGTTAGCAGGAACTAGCTTCCTTTTTACCCGACTGCTATAATATGTTTGTTGCATTGTGACGGTCTAGAAACTAAACGCGTGGGCCGATTTTGCTGATTCTTATGTCAATCGATCTTATGAGTGTCACTAAAGATATGTCAGTGAATCAAAATTCAATATGGCGGCAAGCAGACACCATATTGTAAAAGAGAAAAAAATAAAGTCTACAAATTATAACAAGTGGGGTATCGTTAAACAGGTATTTAAAAATCATGGTTTCTTTCATCATTTTTCATTTTGAATGATCATTTAGGATTTATTACCTATTGCTAGCCGTTGGCCGAGGAAAGAGCAGATGGTCACCTGAGGCACGAATTAGTTTATTTTTTAAATTGTTAAAAAGCTTAAAAATACAACGTACATATAGGTGCGAAACCCTCGGTGCTCGAGTCTGACTAGCACTTGACCAGTTTTTACCCATGAATGCTTGAGAGCTGCTCTTGAGCTCGTGTAAATCCTACCGCACTTCTCAGATCCTACACCCGAACATAAGTGTAATCACCAAGCTGACCGCCGAGTTCGATAACAATCGACCCTTATCATGCTAAATTGGATTATTTGCGACAATTCCGGCTCATAGATTAACCCCTGTCAGGAGAAGAAAGTAATAAAAACTGGCCCCGGAATGAAAGATGTGGCATGTAGCAATGTAATATCGTTATAGTGGGTGTTTTTGACCTTTGGTATTTTCTGAATTTTATTATTTTCAAGAATAGAACACTCCTTGTCTGTTACGTTGAGGAAAATATAATGTGTTTACGCGGTTTTATCCTGTTTTTGACTTATTACAGTATGTACTTTTATCCACTAATTTTCCATAAGCAGTCGTGTGCGCATTATTGTGTTCTGGTGTGGGGATAAGACAACCGGTGAAATTGGGGTGCACTACAATAATTCCAATAAGTCATAATTCCGAATTGCTTTTAAATCCCCAATTTTTTTATAATTCCGTTTGCAATATTTTGATAGTAGACTTTGCTTTTCGATATCGCTTATAAATCAAACCTAGCCTAACGTACGTAAAGCGATTAAGTTATGCATTGAATCTAAAATAGCTCCAGCATAATATAGTTTTCGGGAAAATGTTAATTGGGACAAATGAATATTCGGAAAAAATACCGAATTTTATGGTTTCCCCGTTAAATACTACAATTCCAACGGGTGCGTAACGGTCTGTATAACAACTTTTGATATATTTTCACTAGATATAACGATTAAGTGATATAATGCACTTTTGGTATAGGTAACATATTTGGCATATTCTGATATGATCTAACTATCATCAGGTATAATGAACTTTTAATACAACAACTACTAAACTAACAGTGTAATATGGTACAACGTTTATGTGATATAACTGTGTTCGATATAACGCTCAGTGGGTATAATGTAGTACTGGTATAATCTTAAATACGTACTACTATTATAATAACCTACCTGTTCTGCGTCAGGCAGGTCTCCGTTAGGTACGTCGACGGCATACAGCATACAGGTCGGCTTGGCCACGCATTTGAAGTTTTAGGATTGCAGTCTTACGATTGTAATCCTGAGAATTCAAATGTCTATGTCTATGTCTATATGCCTTAGATCATACTTACCATCCATCCTCGCCATAAAACAAAATATTCATTGTAGAATTATTTCATGGAGACCTATGTCAAGCAGTGGATGTCTTAGGCACTACTTAGAATTAAATAGGAACCTAAGTTCAACATTTAGTTCAGTAATAAATCTTGTTACCCAACTGCTCAGGAATGTACCCTCCGGTAACGGTTTTGACGTAATATTGTTTGTTAGTTAATATGGAACCCTATTATTCATAAACGTGCAATAGCTAAAGTGTGCTGTAAATATCCTCTGGCCTTATCTGTCTTTGTGACATTTGAATTTGACGGAAAGAGACCAAGAATACTTTAGCTAAAATAGGTTTATTGTACTTTTATCATCGAAATATAATAAGTATGGAAGAGTAATCGACGCTCAAAATCTGCCCCACTGACTTAGTGCCGGCGGGGGTGGACCTATTAATGAGTGCCGAACTGTGTATCAGTCGACTTTCTGACGTAGTGTCAAACAGTTGTTTACAATCACAAAAGAAAAAATCGATATTAATGATTACCGGATTTAAATGACGCTGCAACCATGCCAAGTTGCATTGTAAATTGGTGCAGGACTCACACAGATGCAAAACAAAGCGATATTTATTTTCATTAGTAAGTTATTGAATTTTTAATATTCCATACCAAAATGTCATGGCCGATGTTATGCAATATATCTTTGAAAAATGTGAATTACAAGCAACTATAGCTCATGCAATTCACGATGGCGAGTGGGCTTTATTAGTGGTTGAACGTGTACATGCACATTGCGGTAGTGTGCGTGTCTGACGGAGCGATCAGTCGCGAGCGCGCCGTCGCTCGAGTTACTTGTGCATATTGTTTCCACGACGCTTACTGCCACGAACTACCGTCAGCATGTCCAATATCCGGAAAAAACGCAAAGTTATTCATAGCTAGGTATAACGGATTTTTATTTTGAAGTATCCTAAAATAAAAATAGTAAATTTATTTAGAACTGTGGGCCTATCCGTGTTTATCGCTTGACAAAACGGTAATAAAACATTCGACACTTTCTGACAAGTACATACATATAAGTGTGAGAGTGACGGATGTTGGATCCACGTTTAGTCACCCAAGAAACACAGCAATAATAAGCCCTCTAAAATAAAGATAAACCTACAGATAGGCTTTAATTTTAAGTAACATAAAATTGTACGTAATTTTAAGACAGAAAATACGGAGACATTTGAAATGTCATCTTCGCGACAAGATAGAGTTAGGTACATCAATTTCGTAGAAGATGCAACCAAGAAGGTCGCTAGTGTCGCTACTACATGTAGTTTTACTAAGTGTTGTTCGCATATCACATCAAGAACATAAATAAGTAGTTTGTTGTTTTATAATATTTAAGGTCAAACAAAAAAAGAATTTTTGAAATCGGACCATAATTGATGGAGAAATCAAATCGGTCAAACTGAGAACCTCCTTTTTTGAAGTCGGTTTAAAATACTTAACTGCATTTTTTCTTATCATTATTTGCTAGAGGGTTTGCGACAGTATAATAAGTATAATGTGTCCAATACTTCTCTTTATTTTTTATGCTTACCATACCCGTTCTCGCTGTCACGCACACTTTGACACGTATACAGATATGTGTTTACCACAAGTAAAGCCCACTCGCCATCATAAATTGCATGAGCTATACTACGAATGAATAGGAAATTAAATTTTATGTTATCTTTACTATCGTTAGTTTATGTACAAAATAAAAAAAACGAAATATGACCTTTTTAAGTTTTCCAAAAAATGAAGAACGCCGTCTGGCTTGGGTGGATGCAGTTCGTCGCGAATTGCGAAAAGAGAATTAGATGCCTAGCAAACATTGCAGGATTTGCAGCATCCATTTTTATGAATCGGATTATGTCATCTCAAAAACTGGAAAACATTTTTTAAAAGTCACAGCGGTCCCAAATTGTACAGTACGTTGTCAACATTTATTTACAATAATTTAATTAATATTTAAATGAATATCAGACATCGAGTGGTCTATTTTCAAGTGTAAGAAAGAGAAAGGGCTAAATTTATCTGTCAAATACGCTTTACTTGTCGATTGTGAAACAGGCGGTTAATATAAATTATACTCTATTGTATATGATCTAACTTAAGAGTTGGCTTCACATCTCTAACTGTAGAATAGAAACAGTGCCAATTGGATTATTTGTGATGTTTTCGTCTTACTACTCGTATAAAGTTAATTTTCGTCATGTTTTTTCGGCAGCATCAAATAGGCTGTACCATCCAAAGCGACTATATACCTATATATAGGTATTATACTGTCACGTATCCATATGCCTATAAGAATAAAAAAAGGGTTGCAATATATTTGGCACTTTAGGTGCTAAAGACTATTTGACGCTGACTACTCTTACAACATAATATCTTCTGATATACTATTTTACAACTTTATAATAGTGTAACACAAGTAAGTATGTTAAATGATTCAAGGGGAACAATCATTCAATCATATAAAAAAATATTAATAAAATTCGTTATTCAATTACTGTGTTGTTTTTGTATTAAACCATCCACGTGAAATGTTGAAAGACATGGCCGCGTTCAAATAACCCTTATGAAAAAAAATATTGACAAATGGAAATCTTGTGTCAGAGAGCTTGTAACCAATGGCAGATTTTTGTCTTTCAAACGGTATAAAACCTTACTGAAATTACTGTCTACTCAAACGTTATACCAGCATCTGACATAAATGACTTCATACCTTAACTCAATTAATATTTAGTTGATTATTGAAACCACTCGGTACATAAGATCTTTTGATTTCAAAAAGTGGGCGTTTTGGAGCGGATTTATCAGTCGTTTTTGTTAGACGTTACTCTATCATACTTATTATATTTCCATGACTTTTATGAATAAGTCTTACTTTAAGCATAGAATTACTTTTATTCATATCTTGATACTTATTGAAATAAAAAACTTCAATCAAACGACAATTATAAATAAATACATACAAAATAGTACCTTGTAAAATATCTACATAAACATGTAACCGAATTTTGCGGGAATATGTATGAATTTATGTTTAAAGCATTCTTTTCGTTGTATATGTACTTGATGCATAATACATTTTAAAGGTAGAATTCTGGCCGAAATATTTCAGCGATTTCATGGCCACCGGCTAGCTGGCACGACGAAAGTATATTTATTGTATATTTTTATGTTATGTTACTTATCAGTAAGGTATTTGTAAATATGTTGTTGCGTGAAATAAAGTTATTCTATTCTATAATATTCTAATTTAAAATAAAGTGTATCCAAACGTATGTTATAACTTTAGACAAAACATTTTTTATTCCTAAACTACACATCCTCCTCACAAAACGTTTCGTCCGGTCAACATCCGTTCACATAAAAATAAATCCACCAATTCTCTTTGATGCCAAGAACACAGGCATAACTATGGCATTTTTATAAACCCACGACCAGATAAGCTGGACCTGTGAAGACTCTTTTCATGGAACTTAGCTTCTGTTCGCCTACACAAAGTAGGGTTATAGTAAAATGGATTTGTAATAAATCAAAGAGTTTCTTTGAATGAAAAGAATGGGACCCGAGGGATTTTTGTTTTGTGTCGAATGAAGCTGGGGTTTAGGGTTCTGTATGACGAAATGAACCCTCTGTTATGTCTAACAATGTATGGATATGGAAATTGAAGTCATTTCAAGTGAAAAAAAAAGTTAGATGAAAGTCAGACTCACGCACATGATCCGTATCATTAAAATGATAAAGAATAGGAGTATATTTAAGAGCGTAAGGATATGACTCGTTTAAAAATGTCCGAACAGCAAAATTAAGCAAGAATGAGAGAAGACCAAAGACCAAAGACAAATTAAATAAGGATAGGCACGTTTTATTGACAGGTATTTGTTGTTTAATTGTTATGGCCCATCGCGGTCCAGCGTACGAGACGCATTTATACCTTTTAGCGAGCAACATAATCATAATCATAATCATAATCTTTATTGGAAAAATAAAAAATATTACTAGTCACAATGTATAAATGTTCAAAATACAACCTTAATTATTATAAAATAACAATATTGCGTGCGTAGTTAGTCAACTAACGCTATACAATACAGTGCTATTAATAAATTCGTCGTAACTATAGAACGACCGCTCAAGCAACCTCTACTTCAACCTTATTTTAAAAATATCTCTCTTGTAATTATCTCTCTTACGCATTACTTCGTTCCTACGCTGGCCCACTACTACGTCTTTGTACATCCCTGTTATATTTTTGTCTATTTTATAATTGTTATCTCTATTGTTTGTACAATAAAGTGTTTACATATCTACATACATACCATTAGACATTTGCTAATACAAAAAGTTTTTAACCATAATATAGTTTTTAATAATATTTAAGTTGGATTCTAGTAATCATAAATATATTGGTACGGAACCATTTATACACCTGAGATTTTAAACTACAAATAGCTAGAGAAGTTACTGCTCAACCCAGGGCCATACATCTCCGGGTAGGTCCATAAATCTAAGTTTGCGTTTGGTTAGTTTTCGAGGAAGATCTATGCTGCCATGTAGGCGGTAGCGTTTAGGAGGCCTAGTGGCTTAGGGCCGTATTAATAAACTTATCTTGGTTGAGATTTCAGTCACAAGACACATCCAAAATGACTGCTTTCTATGGGTTGACGTTTACTTTGACATCTCTCGAGTTGTGCATCTCAGTCAAGACGAGTTTATTAATACGGCCATTAGTGTGTCGACTCCTGATCGCAAGGTACTAAGTTTGAGTCCAAGTGATATATGATATGATAAGTTTATTGGTAAAAAGTAATATTTTACATGTCACGTTTACAATACTTAACCAAGTTACAATTTTATTTATTTTAGTAGAATTACATTTAAGTCACATTTATGATATTATTCAAATTACATTATTAAAACATGTTTCTTAAGTTGCCTTAGATGTATTACTAACAATTTAATTTTTATTTAAATATTATTCCTATAATATGATTATATCAAAGCTTTTCATTACTGAAACAGGCCCTAAGTATATAAAACATCAAACACAGATACATCACTTCAAAAGTGGCAAAGAAAACCGCTTAAGGCTCCAAAACTTACAACTATCATAACTCTAAATAAACTGCTATTGAAATATGCATCGTAATTCCATACCCTTGGTTTTCAATGTTGTATAAACATTTTAAAGGGTTAGAACGTTGTGTTACATACAGGGTGTGAAATTTGCCCTACCCGCAAGCGTTTTGGACCGCTTTAGTGAAACAGTTTCCATGTTCACGGATGCTGCTGCGTTTCCGACCTTTAGGGTGGATGGAGGTAAATGGTTACCCTGACAGGTGTTCATTCTCTGCTCTAATAGTACGGTATTTCCTTTGTGATATGAAAGTTTATGAGTATTATAGTCATTGTTTTCATTTGTCAGAAGTAAGAGGCGTAATAAGGAGGGTTCGATTCCTAGCTACTATATCATATTTATACAGTTTTATCTAAACATTATAGTCGCCCTAGATAAGTTATCGTTATCTAAAATTAAATAGATTGCCGTAAGCTGCCGGTCGACGATCATAAACTTTGATAGTTTTCGACAATCGTTTACGAATCAACATTTTATATCGATGGTGGTGTACAGGGTGCCTGAGTTCGGGAGTTTCATTTAAGTACCTATTTAAACAATAATAATGTAAAAATGTTAATGTATACAACTTATTCAAAAAAATAACCAAGCTTTTTACTCACATAATTCCGAAGATTTATAAAGTTTATTATCAACTTGGATAGAAATCTCAATTTGTATAATGGGGATATGAATTTTTAAGTTTATTGTAACTATAGTCAATTTATTACAAAAACAGCTTTGGTTAATAAAAGAATAAATAAGTGGCACAAATAATCCGGAATGTTAACGTGATGCCAGGTGAACTCGCTCGTAAAGAAATTGTAACAGTGCCCTTTGTTGTTTCCCTGCCGATTGTCAGTTGTTTGTGCGTGGCAAATGTACGATTTTTCCATAACGCTTACAATGCGGAAAGTAACGGGCAATAACTGTCAATATGGGGATTTACAACACGGAATTTCTTACCTTATAAAGAAAATATTGCGACCGACGAAATCAAGAACTCTGTTTGAAATTGTAACTCGGTTTGGTTGTTGTTGGAAATTGGTTGTTCTATTTATCGACTTTACTGCTTACTTTTTCGATTTAGGGCTGATTTTTCAATCCCCAGATAATACTATCCGTCAGTTAAATGTATTACTATCATTTTCTGAAGTCATATGAAAGAAAAGGACAGAGCTAAAATTTACCTTCCTGATAGCTTTATCTGGGGATTGAAAAATCAGCCCTTAAGCAAATTACTGTAGTGTACACTTTAAATACAAAACACTGACTTAAGTTTCTAAACCTATTAATTCCTCGAAAACTTCAATGTTTTTATGTAACTTTAAATTGCTTGATCTGTAAGCTACCTTATCAGGACTTGTCATTTTAACGTTAGATTTAGAGACACCCTGTAAATTTTATAAGGATAATACACAATTTGTGTCGCGTACGCATTTCTCACTCTCTGATGACTTAGTGCGAAAGGTAAGGGTGATTAAAGTGCAATAAAACTAGTATAGTGCAATACTAGCCTGCTAAGCAACATGGTAGCAGCTCAGCTAAAAAACTAGAAGCAATCGCAACCTAATTACTACCAGGGGCACGTTTTATAAAGCTACAAATTACAATTTACAGGTTACAAGTTTTCATTTGACTCAAGCTCGACCAATGACGACCAGGGGCCTGTTTTATAAAGGTACAAATTACAATTTACAGGTTACAAGTTTCCATTTGACACAACCGCGACCAATGACGACCGGCCATTTGAGCGGTGTTGCCAGTTTAGACCTGTAAAATTGTAACTTGTAGCTTTATAAAACATGCCCCAGCCATTTGAGCAGTGTTGCCAGTTTAGACCCGTGAAATTGTTACTTGTAGCTTTATAAAACATGCCCTTGGAGAGAATTGAATCTGCTTTGACTATTGAATTTGAGATACCGCTTCTCGCCTAAGAAGGGCAGAATAGCTCTTCAAGAACCTTCGAGTATGTAGTTCCCTCTCACTCTCTCTCATACGTTCTTACTTAACCGACTTTACCCGATCCCGAGCCTTTTTAAGAGCTATTTACACTATGCTGATCCAGGACGTCGTGTTAGCGGTGCGTGGCGACCCTGCCCACGAAGCTAGGGGTCCCGTGTTCGATTCCCGGTATAGGCAAATATTTGTGTGATGAGCGTGAGTGTTTGTTGCTGAGTCTTGGATGTTTATCGTTGTCTAGTACCCATATTACAAGTCTAAAGCTTAGTTTCGGTCAATTTGTGTAAGATTATCCCTTGATAATCATGACATTTTCTAACAATTATTCACCTTTGTTAGGTTTACTTCGTAAAAGTTTCACATTTCGCAAATGGAAGACGACAATCAGCCAGTCATTGCGAGTAATGACGTGGCTATGATGATGCGGAAAATAGATACTTGAACAGGGTCATAATACCCCATTACAGTATAGCGAAGGGATAGCTTAGACATACTTTTTTGTCTTATGGCATTATTAACGTAGAATAGAGGCCAACGGACGGATTGACCAACGCACAGCCAAAACCGCTGGACCTAGGGAGATGAAATTTAAAGAATATTCCCTGGTTATCCTAGAAGGGTGCACTAAGAATGAATTTTTGGAAACTCATCCCCTAAGGGCCACTTGCACCAAAAATTTAACACTTCGTTAAGACACTAACTCGAGTTAGTAAACGTCAGATTCACACGAAAACTGTCATTTTAACTCGATTTAGTGTCTTAATCCAGTGTTAAATTTTTGGTCCAATTGGCCCTAAGGGGTTAAACTAGGGGGAAACTAATACTACGCGTACGAAGTCGCGCGGGCGTTCTCTACTTAAAACTAAAACTCGTCATATTTGAAGTCTTGTGATGACCTGAGACCGTGTTATGAGGTCTTGTAACATGACAAGTTCTAGGCAGAGAAAGGGATAGAGCTATAGGAGTTATATCTTTGTCTCTTTCAGTGCCGGAACTTTGTCAGGTTGGCACAGCGCATAATAATCGCAGTCAAGATAGGCGTTTTATCATTTTTTCTTTTCACTAGTAACAATGCCATTGAATATTTTAACATAACATTCCTATAACATAAACTCACGTCTTCATTCCCAGAGTGGGGTAGGCAGAGCCATAGACTCACCAACAACTCCAAAAACTTGTTGATAATTCTGTGACCACATTTTAACCAGGCTAAGATTTTATCCAGTGTATTAGTGACAGGTTGCAAACCCATCGCCTAACAGCACTACACAGCCTTTAGTCCCTTAGTCGTCTCTTACGACATCCACGGGAAGACATGGAGTGGCAACATTCTAAACCAAATCAAACAAAATATTTTAAGGCTTCAAAAGGGGAACATTTCATTTTGAATGTATATATATGCATGTTACAGATTTCTCTGTCAATTATGAATCAACTAGCGACCCGCCCTCGCTTTGCTTCGGTTTATTTGAGTTTTCTGTAACACCCGTACAATAAACCAGCATTTTTTATAGATAAAAACCTTCCTCTTGAATCACTCTATCTATTAAAAAAAACCGCATCAAAATCCGTTGCGTAGTTTTTAAGATATAAGCATACATAGGGACAGACAGACAGCGGGAAGCGACTTTGTTTTATACTATGCATTGATGATGTTGAACATTCTTTTGTTTTTTTATCTCACTAGCACACATTTTCGAAATGCTTTGAAGTGAATGAAGCACGAATTCTTAGCAAACAGCTACGACGTTAGAAACCTAAGACCACGTCAAGAGTATCCGGTGATGCGTCTTACGACGGAACCGAAAGGGGTCGCTCATTGACTTCCGCTAGTGTCTATAGATAGTATACATAGGTAGAGGCAAGAGTTGAGGTCCATATTGTATTCACCTCTCGCTCAAGTATGTACAAAGTAAAATAATGAAATGAAATTAAATGGAATGATTTATTTCGTTATTATGTACATTTAACAAAAGCAAAGGTTGGGACCTCCTAGTAAGTATTATTATATACCTGTGTCAGGAGACCCCGCTCTTCTATAACAATGCCGTGATATTACTATAAATAACAGATAAACCAATCCGACCTAACAAACATAAAATTACAATACAATATAGAAATTTAAATTTTGTGTGTGTGTTTGTGTGTGTGTGTGTGTGTGTTTGTTTGTGTGGATGTGTGTGTGTGTGTGTGTGTGTGTGTGTGTGTGTGTGTGTGTGTGTGTGTGTGTAAAAGAACGGGAAGTAAATAAAGGAACCTACCGGGTAAGCAATTTACGTAGGTCTATCATAGCGATAGTGTGGTTGCCGGGTTAGAATAGTGCCACTCCATGTCTTCCCGTGGATTTCGTAAGAGGCGACTAAGGGAATAAATGCTTAGGCGATGGGCTTGCAACCTGTCACTAATACGATGGTAAACATCTTAGCCTGTTTGTGCAAAATGTGGTTACAGAATTGTCAACAAGTTTTTAAAGTTGTAGGTAATTCTGTAGCTCTGCCTACCCCACTCTGGGTTTACACGCGTGAAGGTATGTATGTATGTATGTATTATAGGGATATCCAAATGTAAGAAATCCGGATCGCTACCACCATTTGATCCATTAACCCACCGCCAAGTAGCAGTGTTCGCATTGTTGTGTTCCTGTGCGAGGTTAAGTCAACCGGTGTAAGTACTAGTACAGAGGCATTCCATATTAGTTAGGGTTGGCAACGCATTTGAAGTCTCAGGATTGCAGTCTTGAGAATTCAACTGTCTATGGATCTCAGATACCATCAGGTCGCATGAGTTCTCGTCCCTAGCCGAAAACCAAAATTGGAAAGTTTAAGGAAACCATTTCATCGATATTCAAAAAAATATATTTAAAAAAATGTGCGTCTCGGGACGCCCGACAGAAGTGATAACTTAAATTATTCTAAGTTCCCCGCCCCGCTACCGTATGCGTGAGAGAAAGGGAAGCCAGACAGACTGGCAACGTAACGCGTTACGTAACGAAGCGGTTTACCCTACCATAAGAAGTTATCACTTCAAAATCGTATACTTATGATGTCCTCTCATTTCTCTAAAAAGATTGACATTGACAATTAATCCTTCTTGAGATCCCATTGTTTATAGCCGGCAGAGACTTCCCATTAGGTGACCTGCATCGTTTGCCTCCCGCTTTTAAAAAAAGAGCTAAAACAACAGTGCAACTTAACTAATCTGTTTACCGACAAGCAATCTTCCCAACTCGCCCGTCTACTCGACTAAACGCATTTGCTAGTCACGGCACGTAATATGATCAGGCCTCGAAACTGCGCAGTAATAATCTGAAACAGCAATCGACGATCATCCACTATACGTAAGGCACTATATACGTAATCTTGACGTATACAGAACTACGTTACTCAAAACTATGGTCAAATAGCCAGGGTAGGTTTGATCAGGATTTTTCCGAACTTAACATACAGCTCTTTTAAGTTAGGACGGACGGACAGCGTCTACTCCACGCGACGAGATTATAATACGGGACCCTAAAAATAACTTCCTTTCTTACATAATTGAAAAACAATTTAAACTGAACGAAAAAGGTCGCAATAATGTCGCTAAGAAGCGTTATATCTGCCTTTGCGTCGTTTTATTACAGATTAATATCACTTAGGAGAGAATTTGGATATGCCATTAACCTTATCGAGTTTGCGATACTTCGCTTGTGAATATTTAGATACTAGGATTTCGATGACAGTAAATGTGAGGTCGGAAAAGGTTATTTTAGTCTATTTAGTTCGGTAATGGAATCTGAGTCGATTGCGTTACGATTTTAGTGTAAATCACGGGTTCGCAACCTTTTTAGGGTTCCGTACCTCAAAAGGGAATAAAGGAACCCTTATAAGATCACTTTGTTGTCCGTCCATCCGTCCGTCCGTCCGTCCGTCCGTCCGTCCGTCCGTCCGTCTGTCCGTCTGTCAAGACCCTTTATCTCAGGAACGCGTGGAGGTATCGAGTTGAAATTTAAACCATATACTCAAATCTACAGTCCCTTGAAGCTGGGAAAAAATCAAACTTCTACATTTACGTAAAAAAAAGATACGGCCGTTTATGTCGCAAAAAACGTGTATTTCGACACTCTCGAGGGAATCAAAATGTATAGGGTATTTCCCGTTGACCTAGAACTATGAAATTTGGCAAGTAACACCGTCTTTTACTGCAAGTATAGGAAAAAATCTGAAATCTGTTCTTTTTTTAACCAAATCACAAAAAAACATGGTCTTTATGCAAGGAACGGCGTACAGTGCGACAAGAGCCCGATCTAGGTGGATAATATTATTTGACGCTAAATATAAGATCAAAACTCAACACATTGAAGCTAGAAATATCAATATTTATAAAAAGTTGAAAAACAAGCTATTTTTAACGAAAAAACTTAATATCCAGTATAATTTGATCTCCCTGTACGCTGATTTCCCCTAAAATGTGAGGTCAACTTAAACTTGACCGGTTTTTTTTCTCATAGCCCACTTTCAAAAGTTAACTAGTCCTGGTAGACCCCCTACACCACATTTCTACCATATTCCCAAAACTCGGCAAAAAATGTGAAGATTACGTAGACCCCCATCGAGTCTCCTGTGGACCCCTGGGGGTCCACCTGGACCACTTTGGGAACCCCTGGTGTAAATGATAAATGAAGTTACGAACTCTTGTAACTAAGCAATGTTTCGCATTATTGTAGTCTAGTGTAAGCAACTGTATTAATAGTTTAGTGAAGGTAGATGTTTGTGCAGGATTTGTCCGGATCGCTATCATCGCCTCCGTCCACTAGGATCCATTGATAGGATCCATTAAAGGATCAAGTGGAATTTTTGTACATTCAAATCCATTAATGGAGTAGAGTGGACTTTAATGTACACTTAAATCCGTTTGGAGTCGTTTACACTTTTTAATACGCTGGTATCCATCAATGGATTTTGCCCCCATATACCTACATATATTTTTTTTACGCATAATAATCATAACGCATAAAAATCGATTGTCATAACACCCTTTTAGGCTGACATTGCAAAATTTAATAAACGTCTACTTATTGTGTAGATTAGGTTAGGTTAGTTTTTAATAATAATTAAAATAAAACCCTTTCTATTGTAAAAACGGTTTTATGACAATCGATTTTTATGCGTAATGATTATTATGCGTAAAAATATGTATGCGAGTAGACCCCTACCCAAAATTTTGGCAATGTTACATTTGCGCCGCTGCAAAATATGTCTGACCAATCGTAACAAAATTCAATGTCAGACTGGCTTATAGCGAATTTAAGGCGTTTAAAGCATCCTCGTAAAGAACGAGATTAAAACTGTATTACAATACGAAAACGGAAAATTGGGGGCAAAATTCGCGAACGTGAAATTGGAAGGGAGGCGGTAATTTCAATTTTACGGGGTGAGGGAAATTGCACTGACTACGGACCTATTTGTTATTTTGCATAATAATGCAACGTTGTAAGTATAAGATGTAGGTCTAGTGCTGAGCTATATTTTTATTTTTACGGTTCCGAAATCATACAAGGAACCCTTAAAATTTCACCATGTCCATCTGTCTGTCTGTCCGCGGCCTAGCTCAGAGACTGTAGGTACTACATAGTTCTAATCTACCTATATAAATAAAAATCTATCTACGTATCTACCTTTTAAAAATAAAAATGAATCACTAAATGTGTAGCTAAGCGCAAAACTCGAGAACGGCTGAACCGATTTGGCTGATTTCTTTATTGTTGTGTTCGTTATTGTCAATTTAAGGTTAAAATTTAAGAAAAAAAATTGAAAAATCCAACTGGAAGGTCGGAGATTTGCAGCGGGGCGAAGCCGCTGGCGGGCAGCTAATATAAAAAAAAAACAGTTTTTTTTATAAAATTAATCCAGCTTTAAGAAACCCGCCCGACTGATCTTAACCAACTTTAAATCGTTATAAATCCTAAATGATCATTCAAAATGAAAAATTATGAAAGAAAGCTATGGATGATTTTAAATACCTACCTATTCAACGATACCTTACTTGTCATAATTCGTCGACTTTTTTTTCTTTTTTACAATATGGCTTCTGGTTGCCGCCATATTGATTTTTTATTACTGTCATATCTTTACTGACACTCACAAGATAAAGACAAATCGATTGACATAAGAATCATAAAAATCGGTCCAAGCGTTTAGTTTCCAGAGCGACACAAAGGAACAAACATACATATACATACTTACATTAAATCACGCCTGTTTCCCAGAGGGGTAGGCAGAGACCACTTCTTTCCACCTGCTACGATCCTGACAAATCTCTTTCGCTTCTTCCACATTCATACATCGAGTCATGCACATACATATATATACCTACAAACATATGCAGGCTCCATAAACACATTACTGTCCTGTACGGGACAAACACATTACACACAACACATTACTGTCTTGTCGGGTAAATTCAAAAAATCGCTGCATATGGGCCAATTCGCGTCCCTTACAACTTCATTTTTTCTAAACACATATCGCGAAATGGCAAGCGTTGGCAATTCTCACACGGCCCCATTACGCGGATTACGGAACCCGGAGAAATCTCTTTTGAATGGGATACAAGATAAGCCGTAATTTATAGGATCGTAAAGCTGAAGATAAATTATATCCACGTTGACGCTGCTTAAATCAGTTTTTGCTATATCTTGGCCCATTTTGGGTTGTGGGGAAATAAAGCGAGGTTAAGTTTTTATAGACTGTCAATGGTGACTTACTTATATAAATTCTATTTTAAAACTCACAAGTTGAGAATGAATGGCGGTTTGCAGAAATATCTTAAGCCGGTTACACTTAAGATGAGATAAAACTTAAACATTAGATTTCATTATTAAACTTTAATTTATAAGATTTTAACTAATCTTAACTTAGTACCTGTATAATGCTGTCATCCATAAAAATACGATAAATAAAATAACGTTCGACAACTATTACTTAATGCAATTATTTTCTTAAATTGCTATTCCTTGAAATAAAAATGATTTGTTTAGATGTGTCCAAAATTCTAGTAAAGTTTGATTTAAAAATGCCGTTTCACATTCTCAAACTTGAATTGTTTCACAAACATTAGATACCTAATATTTTTTGTGTACAATAACGTTAAGAGGTATGTTTTTTTAATGTCTCTTCGAAACCCGTTCTATTATTACTGGAATTTCCCAAGGGCATGTCTGTATGAATTCCTGAACAGCACAAGCGTTTATTAGAAATGTATTTATATAATACAGGTACTGTTGGCAAAATATATAATATGTGCTTAGGTCTTTCGTTTACATGTTATAAGAACAAAAGGTCTGTCAATTTGTAGGGACGAGTTTTAGAAGGTATCCTTATTACCCAAAATTGAATGACCACTTTTTTTTCGACTGTACACTATTATGTTTATACCTCAATAAAGTATATGTATAGTCAACCAACAAACTAATTAACCCCTTTTGAACCTTAATTGTTTGTGTGTTGATTTTACCACAACCCCAAACCAAAAGACTGAACACACTGTTTTCTTAAAAAATATTTACTGTTCCAGTATCAAAAGTTAACTTATTTACTCTGTCACTGACACAATTATTCAACTACTTGTGTCAGTGTTAAAACGGTCTATTTTTAGGCTTCATACCCAAAGGGAACCCCTATTGAAATGCCTACGCTGTCCATCCGTCCGTCCGTCCTAACTTTAAAGAACTGTATCATTTGAGTCCGACTCGTACTTGACCTAATTAAAAAAAATAAGCACACAGACCACTCGATGGTAAACAAGTGTAGCCTCTGAAGCCCATAAACATTGCAGATGCATTGCGGCAAGAAGCCAAGAAGTCTACGCATTATCTTTTACGTATCCTTGGTCATTAAAAAAAAACAAAAAAACCGCCTTCAAAAAGCAAAAAATAACTTCATTTAAAATGGTAGGTAATAGGTCAGTTCAACTGAAGTCTGCTTTTGTTTAAAATATTGTTGGACGCCGACTTCAGTTGGACTGACCTATTACCTACCATTTTAAATGAAGTTATTTTTTGCTTTTTGAAGGCGGTTTTTTTGTTTTTTTTTAACTTTTATTTTATTTTATACTTTTTAGTGATCATAATTATACTGTTATGTTATGTAGTCCCACTTTAATTAATAAGAATTAATAAGAAACTATAGAACATTGAAATTCAATCTCGCCGCAAGCAACGCCGTGGGAAAGTCATAGTCAAATACTTAAACATACATATGCTTCGTCATAGTCGCTCAACTATCTTAATCGAAATATCTTGTCGCCACCCTTGAAATATATACCGTTTAGGAGTTCCGGTGGCCATCTGTGGTTTTCATCATCAGTTCCACTTTACCAAATAGTGTTTTCCAAGAGCAAATACACGAGTTACAATGAAAAATACCAAAATCGCTATAGGTGTGCCTATAAATTTTGAAGAGTTCCGTCGATTCCTCATAGACTCCATCATCAAATCTTCATTATGATAAGAATGGGACCAAATGGGAAGCACCAGCTTTCAAACAAAAAAAGAATCTTCAAAATCGGTTCACCAAGTCTAAAGTTCTGAGGTAACAAACATAAAAAAAAAAAGAACATACAGTCGAATTGAGAACCTCCTCCTTTTTTGAAGTCGGTTAAAAATTGAGGCTATACCATGTTCTAATTTTTTTTTCGTTTGGTCTAAATGCACCATTAGATGAAAGTTAGCCTCTGCGAGCATAAAATGCTCGCTTAGCTGCTTTGACTTTTCCTTGAAAGACAAAGACAATATAGACTGTCATTTGTTCTTACGCATGTCACAACCGAAGAACTACAAGTATGAAAAGACCGTCCGCCATTTTCACATAAGAGGGTTGGAACATCATTCGCCCATAAGACTCGACTGTAGGCTGTGAGGCATACGAATCGCCTACTTGTTGTAGAGAAATCTTCAAATACGAATCAACTTGATTTATCGTTTCTTAGCGTTTATTATTAAGGCGTTATTACTTTCTTTATCGTTTGTGAATTTATCCAAAGATATTTATGACTTTGTGGATATTTTTTAGTTTACACCTAACGACTTACTAGACAATAATATGAAGACACGTTGGCCCAGTTGGTAGTTACCCTGGATATGAAGCTAGTGATCCCGGGATCAAATTCCGGTTAGAGCAGATATTTGTGTAATGAAACTAATGAACGCTTGTAATTGTTTCTGCACGAAAGACGATACGGTTTTTGACACCGGGAATAGAAGCCCAGCGCCTCTATTCTAGGTGGTAAATTCAAAATCGTATGTGACCTGTTATGGTATTGTTTTAACTCGGCCGCCATTACTGTCAAGTAAACAAGAGCTATCAAAACGTTGACGATATCAGGTCAAAAACGATATCGTTTTTACCGTGTTGAATAGACTGGTCGATTTTTTTTAGGCTACTTATCTTCTTCTTTAGGTACATAGTAAAAAATATAGTCTGTCTGTCTGAATATCCGCTAACGCCTCCCACGCAACCATCAGTGAAATATTTTTTCCCGTAAGTTTTTTTACGTCTAATAAATTCTAGTTTATGTTCGGGTGTTACAGAAACTCGCATAAATTAAATGAGAGCGGGTGGCTTGTATATTATATAAAACATTCTACACCTACCAAGTGACAAATAAATACTCCTAGTAGGTACCATACAGGAAAGTATCAAACGCCCTTGTATTAGCAGACCGCTATAAAATTAAACGTTTCCGACCTTGGTCGGCCGGCGATGGCGAAATGAAAATTTAAAAAGGGAGGCTTATTGGCTGCGTGGGATAAACAGAGATGCGCGTCTGTCCGGGGTTCCGTCGGGAAATATTTCTCCGCTGCATTCAACTGACAAATGTATTTTTACACTTCTAGAACATATATAACTAGGACTGTTTGTGTTAAATACAAGGATGTAAATGCAAAAATGCAAATTACGTCAAAATAATGTCGAACGATATCCATAATATGGATATGACATTAAATAGTATTCGAAGTTTTATAAAAGTCTTATCCATTATTATACTTTCGACACCATATTGCATCCGTCAGCCGCCCTTTACTTATAAATACAACACGCGCGCCGTCGAATTGAATGCCGAGCTTAGGAATGTGCTAGTACGGGACGGCGCTATACAGTGTAGTGCACGCTCCAGCCGGGAGAGGAGAGGCGTGGCGCACTTCACCTCAGGCCCCGACGGCATTCAATTCGCGCGCAAACTGTAGTTCCACACTATATTGACTTGTCCGACCTCCAAAAGATACGAGGATCAGAAATGAGGTTATCCGCCAAAAGACCGGATTGACGGATGTTGGTAACCGGATTTCCCAACTCAAGTGGCAGGTGGGCAGGGCATATCCTGCCACTTGAGCCGGAAAGTTACAGAGTGGAGGCCTAGAACAGACAGCCGAAGACCTGGTATACCTAGTAAGCCGGTAGGAAGTGGAGAAGAGAGACGTCATCTAGGAATGAATGGAGAAAATTTGAGGAGGCATATGTTCAATACTGGGCAAATAGATGCTCGAGATGATGATGATGACTTTAGTTTATTAGAAAACATAATAATAGTAATGAGGGAGCCACTGGACGCTCGGCACAGTCTTTCAAACATGATACGGAACCTTGAAGTCCAACAAAAGTTCCAACTGTGTCCAATATTCAATTTTACGCAACACGCAGCCTAAATAATTGAATTCTTTATCATTTCAGCGCCGAGCTCACCGCGCGCAGCGTTTGGTAGGCAACGATAGCTATGGCGGCGGTTTAGGGTTACCACTTTGCGTGTAGCCGGGCCAATAGCTAACTCTTACCACAAATTAAGTAAAATTATAGTACTTAGAAGTACATGGGCTATATTCTACACGGTAAAACAATGTTACTTCTGTACGTCGGACCTGAACCATTTGTGGCCACCGGACACGATTAAAGCAGCTCTGAACAAAACACCAGAAAGAGTGGAAAACTACGATAGGCTTAGGGCATGCAAAGCTCTACATAGAAAGAGTTGACCAGAGCTGGACCAAAAAACTTGGGAAACTCAGCAGAAGACAACTCCGATGCATTATCATAGTGTTTACTGTAGAATGTGAGGCGAAGAGGTGGAAACAATGAAACACTTATTGTGTGGATGTGACGCCTTCGCCGAAGTAAGAATAGAAATCCTCGGTTGTGGCTACCCAGAACCAAATGATTTCTAGGCATTGCCATTGCAATGCTTATCCGCTTTTTGGAATGGGTAGAGACTGCATTGGATTAAGCGCTAAAAGAGGGGTAATTACACAAAAGATCCCGTAGGGTCGAAGTGTATCCGTAGGGGCCCCACCAATAACATAAGATAAGGTCTTCTGAAATTTTATCGTACTGTCAACGTTATGATTAAATACGGCCCGTATTATGGTCGCCTTTATCGCGGTGGATAAAGCTTCCGTCACTCTCGCACTTACATACTGGTCAGAAAGTGACAGATGTTTTATCTACGCTTAACTACGTCGATAAACACAACCATAATCGGCCCGCAAGGATCTCCACAATGTTAATCGACAGTAAGACTAATGAATTCCAAGGCACATTAAAAACTAATGCACAATATTAGCTAAGATAGCCAAAACCCTCCTTCAAGTAGCTATCTATCTATTCAGTATTTAAATGTACCGTAGCTAATGATCTATCTCCGTTGGACACGCGAACATTTCTCTTTCTGAAAAATGTGTTACTTTATCGAAGGAAAAACAAGAAGCGAATAAATGTAGCTATGTAGTATATACTTCATTATTCCTTGAATATTTTTGAGGTTATGGTTTTGATGACGAGGTTTTATTTACAGTTAAAATGGTGTAAGTGTGATTATAGTTTTAAAAATAGCTAAGTCACATTTTCTATACATACCTTCACGCCTGTAATCCCAGAGTGGGGTAGGCAGAGCTACAGAATTACCTACAGCTTTAAAAACTTGTTGATAATTCAGTAACCACATTTTGCACAAATAGGCTTAGATGTTTACCAGCGTATTAGTGACAGGTTGCCTAACAGTACTACAAGCCTATATTCCCTTGGTCGCCTGTTACGACATCCAGGGGAAGACATGGAGTGGTACTATTGTAACCCGGCAACCACATGCAACCCCATTTTCCATTGTGGCAATAATTTGACAATATTAAGGAATATTTGTCCCAATAAGTTATTATTTAGATTAAGGGAGAGCTGTTCTCCCTTTTCAATTAAATAATACCAAATACCCCTTCAATATTGACCGGGGTCCAATGATTTAATTTTAATGCACGGTTTCCAAACTGCCCTTGTAAGGCAATAACGGTATCTCAGATAAAAGTCATGTAGCAAAAAGAACCTCATTACTAACGTAAAACGGTTGAATCTGCTTTTTCTTTTGAACTTGAGATAACGCCTTTTGGCTTGAGGGCAGCATAGACATATACGGTATGATTACAATTTTAATTGTTTTGTGATAAACTAATCGTATTTACAACACTATGCTGGCCGTTGGATGTTACAAATACTAATAAACTGTTAAATAAAAATCGAAAATTCTTACGTTATACTAAAAAAGGTCTATCTGCAATGTAGTAGTTGAAGCATTGTATACTTTATTGGTAACCACATTAAATTTAAAATACTTGTATTATTACTATACAGTTAGCCGCTTTATTCGATGGTACGGCAGAATTATGAACTATTTTAATCCTACTACAGAATTGAAAGCACTCTGATTTTAACTAATAATGCAATTCAATGGAGATTCCACTTTCTGATTGAAGTACTTCTCTCTTTGTCTTGTACTAATATCTATACAGGGTGTTCGGCAGAAGGTTTGACAAACTTCGAGAGCTAAACAGCCGAAATGTATGGAACAGCTGTTTTTTTTTGGCGATTTGGATGTTGGTCCCATAATAAAAGTTGATGAGTATGACCTACAGAGTTAGTCCCTGAAGTTTGTCGAACCTTCTGCAGAACACCCTGTATGTAAAGGGCTTATTTGGAGTGGCGTATGGGCGTGTAGTTAGTTTTGACGTCTCGGGGACTTATATATATATATTTATTTAAACTTTACTACATAATACACAAAGTAAATAAGTAGCTTAAGGCATTTTCTACCCGTCAAACATATTCCGTTATAGAACCTAGAATTAAAAAAAAACATCATATCGTATTATAAAATCTCACAAATAACGTTTTAACGTTTTTTAAGGAAGATGCGGACGTGATATCTGATATTTTTAAGCACTGCGGGGTATCGTAAATTTTGTTTATCTAAATTGTTTTTTCCGCATCCCGGACACCGATCGTTATTGAGAATTATTGAGATCGCTCATTTTATAACATTTATATTGAATATGTAGGTATACATTTAATATTATAATAAAGTATAAGAATAACTGTATAAGAACAGTTACCTACTGATCAATGCCTAACATAATATAATGATACTAAAATTATTTGTTTGTTGTGATACATTAACTTTTGATATTGACATTTACAAAAAAAAAAAAATTGTCGAGTATTCGTATTCGCTTGTGTATTTGTTTGTTTCTCTGACGATCGTAATACGAATTGTTTAAAATTGACATGAGTGCAATGTAACTGTAATTTATATTACAAAATAAATAAATCTAAATCGTAGATACAGTAAAGTAAAATGAACTATGTCAAAGTGACGTAATCAATCAAAACTTAAGAGACTTCTTATGATTTTATTTACAGTGCCACTTTGACATAGTCCAAAGTGGTCTAGGAGTCTATTTCCCTGACTGTACCTAAGTGTAAAATTATTTTACCTGAAATGCTACTTGACAACAAATGGCACATAATTATGTTGCGGCTTAAACCATTTTTCCATACAAAAGTCTTAGGTACTAAATTTTATTTTTTTTAACACCACTACCTTCTGCACTAAATCCGCATTGACCATCCCACGCTGAAGTTTTTTTTTAAAAGATTATGTAGCATAATATTATGTGTTATTACATAAGCTATCTCCATTCCAAATTTCACATCCATCTGTTTCACCATTCACCAACAAACATACTAGCACACAAACTTCCGCATTTATTATATCAGTGTAAACCCAAGCAAGTGAAGCCGAGAGAAAAACCTAGTAGTATTAAACGTAGGATAATATACTTTGGAAGACTGAACAAATAACCAACTGAATCCGTTTACCCGTTTTATTAAAATTGAACCGGCTGCCATGAAACGGAATGGTGATTAAATTCGTCCTGTTTGATTAACAGTGATATTATTCAAACTGTAATTTAATTTGGGTTGTGTGTACATAATTAATTTATCGTTAACTATATAAAAGATTACCCTGTAATATTTTTTATAATTTCCGTTCCGTACTCACTGAGATTACCTAATTCATTACATACATAAAATCACGCCTTCGTTCTCAGAGTGGGGTAGGCAGAGCTACAGAATTACCTAACTCTAAAAACTTGTACACAATTCCGCAACCACATTTTGCACAATCAGGCTAAGATGTTTTAGTGTATATTAGTGGCAGGTTGCAAGAACATCGCCTTACAGAACTAGGGTGATGGAACTAGTAATAGACAAGGGACCAATAATGGACACTGGATTCTTATTTTACAAAAGATAAGAGTTATTCATTTACAAATAAACTTATTCATTCATTCATTCATTCATTTGTTTTGCAACAATCAATTTAGGACCGTATGAAATTTGAATTGAGAGGAAAGTGCCCATGGAACTGGGCCTCTATTCAACACGGTAAAAACAATATCGTTTTTGATCTGTTATCGTATTGTCACCGTTTTGATAGCTCTTATTTACTTGGCAGTAATGGCGTCTGACGTCATAACAATACTATAACAGGTCCATTACGATATCGTTTTTACCGTTGGGAATAGAGGCGCTGATTTTAATAAATGATACGTCATTAGATGGCCTGAAGTGTCACTGGGTAATTCTTAAAAACAAACATTTTTCAATCGGATTCAAAAAGTGCAGTCGAATTTTTAAAGCTTGCTTTTTATTTATTAAATTTATATCAACTATGCAAAATCTCTCCATGACGGCATTTTTTTAAGAAAGAAAAGAAAGAAAGAAAGAAAAAACATTTTTTCGTGACAAACAAACAAACAAAACTCAACAAAATACTGACATCTAGACAAAATACCTGTTGTCACGAAATGGTTCCAACTCAGCGTTATGCTGGCGTTAAAACGCAGCGCTGGTCTGCCGTACACAACACGACACTTCCGTATAACATGTTACTGTAGTAACTGTACGTAGCGCTTGCAGCAAAGCAAAATTAACTTTAATATTATTAAATCCGAGCTGGATGACGTAGTCGCTGTATTACCCGACGTTTCCTCTAATGGAACAAATTAAGGAACTTCCCGAACTTTGCATTACTTAAGCTTTGCCGATTTGTTGACCAGACTTCAATCTTGATTTATCGGAATTCTTGTTGCTTTGATGATACTTGTCGAAATTAGTTGACAGTCCAACAATCTCAATTATATAAACGACATTAACGATAAAGTAAACAACTGTTTACAAGATCGTTTAGATATAATTAAACCCAAGTAGGCCTAGACAAATAAATTTTACCCATCGGAGCGACATAAAATTCAGTCATATGCGAATAACACATTAACCACTATAGTGGTAGTTAAAAGAGGTGAGAACAGACGGACGGACGGATGGACGGACAGACAGATGTAGAGAGTAGGTTTACTAATAAAATTCCGTTCGCACCCTTTTGGTACAGAACCACAAAGAATTGTCATCATCATCATCATCATCATATCAGCTGGAATACGTCCACTACTGGACATAGGTCTTCTCCAAGACGACGGTCGTGTCTGCGTCCATTCGTTTCCTGGGATCTTCACCAGATCTTTGGTCCATTTTGAGGGAGACCGGCCAAATCATCACTTTCTTGCCCGCAGTCGGCAAATCAAAATATGTACGCGTATTAAATTAAAATAAACGTGCTATCGCCATTACTACTCCATGACCTCACAGTGACCAACTCCAAACCCCAACGAGCGAGGTTGTCAATTATTTAAAATGCAAAATGCCGAATAATGTTACTTTGAAATCTTTGAAAGAGTGCTATTTATAGGTTTAGAATTCTAAAACATTGCCACATATATTAAACATTTTAATTCGCACATAAATGTTGTTCACCTTGACCTGAGGGCTTATTGTCTAACGCACTCGCAATCGCAACTGGCTTCGAAGTGAGCAATTGTTTTCATTTTGTAAGCAGACAAGCCTTCGATTTTCAAAATCAAAACGATCGTGATTGCGAGTGCGTTAGACAATAAGCCCTCTGTTTACTCTTTGATGTATTATAAAAACGGCTCAAAATAACCTCAATCCTTCACTGACCTAATATTTTTCACTCAAACCCTGCGTATTTGAGCAAGCCTGCAGCCGTCAGCACCTACTAAAGCCCCAATTACGAGGGAATAGAAGGCACAGTTGCGGTTAAAATATGCGGGATCCACGAAATATAGGCGTGGGCCCACCAGATATAAGGTATCGACACAACAGCTTGAATAATGTACGAAGTGGTGAAACGAGATAGGGACAGCAAAAACGGGATTGGGTGTTGTTTTAATGTGCTATCAAGGATTTTTTGTATAAAATGTTTATGTTGATTATTTTTAAAGAATCTCAAATCGTAAGTTACCTTCTCTTAACCATACGACACGAGAAGAAACAAATTGTAAATTAGTTTATTTACTTCACGCATTTCTAAAAAAACAATGATTAATCCGTTTTACTTAATAGGTATGAGCCGAAATAATAGAATAATAGATAATTATGTAAGTTAAATAATAATAAAAAATCGGGAACAATGTCACCTTGTCCCAAATTAAGCTTTAGGTATGTAATGGGTACTAGACAACGATAAAAATAAGTATATAAAGATGTGTGTGTAGATAAGAAGGTTAAATGCAACCGAAGAAAATAAAATCTACACACAACTCCACACACGTTTTAGTTAGACTTCACAATTTTTTGTCCCCACTACATCAAACTGCGTATATCCACTAGTTTACTTTCCCAAACTCTTTTACCCTTCACCTAACCCAAAAACATCCTTAACTTTAATAAAACAAAGTCCAAAAAACCAGTAAGGTTTCTACACTGACTCGACCAAAAAGGAATGTGGGCGTTGTTTAGTCCAAATTATTTCGACTGCCGTTTATTCGGACCGAGTAGCGAATTGGGAATTGGCTGCTTCAACACGTTCAATACTTCGTTCCCTAATTTCAATACAAAGTTGACTCACAATTGAGTACATTGGCACTGTATTAAGACAATCTTCGGAGACAGAAGGACGTATTTCTCATAGAGAGCCTACTGAAATAACAACGTTTTTTTTAACTGTAGAAGGTTGGAATTGGGTCGGTTGTTTTAGTAACGTGGGCAGAAATGACCTGCGACAGAGTGAAAATAAACGTCCCTGAGAAACCTTTGCGGTGTATGTTGAGGTAAGTTAAATTGTCCTAAAGGGAATCTCCGTCTGATGAAAGTGCGGTAAATTGGAGCGTTAAAACACAGTTCTTTTATTGGGGCTTTTTTTAGGGTTCCGTACCCGAGCCCAACGGTCCCTATTAAAATACCTACGCTGTCCGTCCATTCTTACTTTAAAGAGATGTAGGTATCTTGTGAACCGTAATACGTAGATGATTTGTTTATTTTTCTGAATATGCGGAATAGGCGAAATTAGTAACAAAAAAAGTTCAAACTATATCTATCTATACTACGTATAGATTCCGTAAAAGTTACACGTTTTTGAACAGTCAAAGCAATTCAAAAACATAACCAATGATTGAATTATCCTTGCTTTATTTGATGTGGCCAATTTACTG
Organism: Acleris cristana; assembly: GCA_948252455.1. NCBI lineage: Eukaryota > Metazoa > Arthropoda > Insecta > Lepidoptera > Tortricidae > Acleris > Acleris cristana. The sequence continues at coordinate 9,945,616 of OX411790.1, forward strand.
CAATTGTAATTTGAATTTGACAACGGGTAAGGCAATGGGTTGGGCAATGGTCTTTACATACTATCTTTGAGCATTATTTTTTGTATTAACACAAAATCAATTACCTCCACGGATCTATTTATTATCTGTTTTATTAAACTCTTATATCACACACAAACCCAGAGCAAGAAATTCGTTAATATTGCCAAAATACTAGTGTCTGGGTATCATCTGTCCATCGTGCAGGCAGTCGTCCCACGCTGCGCTTGCCAGGTCGTGGTCTCCACTCAAGATGCTTTATTTAAATTATGTTGTTTCAATTTCTATGTGTGCATCAAGCACTAAATTAAGTAACCAAAACTAAAGATATCTGCGAAAAAATATGTTTTTGTACCGCTACAAAAAAAAAACTGTACAAAGTCGGTATGAGTTGGTTTGACACCTACCAGCATAATGCTGAGCCAATGTCCGATTCACTACCGCGAGGACACACTCCGTGCTGAACCTGTTACATTGTTTTTTTTTCCATTATTTATGTCTATTTGTGTGTTTTCTGCGTACTGAATAAATGTATAAATAAATAATAATAAAAGGAAAGACGTGGCCGTTCCGTCGCCGCAATTTTAAATTTAACTAAACCTCTTGCGATTTCAAAACATGATATAAACTAGCAGATTACCAACATTAATAATAGCCTTGAGGTTCCAGTACAATGGGCCTATCACTCCTTGGAACAGCTATTGTTGGTTAATTAGATGTCACATGTCGCTGGGAGATACATGGAGATAGTTATTAGAATACAACAGGAGCTCTTTATCTGCCTTAATGAGCTGTGTTTTTTTTCATTTGCATTAGATTATTTAACTAATGTTTGTATAGTTTTAAGTAATTAATGTTATTACTCTTAAAAAATATATAATACAAATAATAAATATAATTATTAGTAAAACAATTACATTATAAATTACATTAAAAATGTAAACTATGGCAAATTAAAAGATAAAATAAACCAAAAATTATAACTAAGCTAAAAAGTACAATGAAATTAAAACTAAATAAAAACTAAAAAAGAGAGGGCCCCCGTGGCAAAGTACCACAGATGCTGGCAGAATTTCCTCGTTGCTATACAACGAGGAAATTCATTGCTATCAATGCTGATTCGTTGCCCGAGGAAGCTGCCAGCTCAGTGGTCTCCGGTTGTTTCTATCAGCCTTTTTGAAATGTCCTTAAAAAGGCTGATAGCACCAGGTCCCCACGGACCAAGGGTCTCGACGCCGAATGGAACGAAGTTATATTCTGCGCCGAGACCCTTGTATTTATTCTTTTTCATAGTTTCGGCCGCCTTACCTGCCGAACCTGGGTTATTTACGGTTCCGCGGAGGTGTGACGAGGCTAGGGTGTCTACACAAGTAGCGTCCCGTACCAGCACTCGCCCCATACTCCACGGAATTAAAGACATACCGTCAGGTCTCTTGCCATCGTCCCTAGCGATACCGGTTGGCTCCAGTAAAGCCGGAACGTTGACGGAGGCAAGAGACCGGCGTATAATGTCATTGAGCGCGGCGTGTCTAGAGAAGCGGCCTGCACTTTTTTGGCATGAAAGTCCGTGGTGACCCTGATAATTAACTTCGGTACCACAGGGGCATATGTGTGGAGTACAGACCCGGACACCAAGGCGCAAACAAGTACAAATTCGGAGAGTTTCAGGATCTAAGAAAGTACCAGTATTTGGCGATGGGTGTGCATGAAGCCAGTAGCCAGCCTCTTTGGTTCCCACAGCCAAAAGCCTGGCACGCTCAGATCCTGAGTTGCTATTTACAAGGGTGTCATAAGTTAAATTAGAAGTTATGTCATCCCAACTCCTCTGAGACTTTAAATTTTCTGGATAATCGCTGCTTGGGTAGGCAAGTCTCCAGGCATTTTTGGCTTCCTCCATGTCGGCAGTCATGTAGTTTGAGGGCAAAGCGCAAAGGATTTTACCTACTAGACTGGCCGAGCTATGAACGGAAGACAAAAAACATATAGAATACAAATTATTTATTCAAAGGTAAGTTGAGTGTATATATTGTATCTTTATACTCGTATTCGTTTATGTAGCTATTATGTAATTAATAATAATTATATACCTACTTGCGTTTTGTGTATACTATTATATATTTTGAGCTGAACTTATTTTTTGCCATCCTCATGCGTTGTTGCGTAGTGGGATAACTAGTTTTTGAGATATTCCCCACTGCTGTCTAAGAGAGTTCCATAGAACATACTAAACATAGTGTGAATGAAATTACGATATCTCCTTGCACACGTGTGGGCATGAATCATAATCGTGTGAAGCTACGTGCGTCGAAATTTGAGCGTCCTACTAGATTTACATACACTCATTTGCGTAAAGGCCCAAGTCACTTACCCGCCGTTATTGAAATTCAGCCTCAGCTTGGATATCTTCAAATCGAAGTGAACGAGGCACTTCCAATATCTCAAGGCATCTGTATTATATTTCGTGTGATCGAGTTGGGTTCGGGTTATGTAATTGGACGTGTAATTGAATACTAGGGTGTTATTCTCCTAGACAACTCGTTTTTCAACTCGTCGACGAAGTATTAACCAGCCAACTAAAGTTACCTCGTGCGCTCGTGGGCACGTGAGACTATAAAAATATATTTTTGTCAGAAAAAAAAAACATTTGTTACCCGACTGTACTTCTGCATAGTCGTCATCTGCTTATCACGACAAAATTAAGGAGTCCTAACACGGTGGGTCCACGTTAATTACATCGGGGATCTGTTGCCATATTCCGACTATCATCAGGATCAGCTCTTAGATACAATAAAATTACATTGTCATCGGGTTTACATGTGGTCCAAATTTCAGCCGCTTCCACTAACGGAAACTAGTTCAAATATGACGTTTTCAAGATTTGATTTGATTTGATTTGTTTTTTTTTTGATTTGATTTGATTTGTTTTTTTTTTTTTTTTTTTGATTTGATTTGATTTGATTTTTTTTTTTGATTTGATTTGACCTAAACATTGCCCTCCTTCAAGAAAGTGTTTTAAGCATAAAGCGAGGTTTTAGACTAGCAATAAAAAAAAAAAGTTGACTGCTGTCTTTTTCTCACTTTAAAGTTACATAAAGCAAAATTGTGCGTCTACTAAAGCTAGAGTAAGACAGCAATGAACTAAAATTTTTATTGTTTAGTAGTCTATTTTGCCCTTATGACACCACGCTGGCTAGTGCGTCTTAGTTAATGTATCTCCCTGCAGACCAGGGTCCTGTGGTCAGGGCCCGTAACATGGTCGCCTTTACTACGTTGGACAGAGTATCCGTTACTCTCGCACTTACCCACCGGTCAGATAGTGACAGATGTTTTATCCACATTGGCAAACACGACTATAATAAAGCCGGTGATGATGTGGTATCGGTAAGGAGCTGGATGAGGGAAGTGCACACTCCTGCGCAAGAAAAATGAGGCCTATGCTGTGTGGGTTAATGTGGGCTATAGGATAGAAAGACAGGACTCTTGGAAAGCGGAGTTACAAGTAAGCTGACTTGTAAAATAACTCAGGCCTTTATTCCACATTGTATAAGCACCTCTTGCTTTCATATCGTAACCACACTGTTGATGTATTGATGTCTTTTAATGTTACGTGGATGAGAGGTGTCATAAGGTCAACAATATAATTAACACCCTTACTCCTTACAGAATAATTTACACCTTTTTTCTGTATGTAAGTTATTATTTCTTAGATATTATTTTTTCTAGCCTGGATGAGTATTCCACTGCTGTGCAAAGATCTCTCCCCTTGATCTCCATGAGTCCCCATTTGGTGCCTCAATATTCCCTTTGTTTATTTAACTTATAGATATCAATCATTAGAGAAAAACTATAATTTCTCGCCACAAAAAGAGAAGATAATTCGAAAATAGAACTTCCAAAACAGGCCAAATAAAAGTGTAATGCGATTGTTACGAGTAACAATATAAAATATTTGTTTCGGCAACTGTTATTTTGGCGCACCAAAATAACGTGCACTGGAAAAGAAAATTCAATTTGGAATGTACAAAGGTATGTTAACGTCATTTATTCAAAATATTTTCGAAGCGCGGTAGGAATTTGCTGCCTTCATTTTATACCCTGCATTTTGTTGCCTTTGAAAGGTTTTCGGTTTTTGGCAGAGTATACGTGTGACGTTTAAAAACTACCTCGAAAATAACGAAAGTAATGAAATGTCAAAGTATAAATTTATGAAAAACTCGGAAACCCTGTTAATACAGAATTCCAAAGATGTTATATAATCTACAGATGGGCATGGGATACTTTTGTAGCAAGAAAGGACAATAGAGAGATCTCCCTCCAGGCGTCTGTAATGCCTGGAGCCTGAAGTCCATTGTGTTAGAATTATAAACGATATTCATGTATGTATGTATTGAATAATGTATGAATGATATGACACACGATCCTAGTTTAGTTTGTAATAATATTAATTATTTCACTTGACGACCTCCTTTATCCTAGCCAACGCTGGCTGAAAAGAATATGGCATCACACAGCTCAGAAGAGCCACAGTTTCACTATTACGCCATCGGCGCGTTTGGCGGGAATAGAGTCAGGGATTTTCAGCAAGCGTTGGTAAAAACAAAGAAGTTGTAAATGATTATATCAAATGATTTGATCAGAATATAGTTAATATTTTTTTGGAAGAGGATTCTTGGTAACGACGTCTAACAATTGGAATGAGTTTGGAAGTGGAAGCCACCTTAACTGGCTGGGAAAACTTCTAATTCTAATTCTAATTTCAAATAATGGCTTTCACTCCTGTTAAGGTGTATTTCGACAATGTCAAGTTATTTATAGACACTCCCATGGACTTATTAGAGCAATAAGTCCATGGATATCACACGCGAGGACAATTGTTCGGTAAAAGAGTATTTGCTCTAATGAACTAAACAGAAGCACATGGGGTTAGCTCCACGCGCTTCTGTCAAGTCCTGGGAAAACTTCGTTAGCACGATGCAGCGCACTGACAGATTTAGTTATCCTATTGGACACGTTGGCGCTACTGTAGCTCAATATCTCCTACGTTTAACGAGTTGTCGCTAGATGTCGCTAGGTCACTACGCTTTTATTCCGGAAAATTACGCAGTTCCAGGGAGGGAGTAGAGATAAACGACTTCCCCCTGAACTGAGTCTTGATCAAAAGCTAAAGAGTACCTGAGAGTAAAGTTGACCAATTTTAAATCCTTCCATTTTTTGCGGTAAAAGAATCTAGTGAAAGAATCACAAGAAGTCGCCGTTAAGATAAAGGTTGACACAATTTACAGGAGGCTGAGGGTCAGAGGGACGGGGGATTACACACAGGACGAGATAAAAGCCGCTGAAACGGTCCAAGATGTAAGAGGCAGCTGGCATCTATATCATAAACCTTAAGTACTAATTTCACCAAATGATGTTAACAACTTAACAGACGATTAGAGTGTTAACAGCTGTCAAAATTTATGAACAAACTGCCGCACTCAGAGACGTCAATTACATTTAATGCTTGATTAAAGTTGCTGCTGTCACTTTCTTTGCTATAGCAATAGAATAAGGCAACACGTCACTAAACAAACGTTAAATTTATTTGACGTCTCTGAGTACGGCAGTAACAGTCGATTAACATTGATTAACATTTAACATCGTTTGGTGAAATTGGTACTAAAACTACAGATAACCATGTGATGGTAGTTACACAATGTACATACATTGTCAAATTTGAAGTAAGGGAGATTATTGGAATTCACTATCCGGCGACTAATTCGTTGACAACAATGAATGCTTTAAAAAGTTTTTGCTATAATATTAGGAACAGTAAAACGTTTGGTAGCCAGGACAGCATTGGTAAATTTTGAATAGTCACAAAGTTGGCAAAAGTCGATTCAGACCCCTAAGTTAAGTTACTACACATTATTATACATACATACATACATTAAATCACGCCTGTTTGCCAGAGGGGTAGGCAGAGACCACTTCTTTCCACCTTATTATGTTTATGTTTATAATCCACTAACGGCCGAAACCTATATTCAAACCGCGGACAGATAAGGCTTACTTCGGGTTAAAATTTGACATTTGCCCATACAACATGTGTCAAATATTAATCCGAAGTAGTAGTAGTTAAGTGAGCTGCTGCCCTAACAGAGTAAGGTATCTTGCAGAGATTAACACCTTGAAATAGAAAAAGGATCTTGTCGCATAGCATAGTGTTCGCATTGTTGTGTTTGCCTACTCCAAAGCATAAAAACAGCATTTAACTGAGATCGAGATGAAAATGCAAAACAATAAAAGATTATGTTACAGTTATTAAAATATATGACATAATAAAATAATATACTGTATTGTAACTATCGAGTAACTTCTATCGCTACAGGCCTTCCCGAAGCGGCACGGTCGGTTTTGTGCTATTCGCATCCATCAGTGTCCTGCGATTTTCACCAGATCCTATGCTACGCCTATGCTATCCTATGATAAGGCAAAAACCAAATCGTTTTGGACTTGTGGGCTTATTGTCTAACGCACTCGCAATCACGATCGTTTTTATTCTGAAAATCGAAGGCTTGTCTGAATACAAAATGAAAACAATTGCTCCACTTTTGCGAGTGCGTTAGACAATAAGCCTTTGGCAGGCTTATTGCCTAACGCACTCGCAATCGCAATCGTTTTCATTTTGACAGTCCGAAGGCGACTCTGCATACAAAATGAACCACTTTGAAGCCAATTGCGATTGCGAGTGCGTTAGGCAATAGCGACGCTGTTATCGTATTGTCAAAGTTTTGATAGCTCTTATTACTTGACAGTGTAACATAATGGCGGTAGAGTTATTAACAATACCATAGCAAGTCAAAGACGATAATATGGTTTTACCACTTAGAATCTCGACCTTGGATTCCTTCAAAAACCGAGCGTACTCTTTTCTCAAATGCCCGTAGCGCCCTTACGATTCCTCTGATATTGCGGGTTGCGGGTTATGGGTCGCCGTGATCTCTTACCACCTGCCCCCTATTTCACCATCTTGACAATGACATGTGACAGGTGACCTTTCAATGTACCTACATGGCACAGTTTATATGAAACCCAGTGATGTATCAGCGTGTTGACTTTGCAATATATACCAAATTGTCACCTGTTACATGTCATTGTGAAGATGGTGAAATAAGGGGGCAGGTGACCCGATGGCGCGTTGGCTTGCATTATTACAAGGAAAATTTACACAACAGCTCCTGTATTTTGGACCGCACTTTAAACACGTCACCGAAGATCCTTAGGGATGTAGTTTCTGCAGGTTTACCGCTTGCGATATTCGATGCTATTTTATCAACCCGATATGCACCTATAGCTATTATATAATAATCTTTATAGATAATAATCTTTAACGCTGTAATAAGTCTTTAATCTTTTTCGGGTTTATAGCTAGCACTCGCTCGCTCTTATGCGATTCGCTCTTAAGAGATATAAGACTTGTAACCTAATATAGATAACAGATACCAGAACTGGCGAGATACCAGGACATAGGTAGTTCAGTTTAGGTTGAGAGAAAGGAACATAGCTATATAAATGCTATAGCTCTGTCCCATTCTCTCAACCTAAATTGATCTGCTTCAGAAGGTCATGGTAACCACCCTGATCTGTACAATAAATTTTATAACCATAAAACCGGTTAAGTGAGCGTAGGTCTCACACACGAAGGGTTCTGTGTCAAAAAACACACAGGACGGACGGACATACAGCGAAGGCTTAGTACTTGGGTCCTTTTGGCATCCTTTTGAAACCCTTAAAATGAATTTAAAATGACGACGAATATAATAATTTGAAAGCGGAAATTGAGAGGAACAAATCTAATCAGCCATTTTCACTAACTTCGTCAAACATTTTTAGTTAGGTATTACTTATTTGCAAATTAACATTTATTATAATGCGGTCTTCTATAAAATCTTACACGATGAACAAAACAGACCATTATTAACCATGTGACATGAAAAAAAAATTAGTATTTTCAGATCTAGGTACACTAATTGATAGAAATCAGATTTTCACTTATTTACTTATCGATGTACTTTGGCCTTCTGAATAATGTTCAGAATAACTTTATTGGAAAACTTGGCGTCGATCGTAACTTGAAGTAAGTATAACACAGCTGGTAGAGAAAAGGAAACGGCCGAAGTAGTTTCTTCGAATAGGTACCTACATAAACATTACGTAAGATTGAAAAATAATAAGTGTTTCCGTGGTTTCTTTCCGATCTTTTTGTCTGTTACGATTAAAAACATCAGTCATAACAAAAATAAGGCATAACATAACATAAACTCACGCCTTCATTCCCAGAGTGGGGTAGGCAGAGCCACATACTCACCACCAACTCCAAAAACTTGTTGATAATTCTGTGACCACATTTTGCACAACCAGGCTAAGATGTTATCCAGTGTATTAGTGACAGGTTGCAAACCCATCGCCTAACAGCACTACACAGCCTTTAGTCCCTTAATCGTCTCTTACGACATCCACGGGAAGACATGGAGTGGCAACATTCTAAACCCGGCACCACACGGGCACAAAAATAATAATGGTAAAAAAAACAAACTGACTACCTAATAAAATAAATCCGCTATGAATTAATTAAAGGAAAAAACCTCTCACATATTGAAAAGTATTTTACCCAATACGCAATTGTTTAATTTATTAAAAGAAATATTTTTACCCGACCGCCCAAAAAGAAGATTCTTAATTGAATCGGTTTTTGAGGTGTATTTCCATTCGGTGAAATGTTCTTGGCCTAGTGCATCGTTTCCCAAATTTTTATTTGCCTAAAAGCTGTTTTCCTTTTATATAGTAATTTATCTTTTATAATAGTTAAGTATACATAAGTCTAACGTAACCTACTTATGGCGGATTTCACCAAGCGAGAATAAGGTCTTAACGGGTTGGCTTAAAGTAATGAGAAGGTATTCAACTCGCAATAGCAGGCAATAAAAAACTACAAAAAGAATTTTGACAGCTATAATAAAAAGAAAATATGTCAATATTGTTAAAAAGGCAAAAAAAAATTAGCGGGTTTAATAAAAAAAATCCCCGAGGAAATTATTACGTGAACGTGTTTATCGCCTACTTGGACGGCGTGAAAAATCTGAAGTGGTCTCTCACTTCAAAGCTGAAAATGTACCTCCATCTACAATTAAATTTTTGATCCAGCGGTGGGAACTTGGTATTAGGACTAAAGATTTACCAAACACGGGAAGACAACCCTTTCTTAATGATCGAGACCGGAGGAAAGTGTCAAAGTTTGCACAAAACAAAATGGGTGAGTCCCAGATGACTTAGCTGTAAAATATTATGTTTCCCGTGGGTGAGTAAGGAATATTTTAAAGAAATACAATGTTCAACACTTAAAGCGTTAAAAAGCACCCAAATATACCGACAGACAGCTTGAAAAAATTCCAAAGAAGCGCAGGAATTTGCGAAGAAAGTATCACTATGCAGGGAGCACCCAGAATTGACTAAAAGAGCGCGACGTTCACTTCGTACCGAAGGATTCAAACCGTCCGATCGTCCCTATTGCTCATCTAACGGAGGATTTTTTGGTTATTCTCAGTAGACTAGTTTACAGTGATGGGCGGGAAACGAAATCACAGACTCAGTTAAAGCGCAGGGTACAAAAAGCACTAATAGACTAAAAAATGTAAAGATAGATGTTGTCCAACGTATGATGAAAACGGTAAGAAGAAAGCTACGAAAAATTGAAGATGGGGGAGCTTTTGCTATATCGTAATGATTGATTATCATACTGGTTTATGTTTATTTTTATATAATAAAAAGCTATAACCCTAACAAGTGATTTAATAAAAAAAATAAAACAAAATTTTAATTCTCATTACTTTAAGCCAACCCCGTTATACCTAGATTAAACGCCGAGTTTGTATAGACTAATCTCGGAGTAAGTCAGTAAGTCAGAGTTAAAGGGGGGACAACGATTACTCGCGTCCGCAGGAAGATTACCCTTTTGTCACCCTGCACGTGTCCCCTGGGTGGTGCTAAAGAGTGATCAATTTTGGCTGCTGCACTGCTCGATTACGACCCTAGAGCCTCGCAGTGATATACAGATAATTTACTCGCAATTTACTCCAGTTTGGTGAAATTCGGATATAACAAGCGGTTTCGGTATCCTGGATATAAAACAAAAATAACACAACTAGCTTTTTAAGGAGTGATACATACGGCGGAAAAAACATCAGCCAAGCAGCATGCTCGTATTTTGAGAATAATGCAGGAAAATAATCGACCAAATCGCTCTCCCGGAAAGTTTTACAGCCATATGCATAGTAATGCATTATGTATTCAGCATAAATATGTGTCCGATATTCGCCAGTACAGCGTAAATGATAAGCCATATTGATGGAGTCTGCGAAGGCTTTCATATGGTAATCTGAAAGCTAACAATAGGTCCAGAACTGAAGGAAGAAGCCGTAGTTTTGGCCAAAAAGTGGGAATTTTAGTTCTCGTCATCTGATAATAAGGAACCGGTTAAGTGAAACTTGGACAGTGCATGGTAGGTAGTACAATAATTATGTACCGAAGTGCGTATCGTATTGCCTACCATGCTGTTTTAATCTGACCTAAACTGGATTGTAATAACTGAAAGGAAACAATAAATGGGAACTTATTATTTGATGATGTTTATTGAGTTTTTATTATTGTTTATTTTAAGGAGCTTCTAAACGGGCCATATTTTCACTGCAATATGTGGCCGGCAACTATTGGTGTCTTTCTCTAACATACGAGTAAACACCAATAGTTGCCGGCCACATATTGCAGTGAAAATATGGCCCGTTTAGAAGCCCCTTAACAACCTGCAACGTCCCACTGCAGATTTTTATTAAGTACGTAAAGTTAGGCGGGACTATTGCATCTACGGGGCTATAGTAACTTTTCATACTAAAACGTGTTCTACTTTTAAAATTAGTATGAAAAGTTACAATAGCCCCGCAGATGCAATAGCCCCGCCTCACCTTACCGAAAATAATCTAGATTTGTTTACCGATATTAATGATTTATGTAACCTATTAGTGGGAGGAATATTAACTTTTTTTAATGTCCTCTCTAGTGATAAGGAAAGGGGAAAGCTCGGGTATTGTATATTTTTTAAATATCTTTCTAACTTTTATTCCAAGTACATGTCGCCAATTCACAGTGGGTACCTATAGTTAAAAGAAAAAAAAAGTAGTTTAATAAAAGAGCAAATATTCCCCGCAGCACCCAGATTAGTTTACCTTCATAACAGCGAAGAAAAACTTTACCCTTAAAAAAAGCAAAATTAATGAGCTCCTAATGAAAAATCAGCACCATTTTCTTGTCTTATAAAGAAAAGTTTTTCCTGAAGCTAATTTACGGGGCGTGTTTTCGTCTGAAAAATCCCTCGGTTCTTACGTCGCTATGCTAACAAATTGATGTTTTACTGGTATGAATTCAGAAGCCCCGGCTTAAGGAAATGGATGCTAGCTTTGTGCGGAATAAATCTGTTCTTGTTTGGATCAAAAAAGTCAACGAGCAAGCGCTTTCTTTTGGAGTAAGCGACCGTTATAAGATAATTGCGATTGTTCCAGAGGGGCTATTGTCTAACGCACTCGCAATCGCAATTGTTTTCATTTTGAAAATTGAAGGCTTGTCTGCATACAAAATGAAAACAATTGCTCCACTTTGAAGCCGGTTGCGATTGCGAGTGCGTTAAGCAATAGCCCCTCGGGTCTTAGAGTTAATATAATAAGTCCTAAAGTTTTCGCGGTTGTTTTTGACATAGTTTTTAGAGTTCCGTATCCGTAAGGTAGCCCAACGGGGCACTATTGGTTTTGCCGACGCTGTCCGTCTGTCTGTCCGTCCTAATTGTAAAGAGCTGTATCTGTGGACCCGTAATACAGTGTTATTTTTCTGAAATTCTCATATTACGGCGGTTTTACTAACAAATAAAAAAAAGTGAAATAATAAAGGGCGTTCCCATACTCGAAAAGATTTTTTAACATATTTTTACTATTGTTGTATTATAAAAACGGTAAAACATATAAGCGTATAATTTGGTATGATACAATACAAACCCTGAAGGAAAAAACAATTCTAAAATAATGTTCAAGTGTGAGATCGACTCACGTTGATTAAATTCGAAATCGAATTCAAATTGGAATATAGTAATACCTCTTGTGCAGTACGGGACCCTCGGTGCACTAGTCCAACTCGCACTTGACCGGTTTCTTTAGAGTCTATTAAGGTATAATAAATCATTTTTAATCCTGAGATTCAAACCTTTCTTCTTCCTGAACTTCCACAACTCTCTGTGGGTGTATGTGGTCAATCATTCAGGTAAGGGGCTAAGGCATACCAGCATCGCCCCTTGGGTGTGCCTCGCAGACAGCAGTCATGCCGGGAAACACACCAATTTGCCACATTAGGCCTGTTTTCAAGAGGATACAGTTTCAATTTATGTTTCCCCTAGCAAAATATACTACTTCACTTAAATTGTTTAAGAACCCGTATGTTTAGATTGACGTGGATACCGCCAGACATCAATAACGAAAGTAATAAGTAAAGTTTTAGAAAAGTTAACGAAAACGTCGGTAACAATTTATTGGTTTCAAATAAAACTTTGGCTTTTACGTAATGTGCCGTGCTCCAAGAAAATGGTTCACATGCGTGTTCGTTAGGTTTGTTCATATCAATATAAGTTTTCATATTCAGTCGGTTAATAAAAGTTTTACTATGAAAACTAGTTACATAAGTTACAAACTCAGTGTTAAGAAACCTAATAAACCTTTTAAATTAACGATTACTGCAGCTATGATATATTATATATCATAGCTGCAGTATTATATTAGTCCTCTGGGTCAGCAACGCATTTGCACTCCTAAGTTGTAAGTCTTTAATTCTAATTTTAAGTCAAGTCAAGTTTAAGTCTTGAGAATGCAATAACTATTAGCCCCCTTACTTATAAACGTGGAATAACCTTGGAGTAGCTATGCCATGTTTTGTCCTTATCCGTCAAATTCAAATGTCACCACGACAGGTAAGGAGAAAACATGGCATAGCTACTCCAAGATAATTCCACGTTTATAAGTAAGGGGGTAGGTGTCTAATTCTCTTTACCATCAGGCAACATGTGTGTTTGTTTGCCATTCCCTTGTCATATAAAAACAGCACTGGCAATGTTTTAATAAAATATTATTAAAAGGTAAGATTGAACATTTTTATTACACCTATCTTAAAAAGTAATATCAGCTTTCCCGTACCAAGAAAGTCTAAGGCAAATAAAATTACAATGCACCTTCATAAAAGTAACTTCCGGGTACCAGTTTATGAGCAAAAGGTATGCTTCCGGTATAAAATATTGTTGAGGGTAGAGACAGCGAGGCAAAAACGTAACGCATTAAAGGTTAGTTCAGACTGGATGTAAAACGAACATATTATATTATTATTATTTCAGGACACGTTAGCCTTGTTGATAGTGACCATGCCTATGAAGCTAACGGTCTCGGGTTCAAATCCCGTTAAGGGTAGATATTTGTGTGATGATCCCCGGCTATGTATAAGATTCTTCCACGGTCACGTGTCAAAAATGGCTAAATGTTTGACCATTTATTTTTTCCCAATCACTTTCCTGCCTAGGAATGGAAATTGCATTTTCATCCCGCTACTGAGATATGGAAATCTTTTCTTTTTGACCAAGAGAGACGAAATAAATAACAGCTAGCAGAGAATTATAATTTTTCTAAAAAAAACTTATTTCTATTTAAGGTACGACACAACACGGCACGACAGGAAATGACACGACACGACACGCCACGACTCGTTAGTCTAGTTACTCTAGTTGGTAGTGACCCTGCCTATGAAACTAGCAGTCCCGGGTTCAAATACCGGTAAGGGCAAATATTGTGTGATGAGAGCGAGTCCTGAGTCTAGGATGTTTTTTTATGTATTTCTCTCTATTATGCGTTTATCGATGTCTAGTACCTAAAGTATAAGCCTAGAGCTTAGTTTAGGACTAGATCAATTAGATTTACTGTCATTAGGTACAAATGGAAAATCGTCCACTTGAAATTATACGTCAGTTCAGAAAAATTACCATTAGAAATACGACAAAAAGGAAAATTGTACATCCTGAATAACGTCTAAAATGGAATCATGTCCCATGGTAAACTTGTCCAATATGATATTGGTCGAAAGAAATATGTCTATTTGTATTTACGTACACTCAGAAATATGACCAATTGTAAATACGTCCTACCTGAAATATGTACAATTTATATTATATTTATATGGTCTTAATTCATATTAGACTACATTAATTTGTGCGTATTTCATTTTGCTCATAATTGATAATGGGCCAAATTCCATTGGGACTTAATTAATTTACAACGAAAATAAATTTGGTTATAAATACTTTTCAGCACAATTACCTTTTGACTAAATTCACTTTGGACACATTTACTTTTGACCCAACTTCAGAATGGTTATTTAACGTGGACGATTTTCCATTTGCACCTACTGACAGTAAATCATCAAAATTGGGATAGACCAAAAAAAATAACTCACTGTTTTTACATTCTAATTCGAAAGAATGGGTAATTTTAAGAGACCAAGTTCATTAATTCTGTATTTGACCCAATAGTTTTGTTTTAATTTCTTTATTTATTGGATGGATGGAGATTGGATGACATTTTATGGATGACATGATTATTTTTAATTTGGGTTGGCATTTTCTAATATATTACAATAATTAAATGATATCTAATGATAAAAAGTGATTGTAATAATGTATTAAAACATACTATTTCAAGCGGTTTTCGCCTAACCCGTAAGATACACCTAGGAGGGCTTCAAGCCAAAAACGAAAGTCAAACAAAGGTTAAATATACTTTTGTCGATATATCCGAAATTGATAAATATTTCAAAAACGTAATAATGCAGAACGGCTTTAAAACCCCATTCCTCGAAATGGTTTTCGAATTAGAGTAATTGTAAAAATATGAACAATCCCAATTAGTGTGAAATTGTCCCCAAATATTTATATATTCATTCATCGAACAACGCTGGTGTGAACTGTACTTTCCATAAAATTGCGAATAACTTCATTAGCCAGCCAACTTAGGGATTACGTCTCATTATCTTTCGGAAGAGGCTTATTTCTCCTTGTTATGAAAAATTTTGTTTACCCTTGTAATTAGGCTAAACAGAAGTAACGCAAATGTTTAATTAGTAATGGTGTCAAGTTACTGGCAAACAAGGTTGTGACTTCGTTTGGAACTGGATAGGATTTTAGGGTAATTAAGTTATAATTACAAAGATATTCTCGAAACTGACGTAAGTTCATGAAGAGCTTGATGAATGTAGAGGAAGCGAAAGTGGTGTTTAGACCGGTGCACCAGGCGTTCCATGGTCTCTGCCTACCCCATTGGGGGACAGGTTAAATGTATGTATGTAAGTACAAATATATTTTGTCGACTAAGACGACGGTTTATCATATAATATTATTGTTTTGTGAAATGTTTGACGTAATTTATGAGAATTTTACCTAGTTAGCTTAGTTGGTAGTGACTCTGCCTATGAAGCTAGCGGTGCTGGGTTCGATTCCCGGTCAGAGCAAATATTTATGTGATGAGTACGAGTATTTGTTTCTGAGTCTTGGCTGTTTTCTATGTACATAAGTATTTATTTCTCCATATTTTAATTGCCTAAGTACCCATAGTACAAGCCTAGAGCTTAGTTGGGTACTAGGTCAATTTGTGTGAGATCGTCTGCAAATTAATGAACTATTTTAACATACTCTCATCATTGCCTTATCCTTAAGCAGCAAAATTCGCATGGTTGTGTTCCGGTGAAGGGTACTAGAATAAAGGCATTGTACTCGTATCTCAGTCCTCAGGGTTGGTATCGCATTTGCCGTCATGATAGCCCCTACAGACTCACGTGAGAAGTCTCGACACGAGAAACAAGAAGGTATCTACACTTACGCGACCTTTCTAAAAAACCGACAACAAACGGAGAACACACGAATCCGAGAACGAGAAGGCGAGAAACATATCACATTCACGCTTCTCGGGTGTTCTCGGCGGTTCTCGGCGGTTCTCGGCGGTTCTCGGCGTGAGTCTAAAGGGCCTAGAATGCAAGTCTATGGTTCTCAGATCCCATTGACCATCAGGGTAGTGATTCTTTCAAAAGTAAGGGTGAGCGAATGCAGGAGTGAATGTCCAAGCGGCGAGTTTAAGTAGTCCCGTCAGAGCGAGCAAAACACATTTTAGCGCGTGCATTATCAATAAGGCAGCCTTATACGTTCGAGAAGCCATGCTACCAAATTGAATTCACGCGCTGAAATGTGTTTTGTTCGCTCTGACGGGACTACTTAAACTCCCCGCTTGGACATTCACTCCTGCGTTCGCTCACCTTTGCTTTTGAAAGAATCACTACTCAGGATTCAGGAAGCCTGTGCTCTCGTTTGCTTAATTATTAACTAAGTATTTTCCGTATCTGATACAGTATTATTATGCAACAATTATTGTATAAAAACAAACAGCTAATGGTTGTAACATCATTAAGCCACTTAATGATTATTTAATCGTTATTGTGATTACAATCTACAACTCTTTTACAACCGAGTAAAGCTCACATTGGCTAGCATTTCTTTACAAGTATAAAATATAAGATTTCCCTATTTTCAGATATTTTCATGAAACGTTGATTGATGACTATCCCGATGTTTATCCTGGCCTTGAAGGTTTCAGACGTTCAGTCTATTGATGGGTGATTTTTATGGATAAGTATTACCTAAAGCATGATTCATTTTTAAAATGTTCGGTCTATTTTTGAGACAGCATTATGACCAATATAATGCATTAAAGGAGTAAAACGGCAATTTGAAAAATGTTTTGAAATTAATTGGTTTTTATAACGAACGAAATGAAACAAGTGAATTAGTGAGGTTTTATAGTTAAGTTATATTAATTAGGTACAAATATACCTCGAGACAGTTAGACTGTGTTACAACAGCTTAACAACATTATCATTATTAAATAATACTAAATAAATAGATATCAAAGGACCTAGTACTAAACTAAGCTCTAGACTTGTACTATGAGTACTAGACAACGATAAACATATTGACATAGAGAAAAAAAATTAAACATCAAAAATTACCTAAAACTTAGGGACTAAATAGTATTCGCGCTTGTGACAATTATTTTGCCTTACCTAGAATCGAACCCGGGACGGGATTGCTAGCTTCGTAGGCCGGGTTAGTTAGACGTATTTTCTGATATATTTATTTTATTGCATAAAAAATTCCAATTGCCTTTTTTTCCTATAAGTATACTTATTTGCTGTTATATTGATTTTCTTGTATAAAAAATTCCGATTGCCATCTTTTCCCATGGACATATTTAGGTACTGTTATAAATTTGTCTTGTTAGTTAATTGACACAAAAAAAAAATGTAATACGTAGGTAGGTTAGATTAGTTTCGTTTTTATATTAGGCCTAGAGGACCAAAAAAAATAGTAGAATAGGAGAAAAAAATATATAAATAGGAGATCCGCAAAGCGGAACTCCGTCTAGATACTCTGTGAAATGAATGGGGCAAAATGCTACTTATAAAATAATGTACTAGTAATTTCGGCGATTAAAATAAAATATGTCTATAGGAAAAGAAGGCGTTCGGAAAATTTTATACAAGAAAATAAATATATCAGTAAACACGTCTATAGTAGGGAAAGAAAGCGGTCGGATTTTTTTATAATTACAAGAAAATAAAAATATCCGAAAATGCACCTAACAAATCTAAAATTCTTAGCCAGCGTGCGAGTGTGATAACTTCATTATTGTCAATGCTGTAGTGTTTGATTATTTTTTGGAAATTTATTTCGTCTTTCGTTCATGCAGCAACGGATTGACGCTCGCGACCTTCGATATTGAAACATCGATATTTACCGCATCACTATTATTCACATCTTGACTCATAACATAAGTCATGACAAGACAAACTAGTTTTTATAATTATAAATTTCCTTAGAGATAATCTCGCAGTCATAGACAAATAAATAAATGTCATACCTCTGAAATGCGTTTGCAATGCATGTTTTTATAACATTTGATATCAACTTTACCTTGGATGGACTGACGGTTCATATCCCAACACGCACTTTCATAAATATTTGTTATAGGAAAGTACTTTTTGCGAATAAATAGCAATGAGTTACGTATTTTCTAGAGAAACATTATTGTTACTTGGAAAACAATAAGTACAAAGAAACTCACTTTCACATTACAGGGTTGCCAAGAAAATATAACCGTTAAACAACTCTCCGGCGTAACTACTAAAAATGGGCAAGAAAAATGCTACAAATAAGATTTTCTTGAGAATAAAGCAATGTTTTTATTCGACTGCCGACATATGCGTACGCTAGTGTTGGTAGAAGTCGACAAAAACATTATCGATGTATTACTTAACAATATTAATGCCATAATTATTTAAAATGAAAATTGTCACGTACAAGTGTTAAGGGTTAAACCATACATCTATAGCATTTTCTTCTTGGCCAAATTTTTTTTTATTTTTTAGGCATTAGGCTTTTTTTATAAATAAATATAACATACTCAGAGTATGCTTGTGTTTATAGAAAAAGCTAAAAAGCTATTTTCTAAAATGCCTACAACTGATTTGACATACATAAATTAAATTTTGAGACACCGTACAATGTTTAAAAAAATATGAGAAAATACTTACATGGCCTTTATTCTACGCGGTAAAATAATATTGCTTTTTGTGATATTTATTTATTACGTTTTTATTAGGGTTCCGTAGCCAAATGGCAAAAAACGGAACCCTTATAGATTCGTCATGTCTGTCCGTCCGTCCGTATGTCACAGCCACTTTTTTCCGTAACTATAAGAGCTATACTATTGAAACTTTGTAAGTAGATGTATTCGGTGAACCGCATTAAGATTTTCATACAAAAATAGAAAAAAACAATAAATTTTTGAGGTTCCCCATACTTGGAACTGAAACTCAATTATTATTTTTTCATCAAACCCATACTTGTGGGGTATCTATGGATAGGTCTTTAAAAATGATATTGAGGTTTCTAATATAATTTTTTTCTAAACTGAATAGTTTGCGCGAGAGACGCTTCCAAAGTGGAAAAATGTGTGTCCCCCCCCCCCGTAAAATAAGGGAATTATTAATGTAAAAATAATATATGATGTACATTACCATGCAAACTTTCACCGAAAATTGGTTTAAACGAGATCTAGTAAGAAGTTTTTTTTTAAATACGTCATAAATCGTAAACCGCAATTTACCTTTCACGGAACCCTTCATGGGCGAGTCCGACTCGCACTTGGCCGCTTTTTATTACTTGTTGTGGTATTGTTTTTAACTCGGCCGCCATTACTGTCAAGTAAATAAGAGCTATCGGAACTTTGATAATACGATAACATGCCAAAGACAATATGGTTTTACCATCAAGAATAGAGGCCAAAGCGACCTTTCGCTTGCCGTGGCGCTCAATTTTGTCCTTTATCCGGTACCATTTAGTGGTGGAAAGACATTGTGCAGGGTCCGTCCGGATGGCCACCACCATATATTTTCTCTTTAAACTGCCACCAAACAATAGTTTGACATTTGATTGTTGTATTCCGGTGGTGTAAGACAACCAGTGAAATGGTTAGCCATCGGGGCATATAGAGGCATTCCATGTAAGTCCCCAGACCCTAGCATAGGCTAGGGAGTAAAAACGTTGGTATGTTATGAACAGAAAAAACAGTAGAAGTGTCAAGTCGGCGTGTAACGTGTGGCATAGTTATAAATGCGGAGTTCCGCTTAACTTACCATACTTTTGCCTCGATCGCTTATTTCGATAAATCGATATTTTGATATTTCTAAAATAGGAAATATATCCAGAAGCATGCCTTATTGTGCTATTTTAGAGTGTAAAAACGATAGCCGCACCAAAAACGTTTTCCTTGGTGGCGTGTTGTTTTTATGATAGTTTGAGTATTGGCGACAACATGTCTGATACTAAGCGAAGCTCATGCCACTTCCACTGTTTTTTTCTATTCCGTGGTTATGGTATTGTTTTTAACTCGGCCGCCATTACTGTCAAGTAAATAAGAGTTATATCAAAACGTTGATAATACGATAACAGGTCAAAGACGATATGGTTTTCCCTGGGCTGGCAACGCATTTTTAGTCATGAGAATGTCATCGCCAGATTGCAATCTTGAGATGTGTAAATGTGTATAGGCTTCGGAATCCTTTTTACCAGCAAGTGGCCAATGAGCTCGTTTGCCTTCTACATGCCGTAAAAAAGCTTCGCATACGTAGTTTGAGAAATAAACGATAAATAAATAAAAATAAAATGAGTTTCAGTCCAAAAAAATATTTTTGGGACAAGATTTTGTTGTAGACTTTACTGTTTTTTGCACAGTCGTCATCTACTCGTCAAGGCGATTTTAACGAGTCCTAAAGCTGCGACCACACCGGTGCTTAAAATACGGTGACGGTACGGATACGCAGTGACGCGTCATATCAGCACCGTTTTTGACGCATGCTCCACACACCAATGCTTAAAAAACGGTGACGGTACGGAATCGCAGTGACGCGTCGTATCAGCACCGTTTTTAACGCAAGCTCCCCACACCGCTGCTTAAAAAACGGTGTCGTTGCTTAAACAAAAGACGGGGTCATAGTAACAACATGGCGCCGTTTTTGACGTACCGTAATATACGCACCGTTAAACATTGGTGTGGAGGGCATGCGTCAAAAACGGTACGGATACGACGCGTCACTGCGATTCCGTACCGTTATCGTTTTTTAAGCATTGGTGTGTGGAGCATGCGTCAAAAACGGTGCTGATACGACGCGTCACTGCGATTCCGTACCGTCACCGTTTTTTAAGCATTGGTGTGGGCGTAACTTAACACGGGTTAATCATGTGTAATTTAGAAGTTCCTATATGGCTATACTGGCTATAGGATGGCCCCTGAGTCTCCATCATCAGACCAGCTCGATGGTACTATATTATTGTATTACTACTATATTATTGTACTAAATGTGTATGCAAATTTTCCGCTTCATCGGAAATCGGAAAGTGGGTCAAATTTAACTTTCAAGATTTGACCCGTACATACATACATACCTACATAGGTTCATACTTACATACATACATAAATTGCAAGTTAAATAAAAGCTTGTAAAATACCGATAGCACCTACATAGAAACCTTGACAACTCCAAGACTCTAGCCGCCATCTTTACCCGTCGTATTCCTCTGTTTACCTCACTGGAACCTTTGGCATTTCTCCAAACAAAACTGTTACATAACAAACTACACCGTGCCGCCCGCAAAACACTACATTTTCAAAACTCACCCTAAAGTATCAAAGCAAATAGACCAATGGTGTAAATGTGTTAGATGGACAACGGCAAGTGTAATTTTGTTTTGCTAAGTTGGATGTGACATTCGGTTCAAGTTTTGGTTTGGAATCTTACGTCAAATGTCATGCCGCTTTGGTCGTGATGTTTTGCCAATACGAACAACGTTCTATTACGTTTAATAGACATTTATTTTGTTAAGAGCTGTCATAATGTTTCTCTTTCATAAGTTGGTAATGACTTTAGAAGAACTTTTTGCTGCTTCTCTTGCTCGTATGATTTAAAATTTCTGATGTCCTTTTTCTTCCATTTCTATCCCAACAATGCTCATTGTATCATAATAATTATAATACATCCACTTAAAGTTTACTGAAAGCGATCCCTTAAAGGGATAAGCTCGCCATTGTACACGTTATTCTTAAGTTTACATACATACATACATTCATAAAGGCAGATTTCATCATTCATTCTTTATATTAGGTACTATTAACCCTATTGAACCCTGACCCACTATAGAACTTTGTCACAGTGACGTTATAATTCAAGTCGTAAGAAGCGATAAATAAAATTGATTATAATGTCACTGTGATACCGTTCTATTGCAGGTCAAGATTTAATTGAGCTGATAGTGCATTATTTCCATGATCCGTCAATGCACGTAAAATTAAAACGTAGAGTGGAACTTGGATACAAAACACCATAATTTTTTAATTTGTCCATCCATCACTCTATCCATTTATTATCCGTAATACCTGTTAATCAAATCAAACTTTCCACTAGAGCCAAATTACTGAAGCAAGAAATAAAAAAAATCATAACTTCTAAACGGTCGAAGATTTTTTGATCCCCTTTTGAAACAATAATTAAAATAAATGTTCAAATGAATACTCAAATTTCATGTAAAACAGGTTTAAACGTACTTTTTGCGAGTAACAGCGTTATTTTTATTTATTTTTTTACCCGTAAGAATACTTATATTTTGATCCGTATTTTGTTTAAGGGCCTGTTTCACAATCGACAAGTAAATTTATCTGTCATTTAAAGTTGGCTTTTTCCTTGTCTATTTTCAAGTGTAAGACAGAGAAAGGGCTAATTTTATCTGTCAAATATGCTTTACTTGTCCATTGTAAAACAGGCGGTAAAAGTGGTAAATTATTAAATTTACCACTTTTATACAAAACTAGAGGACGCCCGCGACTTCTTACGCGTATAATTAGTTTCCCGCTACTCCCCCCATCTCTTCCCGTTGGGGGTCGATTTTCGGAAAATCCTATCTTAGTGCTCACTTACATCATGAAAGGAACCCCTGTACCAAATTTCAAGTTTCTAGGTACAGTAGTTTCGGCTGTGCGTTGATATATAAGTCAGTCAGGTCTGCCTTTTATATATATGTATAGATACGGATCAAAATACACGTTCTACTTATTTCTTACAAACCAGTAAACAGGTAGAAGTTAATATGAAATACCTAAACACTCCTAATACACGCCACAGACCAGACCATTACTCCCGTTGGATTAATACTACCCGCAATTGAGGGTACCCGGCAGACGTCTGCGATGTCAACTAACGTTACCCATGTTAACGTTTGAGTGACCACAAATTCTGAGCCGTCGTCTGACGTTCCCGCGACACGTCCTTTGTAAAGCGTGGTCACCCGGCGTGAGTGATGGGCGACGAGCCTTTGAAAGTAACGTCAGTCTCTCTACCAAAGCTGTCAAATAGTATCTCCTATAGACTGACTGTTGAAGTTTGACACGTTTGATGCCGAAGTGAAAAGGAACTAGGGTTGATGTTTCATTCTCTAGATAAATGTAACCTGACGAAAATGGAGAGTATTTTCACCGACACGTAATTTTATCTGATGAATGAAAATCAAACCCGACTCTATGAAGACTGCATCGAGCAAATCTTCACGGAAAAAGGTGGCATCTTTTTAGGGTTCCGTACCCAAAGGGTAAAAACGGGACCCTATTACTAAGACTCCGCTGTCCATCTGTCTGTCTGTCACCAGGCTGTATCTCATGAACGGCGGTAGCTAGACAGTTGAAATTTTCACAGATGATGTATTTCTGGTGCCGCTATAACAACAAAACAGAATAAAATAAATATTTAAGTGGGGGCCCATACAACTATCGTGTTATTTTGCCGTTTTTGGCTAATGTTGTATAGATAATGGTACGGAACCCTGCGTGCGCGAGTCCGTCTCGCACTTGTCCGGTTTTTTTTCTGTTAAGTTGACTACATAAAGGTTAAATTAAATGTCATTAAAGTTTGTCATTATCGAGTTTTTAGTTCTTAGTTTCGAGAAATGGGCCCCTTGTAACTGAAAGTAGGTACTTTTTTACTTGTGGGTCATAAAAAACACCTGTAATGAAACAAATGAATTCGAATTCGAAATTTGAATATATCCTCGAGAGACCTAGCATGCAACAAACAGGGATATTTTTGTGAGTGGAAATTGAATCTACCGGCAAGAAAATAAAGTTCATGCACCTTTGCTCTAAAATGCCATTTTCAAATTTAAAAGAAGTAAAGTGAACTTTATACTCATTAAAATAATAGTTTAAACCAAATTCCCGTGATTAAGTAGGTACCTTCTATGACACACTAGGATCTCACGAGGTTAAATTAGATTATTAGCTCGTTTGCCTTCTCCACGCCTTACGAAAACCTTTAACGCTTCCGCTTGCCCCTCGGACCGTACATTACGATTCCCACATCTAATGAATGACCGACACTAAATAGCACTCTGTCTTTATAAATCACCCCTCTTATTTACTTCCACTATTTCAGATAAAGTGCCTGCGAAAAGCAAATGTTACTGGAGGTTGGATGCGGGTATATTTATTAGTGTTGTATTACAACGGCTGCTTTTTTGTGTAGAAATGTACAGTCGTCAACAATTTGACTGTGTAGAACCTCGGCGCAATAGAAAATAACAGAGAAAAATCTTACACAAATTGACCTACTGCCGCACTCAGAGACGTCAATTAAATTTAACGCTTGTTTAGTGACCTGTTGTTTTATTATTGCTATAGCAAAGAAAGTGACAGCAGCAACTTTAATCAAGCATTAAATTTAATTGACGTCTCTGAGTGCGGCAGTTTGTCCCTAAGTAAAGTTGCTTGTGCTATAGGTTCTAGGCATCGATTAACATAGATATAATCTAATTTAAAACTTAACCCTCCACTGATCTGATAGGAACTTGCGCAGGGTCCGTCTGGATCCATACCATCATCTTATCTTTTAACCTACAGCCAAGCAGCAGCGTTCGCATTATTGTGTTCCGTTGTAGGGATAAGACAGCCGGCGAAATAACTGGAATAGAAGCATTCCATCTTAGTCCTCAGGGTTCGAAGCGCATTTGCGGTTGTAGGATTGTGGTCTTAAGATGGGGTGCGCTTGAATCAGTATAAAAACATTTTGCATTATTTCATTTAACTAACCACGAAAAGCATAATGAACGTTTAGCATAAAAACCAATGGCATAATTTTAACTGGCATACGATCGAATAACATAACACTCATTTAGCATAACTGTTATTTTCTTGTTATTATGCATTTTAAGTCAAATTTCTTCTAACTAGGTTAGGTTAGGTTAGAACTGTGACCACATTAATAGTAATGAAAGCAGTTAGAAATATTTATTTTTCAATTTATAAACATTATAGTTTTTGAAATTATGCATTTCTTTTTATGCATCACGACTATTATATCGATGGTTTATTATGCAGATTGAAATTATGCAATCAGTGTTATGCAAAATGATCATTAGACCATTTGTTTTTATGCTAAACATTACACACCCCTTAAGATGTAACCTTGAGAATATAAATGTCTACAGGTTACAGAATATCCCACTTACCATCATATGGCCTGTGTGCTTGGTCGTCTTCTCCATGACTTAAAAAAAAACGAATCATGTTCAGTTAAGCATTAAACGATCTCTACAAATACTTAAATATAATATAGAAAAAATCTAAGACTCATGTTAAAATAAGGTAAGGTGGGGCAAGTGCGTCAAACCAACAATATAACTTAAAAAATATATGGTTTGACGCATTTGCCCCATAGACGCACTTACCCCAAGGTGGGGCAAGAGCATCAACGGGGTAAGTGCCCCGTAGACGCACTTGCCCCACCTTACCTCGCGCTCATCGGACAAATATTTGCACTGACAAAAAAATGTAGGTAAGAGGAATCTCAAACCCATAACCCTTGCATTCTCAACACTGTTAATGAGTTGGCTACCCTCAGGGCTATAATAGAATTTCCCCCACCAAATCCAATGTAAGTATTTGACAAAATATTAATGTCGCGACAAACTTCTTACTTTCTCTAAGTTTGCGACTGGTGAGGTTTCCCGCAACTGCCAACATTTACGAACATGTCCAAATGTCAATATCTCTAGGAAACTTTGCTGGTTCGTTCTATTTTATCTAGTGTTGAACACGGAATTTTATTGTTTTAGTACAGTTTATTTTTTTAAGTTTTTATCTCTTCTTTGTAGGGTTGTCTGGAAGAGATCGCTATTTAGCGATAAGACCGCCTGTTGACTCACTATGTAATCTTTACTTTTTTTTCTTCTATATCCGTTACTTGGTGTTTGTGGTGTTCAATAAATTTGTATTCTGCTCTCCTACGGTGAAAAGACACAAGTGCAATTAATTCATAGAAGCATATTGAACTCTCAGACGTTAGAATAAGGTAGATGTGCTTTTTTTCGTAGTAGGGTAGTATTGTATTGCATTGTAAATATTTTGCCGACCTAGCTACTAGACAAAAAAGAAAAACACCTCCACGTGTCATGATGTGACGGTATATTATAAAGTTTGTTGAAAATTGAGATACTCTTAAAGCGCAATTCATCAGCAATATAACAAGATAAATTGACTTAAATCCTAAAGTATTCTGAGAGAAGACCAATAAAACTAGAAACAAGATGCGCAATATCTTAATCTCAGTAAATTGCCATTATTTTATAAGGTTTTTAGACCCATGATTAGATAGAGCTAAATCTTGTCAACGTGTAGGTTGATCAGACCTCTAAATACAAAACAGGACGACCTATGATACAGGTGGAGCATAAATTAACATAAAAAATTGCAGTTCACTATGGACCCTGCCGGGCACAGCTACTTAAAAACAAGTGAGGGTGCTTATTTGATAATAATACAATAATTATCGTTTAACATGTATTGTAGTCAGTCTTTAAACACCTGACTACTTCTACAAGATCTGAGGGCTTATTGTCTAACGCACTGGCAATCGCAACCGGCTTCAAAGTAGAGCAATTGTTTTCATTTTGTATGCAGACAAGCCTTCGATTTTCAAAATGAAAACGATCGTGATTGCTAGTGCGTTAGACAATAAGCCCTCAGGACTGTGGTCATTCTTAAATAGCCTATGACGATTCTTGGATGAGTAGGGGAGACCGGATATGGTTGTCACACGGGTTGGTTGTCACAGCGGCCAAGAATTTCTGGAGCGGACTGAGGTGAATTAGGGACCATATAGCGCTCGCGGTATTTCGACACGGGTCGATGAACTCATTCGTTCGTTCAGTTTTATGTTATGGCCGCCTGTGACAACCATACTCGGTCTCCCCTGCCAATCCGTGGACACCCCTCACTTTAAAATCCGTTAAGGTGTTTAGCCTACATGAGGTCACAAGTAACTTGGATACATACAGCGAAAAAACACTACCCTTTCTCTTAGATAGTAGTGTAAAAGACTGACATTCAATATACTTAACCCTCAAACGTCTTGATGTCGGCAAAGCCGATCTATAAGCTATTGACTCTTTGTTGGGAGGAATTTACTGAGCGACCCCAATTAAATGTTCGATCAAACTCCGAAGCGACCGGTTTTTTAATACTTTGTTTGGAATGGGTTCTCTCCAATTGTCGATTTTATTAGACGTAAACTCGTCACGGAGAGAATGGCGGTTCGGAGCAGTGTCATCAACTTTCATACTGTGTTATTTTAAAGCTCGATATTTTTGAGTCTATTATTTCATCGAAACACGTTTCAACCTTTCATCAAACTTATTACGCAGAATTTTCGTTTTATCGACATTCTCGCCGTATGAGTATTTTTTGGTAGTCACAAGTCTAACCTAACCTAATCTAAGTACTTAATTAATGTTAAAGATCCTGAAAACATCTAATATCAGCAAAAAGTAGCGTTCGATAAAATGAAGTTTAATAAAATGATACAATGATTGTCTATCTGTCTGTGCCATCGTAAGTTTCAAACGGATGGACCGTTTTGGACATGTTTTTTTTAGTAATCGACGTGGGTACAACCTCGGTCACGACCAGTATGTTAGTGCGAGAATGGATGCCTTATCCACATTTATCTACTACGATAAAGGCGACGAAAATAGAAACGTGGAAGGCCTTGTACATCTACAAACTGCAAGTTATGCTGCTCAAATTGGAGCAGACCTGTCGATACGTCAATATGTTTAGCACAACGTAACGTATCTATGTACTCGTATAAACGTAAGAGCGAAACGCTGACACTGACACATGAGTAATATGCAAATGATGAAATTTGGTTGTGATTTTTGGTATGGCTTTAGCATCTTGACCGTTAATGGGATAAAATGAAGGTTAAATTGCATAAAAAGCCGATAGAAACAATATCAGGGTTTATTTCGTCTCAACGTCATTTTCACATGATTGAAAAAAAAAGACAGAAAAAACCAATGAGTCTCCAGCACCGGGATGGACCGTTCAGCAAGGTTGTGACAACACGTTACGCGATTTAAGGCTACATTAAATTTAACAAATGTTTTGCACAGCTCTGTAGGCCTAGGTAAGATGCAGTCTCATATTTCGTTAGGTACGTACGATTTAAAACTTAAACGAGAAGAGAATAAAGTTTAAACTCATACATCTCGAAATATTAGATACGAGTCTTTCCCAAAGTAGAATATCTATTTTCTACCGACTCGGAATGTATGGAGTAGACATAAGCGGTCGGGTCGACGCGATCTGTCATCGGCTTACCTCAATCCTATACAATTGAGTCGATTTTCGAAAAGCGCTAACTTAGCCTTTCGAAAAATGCATCATGACTAAGGGCAGTAAGTGGGTCTTCCATTAAAAATCAGTGATCTTTAAAATTAAATAAAACAATGATATTATTAATAACGTTAATAGTTTTTATTTATGTAAATATACATGGTTTGCCATTACTTATTAAATAATATCTCACTCAAATGACGTCCGCGGTGTTTGATTGTGCTCTGTAAACGAATGGTCCAATTTTGCATTTCTTTTACACAAATTTGAGGCTCTATCTCTCGAATAACACAAGTAACGTTTTCCTTAAGCGCAGTAGTTGTGCGTGGCCTGTTTGCGTAGACTAATGATTTAACATAGCCCCACAAAAAATAATCTAATGGCGTTAAATCACAAGATCTTGGCGGCCACTCGATGTCTCCAAATCTGCTGATTACACGTCCATTGAAATGCTCCTTCAATAGATCTATGGCACGAAACGTTTTTCTAATCGAACTGTCTCTTTAATAATACAGTTTTATTATTTCTAAATGTTGGTGATCTGTATACCGTTCCATAATTAAATGGCAGATACTGACGTTGAATTTTTTCACAAAATGGCGGCAAAAAAATTACAAGTTATTTTTTTTATTTTTGGGCAAAGACACTTACTCTTAATGAAAGACCCTGTAATACAGTGTTCTTAGGATATGCCGCTATTTAGTTAACAAGAACCGCAGTCATAGCTATTATCGCCTTAATGAAATAAACCGACGGAACCCTAATCCCAGAGTCAAGTTTCAAGTATACTTAGTAAAGCGAAACAAAGTTATCCTTTTACAATCAATTTTATATCCCCATTTCATTCAATTGTAACTTCTAAAGACAATTTCAGGGCTCAATAGGTCCATTTTGTTTGTTTAGAAGTTAAATTGACTTTTATTTTGAAAAGTTTTCTGATTTTTATTTCCATTTTCCAATTAGGGATTCTTAACGAAGATTTAAATAATGTTTTACATTGTCAAGAAATTTTAACCAAGTCTTTGCTCAGGAAGTATTTTGTGTTGTATTATAACAATTTATTAATTTCTAGCTAAGTTCTATCTCGTTAATCTTGGAATTTTGACTGTAATTTTTGTAATCTACATGTTTGTTTTGAACTTTTGTGATGTTCACACAAACTGTTAAAATCTAAAACCGTTGCAGCAAAATCGAAACGTCGAGGTATATTTAATGTTTTTTACGCGATTACGTCCTGTTTTAGATTTATAACAATAACAAATACATATTTCATAGCAAAATTAACTACAGTTCTGACGAAATACACCCCTAATGTCCATCCCCAATATTCCAACCGCGAAAAGAGTAAATTCTACACATTGTACTTGGAAAATGACAATTGTAAATTATTATTTTCTAACTCTGATTTATCATATAGCTCAGCAGAATAGAGGCTCTGAGCCTTTTCTCTACCACCACGCAGCAGTGTCCGCATTACTGAGTTCCGGTGTGGTAATAAGACCGGTGAAATCGACTAGTATAGACGCATTGCATCATAGTTCATCGTAGTCCTCAGTTTGGCAACGCATTTGCGTCTTACGATTGCAGTGTTGAGATGACAAACTATCTGTGGAATGGATCTCAGATCCCACTTACTATTAGGTACGATAGCAAAATATTTCTTTTAGAAGATCTTCGGGTAAATGATCCATATATTTCACGAAGATAAATATTTGCAACACGAGTTCATCATATATTTCATTCCACTTGTCAGAGCCAAATATCTTCGGTAACTAAATTGAAGCCAGCCATCTTGTTATCCCAGTCACGTATAACAGGAGTTGAGCGCGATTTGTGTTATTATTTCATTATAAGCGCCGGTAATGAACGAAGTTGTGAGATACGACCGGACACCCGGATTAACCGGATAAAAACAACTTTTAATTACGAAATCTTACGAATTTCTTTGAGTGCCGGGTTGTTGTCTTATCTTTTTTTTTTCATTTATTGAGGAAAACAATCACATCAAAAAAGAATTACTAAAGTGTTTTACAATAATAGGTTAGTAAACGTGTGATCAACATCGTTTACCACAGATCTTAGGGTTACCTTTGTTTCGGCGAAATATGTTTGCCAAATGTATCATTTCCCAATTTTTCATTTGCCAACTCACTTTGTTTTCTGTAACCGTAAATATTTCAGGATCTTATAAAAACTGACCTTACCTTACCTATAGGGTTCACACGATGGTACTGAAATAAACACTGAAAAATTTATATAACATTGGGTTGGCAAATGAAAAAGTTGGGAAATGATACATTTGGCAAACATATTTTTGCCAAACGACAGGCTCCCCAGATCTTATGTTGTACAGACGGGTCTTATCGGATACACTAAGACTCTTTAAGATCTTTGTACAATCAAATACCCGGGGACTGGGTTACATAATTTAACCTAGTCCCAAATTAGGTCTAGACTTATACGATGGGTACTAGACCACTATAAACATCTAAATATGTTGATCCAGGAGAAATACTAAGTAATTACTAACTTCTAATGGCCTCGGTCACTGAAATCTGCATGAACCTTCAACAAAATGCATAATATAAGAGGCACTACAAGAATAACTAGAGGCACGGAGGATACGATTTTTTATTTTTATTTGGCCCTATTAAAACGTCAACTGTTTTACATAAAATTTTCGGTTTTGATTAAAGTGTACATTTTTTTCATAACATTAGTCATGGTTACTTTTATGTATTCGATTTATAAAAATAAGTATTCATTGAACCTTAAATATGAAAAAGCAACATGAACCCAAGCCCAATTAAGAATTACAACTCTTACGTAAAATCCACGATCTTACACTAAAATGCATTTTATTGTAAACCGACGAATATTACGCAACATGCACATAGTCATAGGTGTTTCAGATAGTTGCATGATGCACCTAGATTTTCTTTATTAACATCGCTGTTTAGTCCACCCTGTAGGTTCCGCTTCGCAATGGTGCACAAAACAGTACCTAAAGCGCTGTACAATTTAAATGAATTTTACATTTTAACACAGAACTTTAATTAAATCCTTTGCGGAAATCAGAAAATCCTGTCCACTTAAACACCTTGTCGGTTTAACTGAGCAGCCACTTTCTTTGGAAAACAGTTCAACGATGTTAAAGCGACAAAGTTCTGAAGCGAGCTCCCGACGTTATTTGTTCAGTAGGAAATGGCCGTGCTAGGTTCTAGTTTACGCCGTCGTGAATAGCTGACCGTTAGTCTATTTGTGCTAAAGAGGAAGTACGTTAGAAACGCGATGAACCGGACATTGGCAAAGAGGTCACAGGACAAATAAATACACAGTATAATAGTAAAATACTCACGTGTGTTTAAAATTCAAAATGTTTAACACATCGGTAATATGGAGTGAATCTACTAGCGACAAGATGATCATTGCAGAGAAGTAGCGTCACAAGAAACTCCATTAGAATATAAGTAATATTCAATCATAAAATACAATAATACTGAAAAGTAAGTTACATTCTCTCTCTCTCTTTATTTAGGAGCCATGCTCGCCAACCGCTCCGGTCCTCCGTCAACTGCTTGACTTACAAGTTGCATTACAAGGTAATAAAAAGTAATAAATTAATTATTATTATTATTAAAACTAGCTCAAATTAAATGATTACAATACTAATGTAAGGTGCATAAATTAAAGATTATGTATGACTAGGAGAACAACACGGCGAGGTCTCTACGGAGCGATAACTAAGATAACTAACAGGAATAATGGTGTGTCGACATGCACAGGATTAATGTTACCTTAAGATTGAACCTCAAGTTAAAGGGAGCAGATATTATTCCCAAGCCATAATTAAACTAAGGTGGAGTCTTGTAATTGCAACTATCTGGTAATTGCAACTGACTTAAATAACTCCCTATATTATCTCTGTTTTGAACAACGTCAGGCGAGATGTTACTAAGAAATACAATATCTCGCCTGTCGTTGTTCAAAACACTGATCCTAGAGGAAGTTATTTAAGTCAGTTGCAATTACCAGATAGTTGCAATTACAAGACTCCACTACTGCATTTTTAAACTGCAATTGTGACCGTGTAGAAGCGTCCGGAAATTGGTCGTTACTTGTATTTGACCCGTTGGACAGGGCGGCTTTGTGTCCCTACACTACCTCTAGTCTCTTCGTCCCATTATAACCTTTAGACCCTCAGTTTTCATTAAACTACTCAACTAAAAGACGGCAATGAAAGAGTACAATAGTGACGGAATATCTTCGTACATACCAGCCCTCATTGTTAAAGAATATATTAGGTTGCGCAGGATGAAGAGAAATAAAAGTAAAGAGAAGAAATGAACGTTGATTGGGCAAAACTTCCAGCACATTTTGCTAAATGGTTTTTTACTTGTGTTACGTAGTACGTTGCAATAGCTATAATAACATAGATTCGGTTTAGTTACCCGCCTCGTCAGCTCCATAACCAAAACCAACCAAACCAAAGTATCCATTATTTTCTAGAAAATTAATTATTTCATTCGGATTGGCTTGTCATGGTAGGGATGAACTTCAGTAACCAGAGATCACTGACAGTTTAGGCTGGATCATGGTAGGTACATAATCATAATCAATGATTGTAATCCATACCTATTGATTTTATACGGCGATATTTTGTAGACAATCAATCTCGATCGCGATCTAGATTTCAACATTTTTAGATATTTTGTCAGGTTTGATCAGATGAATGAATCCGTTAATCAACTTCATACAAATCAATTTAAATGATAATAATTATTTTTATCACGGATGCGATAGCTGATTAGTGAACCTACTTAGAAGAAGTGCATTCTGCAAACTTTATCGACCACCGCCTAAATCAAAGAAAATATGTGTAAAAGTAAATTCCATAGATTCGACTGTTTTCCAATGTTGATGCTATTGTAGAATGTAATTGTCCAGGCACACTGATCATAAAATATCTAGAAATTTTGAAATCTAGATTGCGATCGAGATTGAGTATCTAAGTCTAAGGTCCCTCTAGTCTATAGGGTAAAGCCATACTGCTTTGGACATATTGTACTATTATTTTTGACTCGTCTGCCATTACTGTCAAGTAAATAAGAGCTATCATAAGGCCGCTTCCTGATTTGGCGTTATGCTTGCAATAAAATGTTCTGCACCTCTATTCTAGGCGGTATAAACGATATCGTAGTTTACCTGTTACGTCAGCCGTCATTACTGTCAAGAAAATAAGAGCCATTAAAACGTTGACAATACGATAACAGGACAAACACGATATTGTTTTTACCGTGTTGAATAGAGGCGCTGTTGGCATGAAGGCTGCGCGTTGATTGGTAGATGCCCTAGTTGCCTAGCAACCCTTACCGATTCCGTGTTTTACTGAAAGCATACCGACAAGAAGCGGCCTTAGTCATAACGTTGATAATACGGTAACTCGTCAAAAGCTATATTGTTTTACCGTGTAGTGGAACTCAGAGTTGACCTAATTGTGTCGGCTGGCCACGTAAGGCTGCTCCAAGAAGGTTCGTTGCAAAGCCTGCTTATGACGCGCCTGTTTGACTGCGGGAAAGGATTTCTTCCGGCGGACGACAGAGAAAGTAGATTACCGGTATTATAGTGCGCCGTTTTTAGGGTTCCGTACCCAAAGGGTAAAAACGGGACCCTATTAAAATAAGACTCCGCTGTCCGTCCGTCTGTCACCAGGCTGTATGCCATGAACCGTGATAGCTATACAGTTGAAATTTTCACACATGATGATAACAACAAATACTAAAAATAGAATAAAATTAATATTTAAGGGGGGCACCGATACAACAAACGTGATTTTTTTGCCGTTTTTTGCTAGATATTAATAACGGCAACAAGTACACGCTTGAAATATTCACAGAATATTTAGTTGTATGTTCACTTTAAAAATAAATAATTTAATAAAATAAATATTTAAGGGGGCCCATACAACAAACGTGATTTTTTAAACATAGTACCTACGGAACCCTTCGTGCACGAGTCCGACTCGAACTTGACCAGTTTTTTCTATATTTTTGGGCTATTCCCGAAGCCCCCTAAGAAAAGGAACTAGAACATCCCTGTTTTAATCCATGTTAGGAGAGAAACTGACGCATATTTTTGTTTCCATTTAAAAAGACTGAAGCATAAATTTAGTATTCAAAATGCATTACGTAATAAAAATAAATGTATAAACGAACGCGTACAAAGTTGCTGGAAGCCATTAGTAAT
Source organism: Acleris cristana (assembly GCA_948252455.1). NCBI lineage: Eukaryota > Metazoa > Arthropoda > Insecta > Lepidoptera > Tortricidae > Acleris > Acleris cristana. Next base: position 9,980,310 of record OX411790.1, read on the forward strand.
TACGTAATGACTAACCTTGACAATGTCTAAATGACAGCCGTCACGCGTCTGCTTTTGTTACGGCCAGTGAAAAATGACTGTAGTCCATTATTCATGTTCATACCAAAGTTTAACGTAATTAAACTAATATTAATGATGTTAACAATAAATTCATGGACACTGGAGACCCATTAAAAAAGTCGTTTGTATTTAATTCACTTTACTATAAAAACCATATCTTGGACCAGAGGGCTTATTGTCTAACGCACTCGCAATCGCAACCGGCTTCAAAGTGGAGCAATTGTTTTCATTTTGTATGCAGAGGGCTTATGGTCTAACGCACTCACAATCACGATCGTTTTCATTTTGAAAATCGAAGGCTTGTCTGCATACGAAATGAAAACAATTGCTCCACTTTGAAGCCGGTTGCATTGCGAGTGCGTTAGACAATAAGCCCTCAGACAAGCCTTCGATTTTCAAAATGGAAACGATCGTGATTGCGAGTGCGTTAGACAATAAGCCCCCTGGAATTGTGTGCAATAGCAAAAAATTGTTTAGAATAAGATGGCAAATTGTATAGGTACTCATGCTAATTTCAACGAACTTGAAAACATGGGTGTCGTTTGTTAATAAAAAACAACGATAGATGGCGTCAGCATACCCTCCGAGTATGAAAAAGTAAGCGATCACTAATTTCGTGGATCTTAAGTAGGGTCTTGGTGGCATAATTGGTAATGCGCCTGCATTGGCCCGGATTGCCAGAGGAGATGTAGGTTCGAATCCTGCCTGAGACCGACGAATTTTTTTCGCTTTAATATAATTTGAATAGCAATATTGTTGGACGTCGTAGAACAGATGCCCTTGATTTGTAGTTGTTGATTATAAAAGTTCGTGACGTCCTACGATATACACGCGAACAAAAACGCGGGCAATAACGATATTAAAATAAATCAGGTAAACAAAAGTTAAATTAACTACGTTGCAAAAACACCAAACAATGACATAAATGAAGACAATTTTATTTAATTTACTTCCGTCTCCCTCTCCCTTGGCTTCCGGCCATAAATCCATCTCACCAGACAATGGTGACTCGTTGTCACTCCATTAGACTGACAAGTTACTTGCAAGAAACCAATCCAGCCGGCAATTTTCACAAGCTCATGTTTATTTGAAAAACTACCTTAATACAACGATGTTTATGTTTAAATTGGAAAAACAAGGTTTTACTTGGTTTCTACCCCGAATGCCTTTCAATGCTAGTGTTATTAAATCACGAGGTTCCGTCCTAATACTTATCTACACATACTGCAGCTCTCAGAGACGTCAATTAAATTAAATGCTTGTTTCGTGACGTGTTGTCTTATTCTATTGCTGTAGCAAAGAAAGTGACAGCAGCAACTTTAATCAAGCATTAAATTTAATTGACGTCTCTGAGTGCGGCAGATAGACACACTCAGTAGTGGTAGGAAATGTATGTATGTAAGCTGTTTATTGCACATATAATATTACAAAACATTTATGCATCACTATAGATAATGTACATTGGCGAACTTATCCCATATAGGACCCTTCCAGAGGCCCTTGCCAAGATGCATTACGCTAACTAGCGTTTTTAAACCTATCGCGTCACTGGTAGATCACGTGACTTTTCGTATCACGTCACCAGTGACGCGATTGGTTTAAAAACGAAACGAATAGAAACGCTAGTTAGCGTAGTGCATCTTGGCAAGGGCCTCAGTTTACCTTGGAGTAGAATACGTAAGAACAATGCAAGAGGATAGGCAAATTTACAAAATAACAGAAAAAAAACCGGTCAAGTGCGAGTCAGACTCGCGCACCGAGGGTTCCGTATTGAAGATAATATGCTTGGTAACAGCAAAAGAAAATACTCATTTTGTTATAAGCTTTATTTTTCAGGCAATAAGGTCGATTTTGACTAGCCTAAATTTTAATACAGATTTTCTTAGTTTTTTTGTTATTTCTCAAAAATTGTAAATAATGAACACTCTATTTTATTTTTCCCACAAAATATAAGTGATTATCTATACGTCAGGATTTTTTTCAGAATTTTTGATTAATAAACTTCGGAGATAAGGGGGGGGGAACGGTCATTTTTTGTACATTTTTGGTTATAAATCAAAAAGTACACCACAGAAAAATTTCAACAAAATAGTTTTGAAATGTGCAGATTAAGACCTTTCATAAGACACCCCATTTGCTATAATCGAACCACTTTCATTTTTGAACCCCCCATTCTAGACCCCTTTTCAATTATTAATAAAATTAATTTCATTTTTTTTTTACGACAAATTGATGCGGGCAAGAAAGTTGTACAACTATGCCAAATTTCAAGTTGATAGCATTAGTAGTTGCTGAGAAAACCTGCTGTGACATACAGACAGACAGACAACGAAGTCTCACCATAAGGGTTCCTTTTGTACCATTTTGGTACGGAACCCTAAAAAAAGGTACATACATCCGAAAAACAGACATATTAAAAAGTAATAATACCTACTCGTATCTGCTTTAATAAAATACATACATTGGTTTTCATACAGATTGAGGTGTTAACGTTATCTGTGTGTATTTATATCTGTGGGGTACCTACTATCGGGATAGATATACTTAGGTATATCAAAAAAATCATACTGAAACATTTAAAACATATAATACCAAGATCCAAGACCCAAGACAAATATTCTCGCTTCTTAAATATATTACACAACGAAAAATAAGCCTCCCTTAAATTTTAAGGGAGGCTTATTTTTCGTTGATATTTACTTTATGTGTATTTGTTGTTATAGTGGCAACAGAAATACATCATCTGTGAAAATTTCTACTGTCTAGCTATCACGGTTCATGAGATACAACCTGGTGACAGACAGACGGACAGATAGACGGACAGCGGAGTCTTAGTAATAGGGTCCCGTTTTTACCCTAAAAATGACCTAAGTAGTAATTACTAATCATCGTCTAACTGCCGCACTCAGAGACGTCAATTTAATTTAGAGCTTGATTAAAGTTGCTGCTTTCACTTTCTTTGCTACAGCAGTAGAATAAGACAACACGTCACTAAACAAGCATTAAATTTAATTGACGTCTCTGAGTGCGGCAGTTATTTAGTATTCATGACCAACGATAAGGAAGCTGGTTAGAACACCCGAATTGAGAAATGCTTATCACTAAGTGGTATTCTCTTACTTATCAAAAATAAAGGAACCCTATACCAGCGTCAGACACGTAATGCCATACAATTCTACAGTATAAAGGGCTCAAGTAATGCTGGTTCGATAGAGCGTAGAGTTCTTGTAAGGGAATAGCACTGAGGCACTACCTGAATACAAATAAGCTGTTTTATCAGAAATTTACATCCGACAATATTGCTCGGAAGACAGAATGTTTTTGAACATTAAGGTATTGCAGGGAAATTTACTGAAAAGTAGCGTCGGCAGTCGAAATGTTGCTTATTAGGCCAGAGGGCCCAGACAAGATGCATTACGCTTACAAGCGTTTCTATTCGTTTCGTTTTTAAACCAATCGCGTCACTGGTAGATGAAGTGATACGAAAAGTCACGTGATCTACCAGTGCCGCGATTGGTTTAAAAACGCAACGAATAGAAACGCTGGTATGCGTAATGCATCTTGTCTAGCCCTTCAGGGGGAAAAATTGAGGCAATGTCGCAAAAATTAATATTTTATTCAGGTAAATTGCACCGTTAAAGAAGAGTGTCCGTTTAACTTTGCGAGTAAATTTTTATGAAAACCTGGTCGAAAGACGGACATCCAAACACGTAAACGTCCTTACGAATTTTTTCGTTTATTATATTAATAAGTTCCTTAAAATTTATTTTTATTCTTAAGACGACGCCGAGCGTCCCAGGGACGCCCTCTTTACTATTATTGTGTTTTCTAAAAGAACAAAGTATTTCGTGAAATCGAAGGAAGGCTACGAAAATGTTAAGCACTTCAGTGCGTTGTCATAATAAACTTCAAACTGAAAATCAAATGACAAGTATGACAATAACAATGGCAGGCACAATGACAAGGTTCTAAGTATGCTCAACATTTTTATTGAGTGACTTTACAAATGAATACACACTATGAGAGGAATCGCAGCTGCGTTCCAGCCTTTGAGAAAATAAGTATTTATTCTTGATGGTCCCTAAGTACAGTAACAGCAACAAAATTTCTCTAGTGACAGGTTTTTAAGGGTAGCGATAATCGCTGACCAGCATAAAGATCAATAACAGGAACTTATACGCTTCTCTAAAACCAGGGATTCACCAGGAGTCAAATGTCCCGCGACGTCAGGTGAAGTGGCGCAACGTTGCCGGACTTAGCGCGACATATCTAGCGACATCGCGTAGGTATCGGCGTGATTTGGCGAACCCGATAGCTGTCGCGCGATGTCGCGAGATATGTCGGGCGAAGTTCCGCGAAGTCGTGCGACTTCGCCCGACGTCGCTGCTGACACCTGTCGCGTGATGTCGAAAGATATGTCAAGCCGCTCGACTTCGCTTGACATGTCGCTGACACGTGTCGCGGGATGCTTGTCCCCCAGTGAATCCCTGCATGCAGATACTTAACTCAGTTATTACATCTATACTTCATTGGTAAATATATTTATGAACATATTTCCACCGACCTTACATCGCTGCAATGAATATTCATCCCTTCATCTTTCTCGAATTCCTGCGTTATAACCGGATCGCCGAACGATGTCTTCATTCATAATTCATTGAAGGCTCGAGTTGATAAAATTAAAGTAATTCCAAGTTCATTTATTCCGCTGAGTTTCCGATGCAGAAATAATTGATCACGCTCTTAAGAGATAAAGATTTAAGGGGAAAGTTAGCTATTGAGAGCCGATGATTGTCAAAGTGTATGTTAATGATATCAGTTTCAATTGAACGTTACTCGTTTAATTTTAGGGTTCCGTAGTTCCGTACCCAAAGGGTGCCTACGGGACCCTCCTAAACCTCCACTGTCCGTCTGTCTGTCTGTCTGTCAGCGCACTGTATATCATGAATTGTATAGTTAGGCAGTTAAAATTTTCACAAAGATATTGTACGCACTTGACTGGTTTTCCGATAGATATAGAGGCTTTTTGGCAGCAAAATGCCTTTATTCTTCATTTGCTTTTTCCTCTTAAGGTTTTCCGTGTCCACGGCCTAGAAGTTTAGTCAACTCATAACCATGATAGGTACTACTAGTATTAATACAATCTTGCTCTTTGAGGAGAACTTTTAAAAAAACTTTCTATCTTGGACTTTATTCCGAAAATCCATTTCTTATTTCTTCATCATATTAGTGTACACTAGCTTTCTTCATCTTAAATTCGAACCTAAAACATCCTTAGATGTAATCAAAAACTGAAATTGATTACGATTCAATAGTCCTTCAATACGTCTGCCAAATGATCAGTAATATTTCTTTCATTTTTATTACGCTTAAGTGTCTAAAAATTATATTGAGTCGCTTTAAGATCTCACTTCAAAACTGAAGAACATTGCTACTTTACGAGTAACGTCTTAAAGGTGCACTTTATAAAACATAAAATATTAAATTTTCCGACCTTCATTCTTACGTTGACTCTTTTTTGGGTGCATTAAATTCGATTACGATTTTATTTTAACGTTTGGCGCAAGTATGTTTATTTATAACTTTTTTTATAATAGTTACTTTTTCCGTGTTCTATCGGTAACTTTTCATTTTTCAACAATTATCCTATTAAAAATGGAAACCTTACCTTGAAGGATCCCAGCAACTCCACCACATTAACCACCACCTTACTCATTTCTCAGTTCAAGCGAAACGGAATAAACTCCTAAACCTTTGCGTTCAAATACGAACTTCGAATTTCGAACGTTTGAACCGATGCTAGTTTACAATTCTATTACAGAAAAGTTTTGAAGTCAAGTTAACCGTTTTATTTCGAATTCCCAATGCTACAAACTCTGGCATCTAACAACTGTAGACGTTGCATTCTATTTTCAAATTCACTAGTGGCCATTACAGCGAGCGACTTCGAGTTAGCGGTTAATTGAAGTATGCATTCGGCCGTGGTGTAGTGGCGTAGAGTGATTACGTAATCATAAATATGCAAGTTTTCAGGTACGTTTGTTGACGGAGGTCGAGGGTTGTGGCTATGAATGATAGGAAAATAGAAAAACTTGTCGTTTTAATGCATGTGTGTGGGTAGATGTACATGTGTGTGTATGCGGTTGTGGAAGTGAGTGTAACCACGATAAAAAACTGTTCAAATCGTCACAAATTTAGTCATCAAGCGATATCAAAAAACTAGAATAAATTATTTCAAGATTGAAACTGGTTTTGCTGGTGGTTTGATACTCTGGTTCCATGAAATCAAGTCTACAAAACTGCAATAGAAAACATTTTAAATAAAATGGTAAAGTTTTAATGCAAGAGACTGCACATATCCAGCAAAATTCCTGTAAATGAAATATCGGTCGAAAATATTCTCGAGAATTCGATTCTAAAATCTCCGAAGGCTTTCTAATGGATGTTGGTTCCATCTTTTTAAATTCAATATTGTATCGAGTGAGCTCCGAGTGAATTGGAACTCTGTTTAGTGTATTTTAAAGCTCTCATTACATTGTCTTTGTATGTCCATTTTGCTTTCAATTTGTAAGATGTAACTAAATTCGAGACTTTTGAGGATACTTTGGAAATAAATTTAAATATAGAAGCAGATTAAAGTTGTCTGCAACGTTGCGCGGCCACTTTGCAATAATAAAGTGCCTGGGGACATTGAATTGTGTTTTAAACGTTCAATGCCGACTATCTGATTGCCATACAATAATGACGCGATATGGACGGACACAATGAACTGAATGTAGCATATTAGGTTGTTTTATTGTGTTCATATTACTTACACATTTCTGTACACATGATATTGGGGTTTAGACATCGTGGGCAAAAGTTAGTAGGGTGATGGAACCGGTAGGTAATGGACAAGGATCAATAATGGACAGTTGGTTCTTATTTTACAGAAGATAATGGTTATTCATTTGTTCAGCAACAATTAGGATCATAGGATCTTTGAATTAAGAGTTAAGTATAGTGTCCGAAACTGATGCCATCACCCTAGGCATTCCAATAACGGGAACAGGGCCTCTATTCAACTTAGTTAAAACATATTTCCTTTGACACGTTAAGGTATTGTTTTTAGCTCAGCTGCCGTTACTGTCAAGTAAATAAGAGCTATTAAAACGTTGACTATACGGAAACATTTCAAAAACAATAAGGTTTTACCGTGTATAATCTCAACCCTGGTTTAAAATTGAAGGCTCTGGAAATACCATCAACCATGAGTTTATCGTGAGAGGTAAAATTAGTCTGTTAACCCTTTATAAGGCCGTTATACAGTTATGCTACGTAAAATTCAAATTCAGTTTCATGATTGACACTTCTTAGGGAATCTTTAAAAGCAAGTCATTTTTCGTGCAAAAACAATAGAATATGTATCATATTCTGTAGTTCGTAAGGTTGAAATTCTAAATAAATATATGTGGTCGCTAAATCGCCTTTACCTTATCTTATTTTTAGGTTTAGTAGGTTTAGGTTAAGTAAGTACAATTCCAGCACTCCTAGCTTCAGCTTCAAATGCGTTCGGCTTGCTATCGCTATCCCACTTGCACTCGCAACTGACTGTATATCTGTCACTCGTGTTTCATAGAAAAAATGAAGATTGCAGATCAATATTCAGAAACTACTAAAACCGTAGATATCGTGCCGGAGCTCTATTCTATTCTATTCTATTCTATTCTACGGGGCACAAAATTGTTTTTGACGTGTTACGGTTTCAACTCGGCCACCATTACTGTCAAGTAAATAAGAGCTATCGTAACGTTGACGATACGGTAACATGCTAAAAGCGATATGGTTTTAACGCGAGGAACAGAGACCTTTTCATTTAAACTACGATCAGCGTATCAGTTTAAACCAAGCTCGGAATCTAACAGGAGTATTGAATACCCATTAAGCGATCAGAGTGGAATCAGGAAATTGAAGTGTTCGGCTGCTGAGAGGAGGCCCGAACAGACGAGGTCCAATCTAGATAATGAACAATGTAGACCTAGATTTGATGCCTAAATTGGATGGGTTCTCGATTCAGTTTCACCCGAGCACGGCAAGAGTAAGAGGGTGACGATTTTCGTCTTTAAATCAGGTTAAGAAATTAAGTACAAGTTACACTTGTCAAAGCAAAACTGTTCTTCGTTCCTTGATGTTCTCGCCAATGTCACGTAAGCTGGTTATAATCAATAAACAAAGTAAATCGAAAGTAAACGCCGAACATTTTTGAACCGGTCATCTTCCCTCTCTGCCTTCGGCAAAAATACGAATTAAAAAGCAAAACTCATGAGACGGATATTTGGGTAAAAAGGCCGGACACCCTCAATTTTTAGTCTTAGACACGACTTTTTTTAAAATTATACTTACCAAGGATGTTTTGTATCACATGTGTGTTCTATAACGTAAAATCCTTAAATTCTAATGAAACAACAATAAAATTGAATAAATCAGTTTTTATGTTATACTTACATGACAAGTGAAAAAAAATGATCAAATTTAAAAAGACTAACAAAAGCCGGACAGGCCGGACAGCGTCTAATTTGGCCGCACACCCAACCAAAAAGCCCAACTGTGCCCGGCTTAGTCCGAACGCCTGGCTCTGCCAGACAATAATATACACATTTTGGCAGAAACGTAGAAAGATGCATTGCATTTCAAATTTGTTGCATAATGCTTTAAACCAGCAGGCCTAGCAAAGATAGCATGGACAAAATATATCTATCTATCTCTCCGTGTCTGTCTTCAAACCAGTCAGAGAGAGATGCATTGAGGGGTTCCCTGGTTTTGCTGAAACCGCTGGTGTTTCGTGAACAACACGAGTGCAAGTCTCTAGAGCGCTGGTTTAATAATGAGTTTCGGCTGTCTGCCGTCATGTACCGTTTTATACGGTTCTGTCTGATGTTTTATGTATAAATAAGTAATTTCATTCCTTTAGAGCCAGTAAATTCGTTGGACCATTCTACTTTTCGATGCTTAACAACGTCTTCTATATTGTGTTAGCATACACTTAAGATAATAGCTACTCACATCTAGTACCTTTAAACGAGCAATTCTTTTATATAATCTGAATCTCGGAAACGGTTCCAACGATTTTCATGAAATTTAGTATGCAGGCGGTTTCGGGGGCGATAAATCGATCTATCTAGGTTTCATTTTTAGAAAACTTATCAAAATTAAAATACCGAGCTAAGCTCCATCCAGATACTTTAATCTTATACGTGCACCACATATAGTATTAAGTGATATGCTTGTTCCCGATTTTCAAACCGCGAATAGATTCAGTTACTTTCGGTTAAAAATTGATATTTTCCACTTACAAAATGTGTCAAATTTTTGTCTGCAGTAAGTGAATCTATCTAAACTTTAAATATTATGCTCTGTAAGTATTGGCTTTACCCTTTAGGCTTGATTTCCTCCTACGCTGACATCGGTCGCTGACGTCGGTCGAGCGTACCGTCGTATGAATCTGCCGCGGACGTCAGCGTCGCTGTGCGGTATCTTATAGAACATGGTGTATATTCGTACGCTCGACCGACGTCAGCGACTGATATCAGCGTAGAAGGAAATCAAGCCTTAGCTTTACCTTGTCACTTAAACTGGAACCTGTAATGCCTAGTAGTCCTGGCCAAGTAGCTTAAAACAGCGGCAAAAATCAAAGAATTTGTATTACATTGTCGTGTGCTTGCGCTTGCCCGTCACGGGCCGGACCTCTATAGGTATTTATACCACTTTGTTTTGACGTATATAGCTTTCGAAACCTTTACCGTCACGTAAATAAGAGTCTCCTAACCACAATTATTACAATATGGTAACTATATGATAACGAGACGCCCTGGTATATCTTTGCCTTATGCTTCGACTTCAGTTTTTCAACAATAATTTAGTTTATAAATTAAAACAAATATTGAAAGTTTGTTTGTTTTAAGCTTTTATTATTTAGCTTATAACCTAATAGACAGATACGTACTCATCTTACTTATAAAAAAAATATTTTGGACACGGTGGTAACTATTTGACAATAAGGAGGTAGTAATAGTTCTCTTACTAAACTAGTTAAATAAATAGCATCATAAATTGATTGATTGATTGAGGAAAAGTTTGGTTTGATGACGTTAGCGGTCCCCGGTTCGAATCCCCGTATGGGCAAAAAAAAGTACACGTGAGTATTTTGGTCTGAGTCTTGAATATTATCTATGAATTTAAATATTTCTTTATCTTTATATTATAAGTATGTTTATCGTTGTCTAGTACCTATAGCACCCTAGAGCTTAGTTTGGGACTTCGTCAATATGTGTGATATTTTCCCCTTTCTTTTCAATTATTTACGGGTTTTATTTCTTGTTTGCAAGTTTGGAGGTCAGCTACAAGTATTTCAATCATGATGATCATCTGTCAGTGAGTACCTGGGTGACGAAATAAAGAAATTTTGATTAAAGATATTTTATAAACCACATATTAGAGTTAGTTAACTGGTAACTAGTATATGAAGTAAACATATTGAGTACTCTACGCATTAGGCTTATTTTTTAACGGGATATTAACCGCAATGACTATTAGATCTAAAGTTGAAATGCTTCAGTATAAAGTGAGGCCAACGAGACGAGATAAAGAATGTAAACAAGCCATCAAGATATCAAAACATTTTTATTTGAAATCGTGTCACTTCCAATCAGGAATGAACTTCACAAAATGGCGGCCCTAATGTTGACAACTTCTGTACAGCTTTCCTGTACCACGAATCACGCAACGACAGCCGTCATCGACCAACTGAAGATATTATTGCGTATAGATGAATTACCGAAAGCGTGGAATTGCATATGTAGTGGTAACATGTCTTTACAGGCATTCTATATTTAAATTTCCTCACTTCTTATACCATCAGCATAAAAAGAGTTTTGTTATAATATTAAATAAGTAAGTACAAAAATAATGTCAGTGTCAAATTCTAAATACTTTTTACAATGCACTAAAATATACGTCTTATTTTATTGTACGGTCAGCCTTATAAGAAGCTGCACACTTTTGTACCTTGTCACTTTAACTTCATGTTTGAACTGCTGCACTAATCTGTCAAAGGCGTTAAAGTGACAAGGTACAGAAGTGTGCAGCTTCTTATAAGGCTGACTGTACATACATATATACCTTCACGCCTGTAATCCCAGAGTGGGGTAGGCAGAGTTATAGAATTACCCACAACTTTAAAAACTATTTTATTGGATACTCGCAATTTTCAGAATTATTTTGACTGGGCACGTGCGACTGTAAGTTACATAGTTTGCAAAAATAAAGAAACAGTAATTTTGGTCCGATTGAGAGTCAAACAAATAATTTTAACTGTCATAAATATTTTGAACTCGAGGTAATGAAAAATTTATATTCACCTTACACCGCTGCCCAATTCGTTGAAAAAGCTACAGGTGTTTCTCTCTCGACTATTTATAAAATTATGACCGAGAGTAAGTCACAAATTCAAAGCAACAAAAAAATTCCTCTCTCCGAGTTAGAAAAAGTTACGTACGGTCCGTCGGCAGTAGATGATTTTGATCAAGAAGTCATCAGGAGAACTATATATAATTTTTATCAATCCCATAAGCAATTTTCAACCATAAAGATGAAAATTTAAATAAATGATAGCGACTAAAAGCAAAAAAAGACATACTTATTCCACTTGGTTAGGGTAATCTCATTAAATTAAGAAGAAAACTTAAATGGTTTTCCTTTTCATGCGAACGGTACAACCATTACATATGCAATTCCACGCTCTCGGTAATTCATCTATACGAGAAATAAGGACAGATATAATAATCGCTCGCAATCGTACTATTACTTAGTAACGGTCAGTCTGTTTACATTCTTTATCTCGTCTCATTGGCCGTACTTTAGTTGCGTCATACATTTTGTTGGTGAAGGCAACTGGTTTGCAAATGGCGTCCCGGTGAGCCGCAGGCCTAGATCTAAACGCAATCAGAGTTAATATCCCAATGAAAATTAGTCTAAAACAATTAAGAGTGAATCATTTGAAACTGACTATGTGCAATTTTAATTGAATCGAGGAATTTGAAAATTTAGCAGTTGACTTAAAACATTTAGTGGTGGTAGGAACTTGAACCGTCTGCATTTTTACCACCATCTTATCGTTTAACCTACCGCTAAGCAGCAGTGTTCGTGTTCGTTATGTTCAGATGTGGGGATAAGACAACTGGTGAAATTACTATCATTATTATCTTTGTCCTCAGGATCGGCAACTTTAGATTGCATTCTTAAGATTGTAGTCTTGAGAATGCAAATATCTATGGGTCATGGTTCTACTTACAACAAAACTTAAATAAATATAAATTTGCCAGATTATACATTTTCAACGTGTTATTAGTCGTGTCACGTCGGGAAATGTATAACACGGCTGATTGGCGTAGGTAATAAGTATCATGTCAAACAGCTAAACATTCAAATTCCTTGAGACTTATGAGATACTTATTGCGAGTACATTTGCCAAAACTTAATAACAACTGTTAAAAGCGTAACTGACAATGATGATGAAGATATTTCAGCAGAGTTGTATCCAGCAATGCCGCTCCGGATGAGGGGGAACTTGGAGCCACATAGCCCACTGAAGTCATCCAGGTCCACGGCCCAGTACATGATGCCGCCCATACCCATGGATTTTGCATAATTAGCCTGCAACAACAGATAGATTATTAACGTCGTTTAACTCGGAAGAAACGCTTTGTCTGGTATTTGAAAATCAAGTCCTTTCCTAGTCTCGCAATCTCAGACATCATCTGCTTATCAAAACGAAACTAACAAGCCGCAACTCGGCGGGTACATTTTAAGTACAGCAAAGCTCACGACGCCACCTTCCGACTTCATCATCAGATCAGCTCAATGGTACCATGATATTGCATTGTAATTGACGGGAACTGGTTCAAAATTGACTTTCAATAGAAGTAAAAACAGGGCAAACTAAATAAAAGCTAGTAAAATACAATATCATGGGTCATGTGTAGAATCCTTACCATCCTATAAATCTTATTAATTACCCGATCCTTACCATAATGATAAAAAAGAAAGTTCTTCTCTGAGAGGCTCTAATGTCATAAATATTCCTCAACACCACTGATGCATGCTGCTGCTGCATGAACGCACCTAGCGTTGGTTCGCAGTTTCATTGTAGAAGGCGTTTTGTTGCTGCCATGCATGAGTAGCTACTACAAATTCAATGGCCCCTATAAATTTAATTATCTTTTTCAATGTTTATTGAGAGTGGCTGCTTGTTGGTACTCTTTATCTTCCCTTTCTCTCAGCATAGCTGCTAACATTTCATCTATTTTGGCTAAAATGAAGGGTACAACAACTCACCTTAGCGTAAATAGTGTTGGCGTTATCATACCCAATCCAGAACAGGTCTTTGTTGGCATATACGTAGCTGCCTTCTACTTCGGTGATGCTCCACTCGGAGGAGTTGTTGTTCTGATCTTCGCAGATCTGCAAAAAATATCAGATCATTGCCAACAGTTTATACTGAGGAGGCGGAATAGATGGCCAAATACATGGTACTTTTAAAAGAGTATGACGCTAGAAAGTCTGATGGCAAGTATGTTAGTGCAAATAAATCATTTATTACGTGAAGCTGCTATCAATATGGGCTCGGACCAAGGAAACTCCAGTGGAATTTATCTCGTTTATTTTTTTACTCAAGTCTTTCACATCTTGCTCCGTTACCATTTTATAATCGAGACAATCGCATTCCATTCCCAATTATTCTATCCCTTTATGTCTGCTTATGTCTCATTCATTATTTATTTAACATCACTTAGTCTGAACTCACAACCTCCATCAATAAATAAGAGCATAGGTACTTGTTTAAAAATATCTAAACCCGCTCTATTAAATAAATAAAAATATAGTTCAGGTATTTCTGAGTAACTTATATCTTTCGATACGGATACATATTAGATGACGACTAAACCTAGCATAACTAAAACCACCCCTCATCTATCATGCAATCAAGATGTAAGACATCTATTAATGGTAGCCCTCTCCTAGGTTGACCATAAGGTTTGTACGGTTTGGACTACTTTAGACAAATTAAAGGTCGTCTAATACTCTAGTTTTGTCTTAGTGGCAAGAAAAAAGTTAACGTAGCGAAGCACATCATCATTATATCAGCTGAAAGACGTCCACTACTGGACATAGGCCTTCCGAAAGAATTTACAAAATGGTCAGATTTTTTCCGTGGCGCGGAGGGTGAAGATAGAGTAGGCCAAGTACAGTCGGCCTTAGAAGACGCTGCATACTTTAGTGCTTTGTCACTTTAACGTAATGTTTGAACTGCTGCACTAACCTGCCAAAGGCTTTAAAGCGCCAAGGTACTATAGTGTGCAGCTGTACCTCATAGTAAGCCCAAATCCCAGCTTCTGCGGTGTAAGGCCCGGCTACTCCTGCGGCGGTGAAGGGGGCTCCTGTAGAGGTGTTGTTCAGGCTGGTCAGAGTGAAGGTCCTGCCGTATGCACCAAGACCCATCACCAGCTTGGATGGATCAGCGCCGTTTTGAATCCAAACGTTCACGGAGTGGTTCTGAGGAAGAGGAATAAAAAATAAAATATAGTGAAGTTGTTTGTTCTATTTGAGGCAAACGAGTCTACGAAAAGAAATAGCAACCTATGGGCTGGCGGTATTCTACAATGATTTGAGATAACTATGTACCTAGGTACATAAATTTAGCAAAGCGCTGGCTATTTCTTCTGCTGGCCTATAAAACACTGCAGAAGCCAAAAAAAGAGTAGGATTGACGAGTGTTCACCTATGTTAATTGATAAACATTTAGAAAAATATCTACATTGGATAGATATCAAAATAAAAACACGAAACTGTGCAAGTCTGTGTGTGTGTACTGAGGGCTCTGCCAAGATGCACTACGCTAACTAGCGTTTCTATTCGTTTCGTGTTTAAACCAATCGCGTCACTGGTAGATGACGTAATACGAAAAGTCACGTGACCTACCAGTGACGCGATTGGTTTACAAACGAAACGAATAGAAACGCTAGTTAGCGTAGTGCATCTTGGCAGGGCCCTCTGTTCTTTCTTACGATACGGTTAGCGTAGAATTTAGGCGTTAGATAGTAGTGACCCTGCCTGCGAAGCTAGCGGTCTCATGTTCGATTCCCAATGGAGTGAGCCCGAGTATTTGTTCCTAAGTTTTGGATGTTTTCTGTGTATTTGTATGTATTTGTCTACTTATATGAATAAGTAAGTTTATCGTTGTGTAGTAGGTACCCATACTATAAGCCTGGGACTAGATATTTTTAGGTGGTCCCTTGATATTTATTTGTCTCTATAAAATTATTGCTGTTGGCTGACTAATATAGAAATACCAACGTAAAAGGATATAAAGGTGATATTGAATTGATATCGTGACTGATTTTGAAAAATTAACACTATCTAAAGTAATCTTTGATTTTGAGATAGTCACTAACTTTTACAGATTTAATACATACTGCGTTCAGGTTGAGATTGGTAGCATCAGTGAGCTGAGGGTACAGCGGGGCATTGACGCCGGTCTCCGTGTCCCAGGTACCGTGGTAGTCGTACAGCATCAGGTTTAGGTAGTCCAAGGATCTGGAGACAACGAGAATGATAAAACTATCACTTAAACTTTAGGTTAATACGTCATCTCACCAAAACAGGGTTCTTCAGTGTTATGCCAACACTGCAGGACGCAAGTATGCGTTAGAGTGGGATGGAAATACATCGTGCTTACTCTAACATATAGTTGCTTCCCACAGTGTTCGCGGCCTGACCTTATATGA
Organism: Acleris cristana; assembly: GCA_948252455.1. Classification (NCBI taxonomy): domain Eukaryota; kingdom Metazoa; phylum Arthropoda; class Insecta; order Lepidoptera; family Tortricidae; genus Acleris; species Acleris cristana. The sequence continues at coordinate 9,996,191 of OX411790.1, forward strand.
ATGTTTCGGTTGTGGTTTCGGCCGCAAAAACTAGTTTCGGTCGAACACTTCATATGGGTGATGGATGATGAAATATTCTAGTGATAGTACCTACTTACTCGCTAAGTTTAGGAACGTCGTAAGACAGATCGATGTGTGACTGTGTAACAGCCACGGCAGAGGTCAATAGGTAGCCTTTTTCTTCAAATACTGCCTTCAGTTCTTGCACCAGAATGACGAATTGTTCCTGAAAAGTTCGTTACGTTTAAAAGAGGGCTAAAGCAATTCTAGAAATAAATTTAAAAAAAACCGGACAAGTGCGAGTCGGACTCGCCCACCAAGGGTTCACTTAATTCACATGACACGGTTAACTTAATTCAAAGTTTATACCGCCGTTCCTTGCATAAAGACCCTGTTTTTTTTGTGATTTAATTAAAAATGTACAGATTTCAGATTTTTTCCTATTCTTCTAGTAAAAGACGGTGTTACTTGCCAAATTTCATAGTTTTAGGTCAATGGGAAATACCCTAAACATTTTGGTTCCCTCGAGAGTGTCGAAATACACGTTTTTTGCGACATATCGTATCGACGTATCTTTTTTTTACGTAAATGTAGAAGTTTGGTTTTTTCACAGTTTCAAGAGACTGTAGACCGAAGTATATGGTTTTAATTTCAACTTGATATTTACCTTCACGTGTTCCCGAGATAAAGGGTCTTGACATACAAACAGAAGGACAGACGGAAAACAAAGTGATCTTATAAGGGTTCAGTTTTTTCCTTTTGAGGTACGGAACCCTAAAAAAACCGGTCAAGTGCGAGTCGGACTCGCGCACCGAGGGTACCGTATCTAAGATAATATGGTTAGAAAACGCACTAGTATTTTCTTCATTTTGTTATGTAAGTACTTTATTATCTATGCAATAAGGTCCTTTTTGACGAGCCTAAATTTCTACACAAATTTTTAACCTTCTGCGACTAACGAAACGTCTATCAGACACCGCCAAAAAAAAATCTCCGTTTAGCGTGTTATAGCTCTGTATCGCTCAGTACCTTCTTTTAACGACTCGCGGAATTATACTCGTAAGCTAACCTAATTTAAAAAAAACCTTTTTTAACCCCCGACGCAAAAAAGAGGGGTGTTATAAGTTTGACGTGTAAGTGTGTGTGTGTGTGTGTGTGTGTGTGTGTGTGTGTGTGTCTGTCTGTGGCACCGTAGCTCTTAAACGGATGAACCGATTTGGATGCGGTTTTTTTTATTTGAAAGCAGGTTTTCTAGCGGTGGTTCTGAGATATTTTATATCGAAATCGGTTCAGCCGTTTTTGAAGTATTGAACTTTGAAATGTCAATGTCGGGGGTTTTCCAACTTTTTGTTGGTTAGGTTAGTTTAGGTTATTTTACAAAGACCTTAAATTTACTATACAACTTAAAATAATAAAAATTCGAATATTAGAGCAAATTTCACCCTTTTTACAACGTCATACAAAAACCAGTTTAAGCTGACCTCACATTTTATGGGAAATCAGCGTACAGGGAGATCAAATTATACTGGATATTTAGTTTTTTCGTTAAAAATAGCTTGTTTTCAACTTTTTATAAATATTGATATTTCTAGCTTCAATGTGTTGAGTTTTGATCTTATATTTAGCGTCAAATAATATTGTCCACCTAGATCGGGCTCTTGTCCCACTGTACGCCGTTCCTTGCATAAAGACCCTGTTTTTTTGTGATTTGTACAGATTTCATATGTTTTCCTATACTTGCAGTAAAAGACGGTGTTACTTGCCAAATTTCATAGTTCTAGGTCAACGGGAAATACCCTATACATTTTGATTTCTTCGAGAGTGTCGAAATACACGTTTTTTGTGACATAAACGGCCGTAACTTTTTTTTACGTAAATGTAGAAGTTTGATTTTTTCCCAACTTCAAGGGACTGTAGATTTGAGTATATGGTTTAAATTTCAACTCGATACCTCCACGCGTTCCTGAGATAAAGGGTCTTGGCAGACGGACAGACGGACGGACGGACGGACGACGGACGGACAACAAAGTGATCTTATAAGGGTTCCGTTTTTCCCTTTTGAGGTACGGAACCCTAAAAATTATAGGAATCATCATCATCATCATCATCATCATATCAGTCGAAATACATCCGCTGTTGGACATAGACATAAGTATTGTGCTACTCGCATCCATCGGCTTCCGGCGATCTTCACCAGATCTACACGAACAAAGGCTAGTTATAATATAAACGTACAATCTCAGACTTAACATGTGGAGTCATTTCGGAACCCTGTCGCAGAAAGATAATGATTAATTTCCGTAAACAATTTCTTCCTTGTAACTTTACAAGGAAGGAAGGTGAAGCGGCGCAGGACCGGTCCTTGCGGCACACCTTGCGGGAGGCATATATGTCCAGCAGTGAACGTCTTTTAGCTGAAATTTGATGACTTGATGCTGATATTGTGACAGGGTTCTTAATTGCTCAACATTAAGTTAATGATAGTACCTTGTCTGATTCAAGTCCTCCTCTCTGAGCTGGGTACTCCCAGTCTAAATCCAGGCCATCGAAGCCGGTGGTGTCGATGTAGTTGTACAGGTTGCTGACGAAATAGGCTCTGAGTGTGTCATTGTTTACCACCTGTCAAAAAAAAACAAGTAAGCGTGTCGACCTTTGTGCGTGCAATTTTCGTCTGTTATCTTATACTTATTTTTATTGCACAAGTTCTTGCATGCATGTAAAGCAGGGTAGTGATTCTTTCAAAAGCAAAGGTGAGCGAACGCAGGAGTGAATGTCCAAGCGGCGAGTTTAAATAGTCCCATCAAGGCGAACAAACCTCATTTCAGCGCGTGTATTCAATTTGGGATCATGGCTTCTCGAAAGTATAAGGCTGCTAAATTGAATACACGCACTGAAATCTGTTTTGTTCGCTTTGACGGGACTACTTAAACTTGCCGGTTGGACATTCACTCCTGCGTTCGCTCACCTTTGCTTTTGAAAGAATCACTACCCTGCTTTACATGCATCGGAACTTTTTAAAATGATAAAGTTATAAATTCATTTTAATCCTAAAGAAAAATCAGTTCTCTTTAGAGCATAATGAAGAGCATAAAATATTATATTCAATAATAATAATATTCAAACAAATAATATTCAAATAATTTTTAGTGAACTTTCTTACGGCGGAGAAAGCTTCGGATCCTTCTTCATATCCGCCGATAGCAGCCAAAATCTTCAAATCGGTATTATTAGATTCCTTCAAGGCCAGTAGATCGGAAACAGAGTCTGAAAATTGAATTATAGCAATTAAATAAAAATATGGGCAATTAAACAAAAGACCTCATATGGTTTAAGTACAAGTATGATGTCTGACAGAATCTCGCTTTGGTAATATGGGATATGAAGAAACTAAAATTAACGCCGTACTCTGAGTTATTTTAGAGACTTGAGTATGAATAATCGATACAAAGGAACTACTAAGAGGGGTTTTCAAAATACCTAGTGTCCTAGTTAAGGACTAAAAACGAAAATTAGTCATACCTACATTTATATAGGTACCTATCTCAAATTCAATAAACGTAGCAAATTCAATCCTCCCCCGTTAGTAATATGGTCAGACTTGCTACAGGAGTTTTGTCTGAGATACGACAATTTGTCTTATAGCAGTATAGTTTATTTTCATTACTTACACGACTAAAGTTACCGTTTCTTAATTTCAGTCCTTAATTAACCAGCAGGCTTATTGCCTAACGCAATCGCAATCGTATCCATTTTGACAGTCCGAAGGAGAGTCTGCTTTCGAAATGAAAACAATTGTTCCACTTTGAAGCCGATTGCGATTGCGAGTGCGTAGGCAATAGGCCAGCCGGTACACTTTTTTGAAAATCATCCCTTAATAATACACACGTACATACCTTCACGCCTTCATTCCCAGAGTGGTTTAGGCTGAGCTACAGAATTAACAACTCTAAAAATTTGTTGATAATTAATTAATCATCGTTTAACTAACTCGAGTGCGGCTGTAAATGACTTACTGCTTTTGCCTTCCAAGGTTTGCTCAACAGCATAAGTAAGATCTCCTGACGCTTCGAGTCCAATGAAGGAATACACGATGTGGGTGCAGAGGTCCAGGGGGATATCGCTGACGCCGAATCTGCCCACTCCAGGCCGCGTGTTGGCCCACGAACCATAGTAGCAGAACACCACACCGCTTGACGATCCTGCAATAAACAATAAGATACAGAAGAGGTAGTGACCCTGCCTACGAAGCTAGCGGTCCTGGGTTCAAATCCCGGATAGGGCAGATATTTGTGTGATGACCGCGAATATTTGTTTCTGAGTCATGGATGTTTTCTATGTATTTAAGTATTTATTTCTCTATATAAGTATTTATATCGTTGTCGAGTACCCATAGTACAAGCTTAGAGCTTATTTTGGGACTAGGTCAATTGGTGTGACATTGTCCCCTGATATTTATTTATTTATTTATTTATTTATTATTTTATTTATTTAACCATTATTGCACAAAAAAAAGTACAAATTTAATGCCTAATGGCATTCTCCATCCATTTTGCTAGCAGACCATTTACGGTCTTGAGATTGCAGTCTTGATGGTTGCAAATGTCTTTGGGCCTCGAGCGGTAACCCATTATCGAATCTCACTTCATTGATTGTATCATTTAATCGAATTTTATTTCATAGAACGCATTTTCTGCTGAAACCTTGATGTGTTCAGGATGTCTTGAACGTTATTTAAATAGGTTAGGTTAGACATGTGACTGCTAAAAAATACTCATGCGGTGAGAAATGTCTTTCAATAAAATGAAAATTCAGTGTAATGATACCCTCGTTGAAAGGTGTTTCGATAAATTATAGATACCCGCCTTGAGCCCATTTGTGGTGAAAACCAATGGCGACGCGAGGCGAGGCGACGCGGCGTGATAATTCAATTCACACACCGCCTCTGCTCAAATCGAAACATTAAAATCTGAGCTTTGACTAGTGATACTACGATACATTTTTCAAGTAAAAGTTAAAACATTTGCCGCGGTCCGAGCCTCGCGACGTCCACTGAAAAATGAATCGTATAAACACAGATCAACGCTCACTTTTCAATGTATCACTCGGAGCTTTGGCGGTGCTGATCTGGTGCCGGGGCGCTGTAGTGTTTGATGGCCATTATGCAATAAAGGCGCATCCACACCGGATGCGTGAGCGTAGACGTGACGTGCGCGTTCGCTTTCCACTGCGTTGTATAGTGGCATGTTGTATGAGAATACATATACAATCATACTATACACCGTAGTGGAGCGAACGCGCACGTGCACGTGCACGTCACGCGTCCGGTGTGGCTCGGCCTTAAACGATGATGAAAAGTAAATGTATCCAAAAAAAAATCGGAATTTTAAGGCGTTTCCAGAAATAAAGCACATTGTACCTACCATCTGCAATGGATTTAGCCAAGCCGGCGCCGGCGCACATCAAAATACCAAAAACCAACAAAACCTTCATTGCTAAGCAAGCAATGCAAACTGATTGATTGATTGTTTTCAATGAAATGTTTATATACTAGCGATTGGGATCTTATCTCGGCTGTGTAGGATAAGCGTTAGGGTTCCGCAAAGAGTTGTTGTAGGTATTTTTAAAAACGGTGGTAAAATATTTTTAGTTCCAAGACAATCATAGGGAGTTAAAAGGCGAAAAACGTTTGTAAAAATATTAACTGGAAGAGATCCCTTAAAGGGATAAGTTCGCCTTATTTTACCATTTGTGTTTCTGTCTATTTTGTTGTTTGTCCAATAAAGTAATCTACATACATAAGTACCTACATACTTAATTATTGACGCAAATTTAGACATTAAGCCTGCTTGTTCCGATTATTTCAGACTAGAGGACGCCCGCGACTTCGTACGCGTAGAATTAGTTTCCCGCTACTCCCCCCATTTCTTCCCGTTGGGGGTCGATTTTCGGAAAATCCTTTCTTAGTGCTCACTTACCTAACTCATGAAACGAACCCATGTACCAAATTTCAAGTTTCTAGCCACAGTAGTTTCGGCTGTGCGTTGATATATAAGTCAGTCAGTTTTGCCTTTTATATATATAGATATAGATAATGATAACCCTACTCAACATTAGCTACAGGATATGTACCTTTATATCTATATTTTTCATATCTTGATCAATGATCCGTGTATTGTATCTACAACTTTTAATTGATGATAAGATCGATATCAGTTAACTATCGAACTAAGTAAATAGTTTTAATCATAGCGGCTTTTCTTAGGCTCGGCTTTGTACTGGGTATATTTTAACTCATGATAATAAGAAACGGCTATCAACAAACATAGTTTACAGTATCATTAAATAAGAAATAACTCGAAATATACATTGCGTAATACGTTAATAAAATATAACAGTGAACACCCCGTCCTAGTGCAAAGTAAAAAGTATCTGAAGATCAGGTGAAAAAGGATTTAAGTCTAGTATACTCCGTTCATGTATAATTATACCCTTTTTAGGGTTCCGTACCCAAAGGGTCAAAACGGGACTCCGCTGTCCGTCTGTCTGTCTGTCACCAGGCTGTATCTCATGAACCGTGATACCTAGACAGTTGAAATTTTCACAGATGATGTATTTCTGTTGCCGCTATAACAACACATACTAAAAACAGAATAAAATAAATATTAAAGGGGGGCTCCCATACAACGAACGTGTTTTTTTGCCGATTTTGGTTAATGTTGTACAGATAGTACGGAACCCTGCGTGCGCGAGTCCGACTCGCACTTGGCCGGTTTTTTATTACGAGTTACGTCGACTTGTACCCTTTTTCACTAGGAACCCAGCCTTTTAACCGAGTTTAACTCTACTTTTTATTGTTACTAAGAGGAATTTGTCGCGAATTCACTTTTTATAAAAAAAAATACTTAAAAACTTCTGTCAAGATTCAATTTTTGGGACAAGCTTTTGTTACCCTCTTTTTACAGGACTGACCAAAAAAAGGAGTGTAATGTTTTCAGGGTTCATGTATGTACGTATCTACGATTCTTTATACCACCATAACTTCTAAACGCCTGAGCCGATTTAAATTTTTGTGGTATCGTTAGAATCTCTTCACCATCCCGGGTGACATAGGATAACTAAACTGTTAAAATTTAATTAACAACAATGGCAAAATGTCAATTATTTTTGTCACCAAAAAAAAGTCGTCTTATTATTACATTATAGGTATCATTTGAAAGGTCTTAATGTGACCATCTCAAATATATACGAATATAGTAGCATTAATAAACGGTTTAATAACAATATCAAAAAATGCAGTCGGGTTTTTAAAGCTTGCTTTTCATATAGGTTGACGGCACCAATGATGGACACTTTTAGCTGACAGGCGCCAGTAATGGACACTTCACTCTTAATTCAAAATACATACAGTCGTAAATTGATTGTTGCAAAACAAATGAATAACCTTTATCTTCTGTAAAATAAGAATCAAGTGTCCATTATTAGTGCCTTGTCCATTACTGGTTCCATCACCCTATTTGTAAAGTTATTAACTGCTTATTAAGACCAAACTAATGTCTCGCAACACGGTTGGTCTACTTTAAGTATAGCGGAGTTCCTGTCGCCACCTTCCGACTCCATCAGATCAGCTCTTAGATACCATAACACTGCATTATCATCTGGTTTAGGTACATAATGTGGTCCGAATTTCAACCCAATTCCATATGGAAACTGACTTCAAAATTGACTTGCAAGATTTGACCTTAGCTGACATACATACAAACATTGCAAGTTTATAAAAATATTGTTAAATATTTGTAGGTGGGTCATATCATAATCCATAACTTCTTGACATTTACTTCAGTGTTCTATAATAAATACCGTTGTTCATACAAGTCAAACTTAATCTGTTTCTGCTTCATATAAAGAATAAACTGTTACATAAAAAACTTACGGTATCGTGTCGTAATAAAACAACCCTCTCAAAATGTAAAGGGGTAATGGCACAACATTAACCCTTGTAATGACAATATTCATTCAAAACCAATAACGAGTTTAAGATGCGTCTACCAACCCCTTAAACGGATTGTAGGGGTAATTTTGTGTAACATTTGGCTGCATTATCTTGCGGTTATATTAACATTTGTTTGGCTTACCAACAATCTTTTATAAAGGCTACAATATTGCCTTTGACATGTTATAGTAGGGGAGACCGGGTATGGTTGTCACACGGGTTGGTTGTCACAGCGGCCATAACAGAAAACTGAACGAACGAACGAGTTCATCGACCGGTGTTGAAAGGCCGCGAGCGCTATATCTCCCTCCCTACTTCACCTCAGTCCGCTTCAGAAATTCTGGATGGCCGGAGGATGGCTGAAGAATGGCCGCTGTGACAACCAACCCGTGTGACAACCATACCCGGTCTCCCCTACTGTTTTTATTACGGCCGCCGTTAATGTCAAGTAAATAAGAGATATCGTAACGTTTGACTGTATGTTGTATAGATATTATTACAATGATCAAGGCTCTATTTCAACACTAGCTTCTGCCAGCGACTTCATCCGCGTTGAATACGTAATTTTGACATTTTTCCGGGATAAATAATAGCTTTTATGCTGTTCGAGACTATAATCTATACTATCTGTCCTGTGATCCAGTTCTGTTCGGACGATCTGGCGAGATTGATTAACAAACATCCGCATCAGTAAGATGCAGTATGCACTAGTCTTGTTGGTGACCCTGCCCATGAAGCTAGCGGTTATTCCCAGTTGTCCGCACTTCAGACAACTGGGTTTTTTTTCCTTCAGTAGTCCGCAGTGCGGACAACTAAGAATAATAACGAACTCAAGTGCGGACAACTGGGAATAAAAATTCCATACTAGGTGCGGACAACTAGGAATTTTTATTCCCAGTTGTAAATCTGTGTGAGATTTTCTAGTGATATTTTCAATAACTTATTGTAGGATATTTTACTTAGTTCAGTTACAAGCGTACAGGAATTTTGTCAGCACGTGTTCTATTACGCATCCTTGATAGATTTTCCACGGTCGCGTGACCAGACCGAAGCTAACCAGGATATTTTGACCTACGGTTCTCATCTGTCCTCACCTGTTCCAGGATCTTAATATAATGGTATTGCGAATTTGATATGAGGACATAACTATTTAAATGCCGCTGTGTTACCTTGATCTTGTATGAACAGATGTATGCGACCCTTTGTTTTATAGCCATCTTGTTGTTATGGTAATCTTATATAGGGATCCGTACCCAAAGGGTACCAACGGGTCCCTTATTACTAAACCTCCATTGTCCGTCTATCTGTCTGTCAGTTGAAATTTTAACAGAGTGTGTAACTATATCTATTGCTGCTATAACTACAAATAATAAGGGCCTGTTTCACAATCGAATCGTAAATGGGATCTGTGACCCATAGACGCATTCTCAAGACTACAATCTAAAGATTGCAACCCTGAGGACTAAGATGGAATGCCCATCCCTCCGTCCACTAGGATCCATTGATAGGATCCATTAAAGGGGCCAAGTGGACTTTTTGTACATTCAAATCCATTAATGGAGTAGAGTGGGCTTTAATGTACACTTAAATCCAATTGTGGTCGTTTACACTTTTTAATATGCTGGGATCCATCAATGGATTCTGTTGCACTCTTATTTACACTTCGATCCATCAATGGATTTCAGTACACTAGTATGTATATGAGTATCCAATAATGGATTTTATTAAACTTTTAATACACTTGGATCCATTAATTGATGGATACTCGTGGACGTTGTAGTATACTAAAATCCATTGATCGATGCCGGTATATAAAAAGTTCAATAGAATCCATTCATGGATCTCTTTAGTCTTCATAATATATTTAAATCCGTTGATGGATCTCAGGGTATTAAAAAGTGAAAACGACTCCAAACGGAATTAAGTGTACATTAAAGTCTACTCTACTCCATTAATGGATTTGAATGTACTAAAAGTCCTCTTGACCCCTTGAATGGATCTTAGAAATGGATCCTAGTGGACGGAAGGGGTAATTCCCTCCCCTTCACTGGTGATTTTATTTTATGTAGAGAAAGCGAAAGTGATATGTTTCACTGGTGGACCTGACGTTCCATAGTCTCTGCCTATCCTATTGGAAGACAGGTGTGGAGGTTATGTATGTATGTTTGTTGGTTACAAAGAAACTGAAATGCATACTAGTAGCTTTGCAAAAGTAAAGTTGGCGTTGCCAAGTATATTTTAACCCGTTCTCTGATAGGTACTTGTTATAAAGTAATATGAATCAATTGTACACAACGAACTATTTATTTACCTAAATACATACAAGTGGCAATGTTGCACGGTTAACATTAATTACATTTGCATAAATTACTTAACAAACTGTGTAAATACAAGTCTACTTTCAAAAGAATTTGGTTGGTTTTCGATTATTATTTCTGGTTCACTCTTAGTGAAGGGGTCTCGAGTTGGTAAGTAATTATACAAAATATATATACAAGCTTTTAATTTCTGATTTGTTAGATTCTGTCAAGTATCATAATAAAAGTGTTTTTTTGCAGTAATTTTAAAATAACATCTCAACACGATGATGTTTTTGGTAGTAAGCGTGTTGCTGTGTGCCGCGGGATTGACTCAAGCCGGTAAAAATGGTGTGTATAACTAATTAAAGTAATTTAAAATTTTCAAAAGCATGTACGTGAAAGGGACAATTTTATTTGTCGATTAATAGGTACATTTAATACTTTTTTACCTATTAATTGACAAATAAAATTGTCTCATTCAAGTAAATGCTTTCGAAAATAAAATTTTAAATTACTCCTGTTTCGGCAGTCGGGTAAAATGTACCTAATTATTAAAACTTAACAATGTATCTGTCATTTAGATACACAGAATATTTAGCTTTTTTGAAAATACTAGATTAGCATAACAACTTGCTGGTCAAAGGTCGTGAGGGGGATTGTTGGATCATTTTCACAACAAAACATTAGGGGATTTTACTAAATTTTTAATCAAAAAGTTATCAAGAAATCCAGCATATCTTTCGTAAAAAGCTTAAGCGTATCCAACGTGTTCCTAACCGACAACATATCCACTTTAAAAAAACTGTTTACAGAGACATCTAGCGGCGTGGTTATATGTTACTACGGTTCCTGGTCGAACGAGAGGCCAGGGGCGGGCCGGTTTGGAGTCAGCGACATCCCGACGGACCTCTGCACTCACGTCGTGTACTCTTTCCTCGGACTCAATTCTACTGGAGACCTCACTTTCCCTACTACTCAGCAAACATTAGAAGGCAAAAGCAGTAAGTCAGAGACGTGTTAAGTGTTGAGATGCTCGTCATAAGACCCTATTACTAAGACTCCTTCTGTCCGAGACTATGCAGTAGCCTTGTTGGTGAATAAACCTTATCTTCTGTAAGATAAGAATCAAAATGTCCATCAGTCGATTGGTTAGTGTCGGACCAACCTTCCTACCAAACATTTGGACCAGTGGGAACCATTAGGAAAGCACTCCTGATAAATGGGAGGTAGGTTTAGGTTATGTTAGATTTTCAGCTAGCCCGAAGGGCCAAAAACACCCATAAATAGGAGCTCCGTCGACACTGATAAATTCGCTTTTGGTTTGAAAAAAATCCTACTGATTGGTAGGTTACACTGAATCAGGTTTAACCTTCCCACTGATGAAAATGTTTGGTAGGAAGGTTGGTCCAAGTCGCATTGGTCCATGTCCACAACTGGTTCCATCACCCAATTGGTTTTTCCAGACACTGTTGCGGATCTAGTGGCGCTGAAGAAAAATAATACTAATCTGAAGATTATGGCTGCCATCGGTGGATGGACCGAAGGATCCACAAATTTTTCTGCAGTAAGAATTGTTGTATTTTGTAGATTATCTTCGACTTCATCCCTTCAGACGGTATGGTGGGTATTTCAAAGTTAAACGAAACCTTCATCGGAGTAGAATTTCTTTATATTTTTCAGGATCTTTCTTTCCTTGGAGCTGAGGCTAATTAAATACCGAATTTCATAAAAATCGGTTCAATGGTTTAGCCGTTAAGGCGTAATATACAGATAGGCCGACAAAATAATTTTCTGCTTTTTAAAATCCTATAATTAAGTCCACGTCGATCTCGTTTATGCCTATTTAGTCAGAAAACGCTGGGTTTAAAAGTGACCTATTTCTGTGTCATCTATCCCAAGGATTCAACATGTCCTCATTCTATATCGTTTACAATATTGTCATTAGGTAAGTCTGGTTAAGTTCGACGAACTTTAAAAATGATAGATGTAAAAAGAAAATTGGATTTATAGGTTTGAAGGGTAATTTTTACCCCCTAGCAGGATGTCGGTGCAAAGTTAGAGGGGGTTAAAATAGAAGCGAAATGTTTCCTGTAAAGGATGGTACGGCAGTATTCGCCTGCCATGTATGGGGGATATAATTTAATTTATGAATATTTCAGCTTTTGTCGATTTTAAATTTCGTTTAGTATACCTACTATTGTATGTTTTGTTGTTTGAATTAAGTAAATAATATTTTGTATATATATTTCAAATTTTGACAGATTTTTCGTTGCTAAACTGATTATGCTCGTGCGTTTGTCCTCAAAAATCTCCATAAACGGATAAGTTCGTCTTTGTACATAATTATATTATTATCTTTCATATAGTGTGACGGCACCAATGATGGACACTTTTAGCTGACAGGCACCAGTAATGGACACTTTACTCTTATTTCAAATTTCATACGGTCCTAAATTGACTGTTGCAACACAAATGAATAACCCTTATCTTCTGTAAAATAAGAATCAAGTGTCCATCATTGGTCCTTGTCCATTACTGGTTCCGTCACCCTACGTGCATATTTGTAAAACAATTACTTATTACATTAATTCATCAAAATCGTTCATCAACAATTTCTTATGCCAGGTGGTAAACAACGACACACTCAGAGCCTACTTCGTCAGCAACCTGTACAACTACATCGACACTAACGGCTTCGATGGCCTGGACTTAGACTGGGAGTACCCAGCGCAGAGAGAAGGACTTGCATCTGACAAGGTACTATCACGGACTTAATGTTGACCTACCAAGAACCCTGTTACAATGACAGCGTCAAGTCACAAGGAAGAAATTGTGTATGAAATCATTGGCTTTCTCTAACAAGGTTAGAATGACACGCTAATATAAAAACTGGGAGCCCGTCGTTTCCCATAATTTTTTTGGTCATAACTTTCACTGTCACTTTTGACATAATTATTGTAATTCATAATTTTTTATATCGATAGAGCCGTAAACTTTTCAGAATTTCTTAAATACCTAACGTGTAGACAAGGCTAGGTTAGGTTAGGCTTGATTTTCAAAAAATCCTGAATATTTTAGTTTCTTAAAAAAATACGTTATGACTTGCGATAATTATGACTTAAACACATTATGACCAAAAATAATTATGGCAGACGATATAGATCCATAAACACTATTAAGCCAGAATTCAAAATGCATCAAAAGCTATCTGAAACAAGGTTCTTTAGTGGCTCAACATTTAAAGTTGTTAACTGTACGATGGTAAAAAAAATAATTAAAAATGTTTATTAAATAAATATTCACAAAAGTTTTCTAAACATTACAAATATTTCAGGAACAATTCGTCACCCTGGTCAAAGAGTTGAAGACAGCATTTACAGCTAAAGGTTACATACTGACGTCTGCCGTGGCTGTCACACAGGCTAACATTGATCTTTCTTACAACGTTACTGCACTTGTCGAGTAAGTACTAAAAACGCAGCAGAAACATTCATGCATTTTGTTACCATACATACGTATTTTTATTGGTTCTGAAATCGGGTCGTGACCAGTCGACCCACTACTTCTACCCACTGCTCTTTTCGACGGACCCCTGGCTCGCGGGGCTCCTATTTCTGGGCGGTTTGCCCTTCGAGCATTAAAATATGCCTAACAAACCTAACCTACCTTCTTTTGCGGAATTATTTCTGTCGAATTTCTGACGAAAGCGAATAGAGCAGTGGGTAGAAGTAGTGGGTTTTTCGTGGTGCCACTGCTTGTTGTTTCACTGTTATTCAACGGACACCTGCCTCGCGGCAGCACTCCTATTTATGGTCAGTTTGCATTTGAAGATACCTAACGAACCTAACCTAACTACTTTTGCGGGGTTCCAGACTCGTGGCAAATGATTTCATACGAATGCGAATTGCAGTGGAACAAAAAGTTATGGGACCATAAGCTTGAGCTTTTTTTGGGTTTATGGGGAAGGCAAACAAAAAGAGAGCGAGTGAGACACAAGTACAATCTCGAAGCACCTTCTAAGAGCTATCGCACTATTCGCCATTTTTGTTTATCTACCATTGTTGTCTCCAGATCCTTGGACTATCTAAACCTGATGCTGTACGACTTCCACGGCACCTGGGACACGGAGACCGGCGTCAACGCGCCGCTGTACCCTCAGCTCACTGATGCTGCTACTCTCAACCTTAACGCGGTAGGTTTCATTACGACTCCATCATCAGACCAGCTCCTAGATACCATAATATTGCATTTTCCATTGATACCATATTGATACCATATTATTGCACTTATAACAAATTCAGTGTGTTACTTTAACGAAAAGTGAATAATATTTGAGACAGAATGACAAATAATACTGGAAGCAAGTTACGTAAGCTTCTATTCTGTTAAGATTGAAATAAGCATGATCCTGTTTTTATCCAAAATCTACTGCTTAATGTATGGTACATATTAAAGGTCAAACTGTCACCATGTCAAACTCCTCTTCGCCAAGGACCTTTAAAATCTGTGATATTGGTGACCCTTGGAATCCCTAATAACCTTTGTCCTAACGTTTTGTTTGTCCAAATTATTGATTGTCCTAAACTGGTATTCAGCTGAGACAGACATCTTTTTAAACTTTCTAAAAATACCTGTGTTTAGTAACCTAATGGTTACAGTTGCATTTTAACAAAACTAAAAAGTTTTAAAATTGAGGGAGAAATGGTTTTAGGATAAACGAAAATTCGGACAAACGATACATTAATACAAATGACGATAAAGGATTGCAATAACCCCTGTGATATTTAATTGCAAAGTAATAATCGAAAGGTACTTTCTTTCCATTTTCCTTTCTCAGAACTCTTCAGTGTTCACCTGGATTAAGAACGGGGCCCCTGCCTCCAAGCTGGTGATGGGTCTCGGTGCGTACGGCAAGACCTTCACTCTGACCAGCCTGAACAACACCTCCACTGGAGCTCCCTTCACCGCCGCCGGAGTGGCTGGACCTTACACCAGGGAAGCCGGGGTTTGGGGTTACAATGAGGTACGTTACCCCAGCTCCTTTATAGCTCTCAGCGCTAGACAACATTAATTTGTTACGTTTCATAGAAAACGAAGATTTCCAAGAACTATTAAGCAACTGGTAGCTAGTACTAGTTGCTAGGCATTTTCAGTCGCAGAATTGTCATTATTAAACCGCTAACTTGATTAAAGTCGAAGTTTATATATATTTTTTGCTGCAGATCTGTGAAGACCAGAAGAACAACAGTTCCTCATGGAACATCACCGAGGTGCCCAACAACTACGTGTATGCTAACAAAAACCTGTTCTGGGTTGGATACGACAACCCCAATACTATTTTCGCTAAAGTAAGTTCAAGTACTCATAGCATTGCCTTTACTACTCTACCGACAGTATAAGAGTTTCTAAATATGAATGTGAAGCCCGCTTTACATTTGGCTAAATTCAGTGTGCTGAATGAAAAAGACTCTAAAAAAAGACAAGTTAGCATGTTAGTCAAGAGGACGCGCTTATCCCCTCCACGCCGCCTGTCTAAATTTAGCACACTGAATTTAGCCAAATGTAAAGCGGGCTTACGGAGAAAATAAAGTATTAAGTAGAAGACGTGAGTAGGCCTCTAAAAAGGACGAGCGATGACATCGCATTGTCAACGTTTTGATAGTTCTTATTTACTTGACAGTAATGGCGGCCGAGTTAAATACAATTCCTCTGGTCAAATACCGCCTAGGATAGAGGCCCTGTAGTGCACAGTCTGTGAGCATTTAGAAGCGGTGCTTCGGGTTTGTACTTCTCCCTCACTCACTCGTAGTAACAGCGTATGAGATCGAGTTAGAGACGAGTACGAACCCGATGCTTCTTATTAAGGGCCCCATATACGGTACGATTGCCTTTACCCAAAAAGGGGTCTTTATCCAAAACAACGTATAAAACTAAACTAACATACCTATTAGCATGTAAACAAAAATACTAACACATTTGAAATGTAAATATTTAAGGGATAAGGAAATAAAAGGCTATAATAATAATAATACGGTACGATTTGTCTGTACGATCGATCTGATGAAAATCGTGACGATTGATCGCATCATAAATGACGCCCATACACGAAACGATTGGTCGTAACGATCGATCATTTACTTGTTTGAAACGGAAGGATAAAAGACGTGTCAGAGTGAGACAAAATCGAATCGTTGATCGTAAAGAGCCATACACTGTCGATCCATCGTTACGATATTCATGATTGCATAGGTTTTTGTTGCGGTTTCCGATATCGTCTACGATAAAGTTAATCGTTAACGATCTTGACATACACTATCGATTCGCCGTTTTGATCGGTCTGAAGCGACGGATCGTACCGACAAATCGTACTGTATATGGGACCCTTTAGAGCTATCGCACTGTACTCGTATAGCATGATTTCGCATGGCATAGGTACCTTAGGTAGATAGAACTTTTATAGACGCACTAATCTGTATTACTTTTTTCCATATGATGACAAAGAATAAATGAATATGAATGTTTCCACCTGTAGATTTCTTTCTGATCTAATAATGATGACAATTCTTTTTTTAAAGCATATATTTTTACAGGCTAAATATGCGAAGAAGAATGGTCTGGCCGGAATCATGTACTGGGCTGTGGAAATGGATGACTTCCGCGGTAATTGCGGCCCCAAGTTCCCCCTCATCAACAGCGGCATCCAAGGATACAACTCAGCTTAAATGCAGCCAGAAGCTCTAGCCAAGATCCAAACTACCAACGTTTTTTTTCTTGTTTTTATAAAATGGCCGTCAGTGATCAGTGATTTCTTTTTATTTATTTTTTATTTATTTATTAAAGAAACAAACAGTAATTTACAAAAGTGACTTAAAACTATGGCTAAATTTAGACCTGGAGTTTCCTTAAGGAAATTAAAAATATGTTTTACCGATTGAAAAACAAGAATTCAGCCTTTCACCTTTAAATAACTAGCTTACGTATTAACTATTAATTAACTTATTCTGGAACTTAGATATAAGTAACTTCGTAAATCTTACAAAATAACTTTTGCAACAGGAAAATACATTTCATAACACTCTGAACTGAAGATGGAAATGAAACAGAAACAGTTGCCTCAGCATCTCAGTCTTTGATTAAATATTAGCACTGAAAGACTCCCTCCCATTCATAAACGCGCTACGCGCAATAGCTAAAGTGTGCTTTTAAATATGCTTCGTCCTTATCTGTCATCATGACAATTTAATTGGACAGAAGGGGACAATGAATACTGTAAGTGAAATAGGTTTATAGTGCAATTATGAATAAGGGGGTTAATCTAAAACTGAAACAGAGCTATGCGCAATGTAACAAAGCATTTCTTTTAAATATTAATAATACCTACTAAATGTGAAGTACAATCACGTCTAACAACATGGACAATTGGACACGGTTAAACTTTCAAAAATATGTAAACACTACTCTTCTGCAAGGGAATAAGGTTGTATATGTATTTTTGAATCGTACTATTAATTCTATGGTTTTACTGTAAAAATACGCATCAAAATATCCCAACTGTATTTTAATATTTTGCAATTTATCGCAATGCTGTGACTGTGACGTCATTTTATGCTTATTACCAGCATTATAGTAAAGCGTTTCTTTCCACTTTCGCGAGAAAAAAAGGGTTTTCAAATATTAAGTCCAATTTGACTTGGGGCCTGTTTCACAATCGACAAGTAAATTTATTTGTCAGTTAAAGTTACCTCTCTCCTTGTCTATGTTCAAGTGTAAGAAAAGGAAAGGGCAAAATTTATGTATCAGAATCAGATATGCTTTAATTGACGATTGTGAAACAGGCCCTTAATCTTATTTCAAGCAAAACCTAATTAGTTTATGTCCTGTATGTTACTAATAAAACCTCCAAATTTATTTATTTCTTTTATTTTGTTTTATTACTATAGGTTTGAAAGCCTCGAATACAATATCTCTTTTATTTACTTTTATTGTGGAACGTGAATCATTTCAAAGCACGTCGCGTCCGCCACAAATGCCAAAGTGCAGTAATGTCCCTTTATAAATTCCACAGGACATCTGCTTTGAATATAAAACATTCTGCCAACGTATTGCAGCGGCGTGCAACTTTGAGTGCACCCTGACTACGTTTTGTAATAGCATACCAACACGGTGCAGTGCGAATGCATAGATCATTGAAAAGAGATGCCAGATTGTATGATACATATACATAGAGCAAGAGAAAACCAGCTACCTATACTCGGCCCAGGGAACCTTGAACCCTATGACAGTTCATGTTAGTGATGGGTCGTGTCGATGAAACTTAACTTTTTTATAGGCAAAGGCGTGACTTGCATTCAGCCACGTTGGTAATCATGTTTTTAAAAATATAATCTACATTTCTAATGTTTGTTATGTTATTGTTGTAATGTCACACATGAAAACTGATACTAATAAAACCTAATCTTAAACAAAACAAAAACTGGTGTCCCCGGAAATATCCATAATTTGAATGAAATAAAAACAATTTCATGTTCACTTTTTTAAGATTCAGCACCTTTAACTTAAATGATTATAAATCGGACACTGAAAGCGTACTATGTTAATGTATTATGTACACTGGTTTCCATTATCGACTTTTGTTTATCGATACTTTTCCGCACTAGTCGATATCTTCCAAACGAAGTGAGTTTTGCAAGACGTAAACGTAAAGTCTGTTTGAGATAATTTCTTGTAAATGTTAAGAATTGTTATAATTCCAACGGAATATCATAGTAATGGCATATATTTACCTAAAATTATTAAATGTCATTTTTAGACGCCTCCAATTCGATTCTAATGTAACGGTCACGCCACTACAAGGTTGTGTCGTGGGAATAACTGTCAGTGTCATAGGGATCAAGGTTCCCCGGGCCGACTATAGTTGGGGTTAGGATTTTGGTGGCAAACCATGATTCTACAATCAATGGAGTCGCTATTTCCTAATTATACATACCACTTTGATATTGGCCTTCAGCATCGAGCAACACGGCCTTCCTAGCGGAAGGGAGTCGCCTTAGCTATGAATATTACAGTCAAATATTTCTGTCATTTCTTGCGGGGGGAAATTAGCACACATGCAATGCAGCTTTGTACACCTACCTACATACAAAAACAAAACTGTAATGATGACACTAATACATAAAAAAAATAACAATACACCGACAAAACTTGCACATCTCGAGCAATTTTTGCGTACGAACGAGTAACAATTCACACATTGACACGATAGTGCTCTCTTTCATCGGCGAGAGGTCGGATTTCTTGCTCAACAGAGCAATTCGGCATTTTAAGTGAAGGTAACGTTCACTCGCGTGACTCTCTGTCTAGTTGACCATCCGAGTGACAACTAGTTTTATAAGATGCGCATGCCCGCTTGGGCTTGTACTTTGACAGAAGGGAAATGGTGCAAATGCCTACTCCCTTCCGTGTTGCTCGATGGCCTTCAGTAATGTCATATTTCAAATTAAACTAAACACATTTTTAGTTCGGTTTAAGCATACCTACTAAAATTTGTTTATTTGTATATGACAATACTGAAGGTCAAAATCAAGGTGGTATTTATATAATAATTAGGAAATAGCGACTCCATGGATTCTACGGTAGGCCTATATCTTTAATTATAGCATTAAAGCCGGACTATAACATTATTTTTCCCCTTATATTTTAAATTACGTGAGGAGATGATACAAAAACTAGGCTGTTCATAAACGCGCAAAAGCTAAAGTGTGCTTGAAGTATGCTTTGTAGGCTATTGGTTTGTCAGTAGACAGCATGCGCAAACATATCCCCTCCACTAGCCGCTCAGAGGGGCTAGACAAGATGCACTACGCTAACTATCGTTTCTAATCGCTTCGTTTTTAAACCAATCACATCACTGGTAGATCACGTGACTTTTCGTATCACGTCATCTACAAGTGATGCGATTGGTTTAAAAACGTAACGAATAGAAACGCTGGTTAGCGTAACAGAGCTCTTTTTACGTGTGTCGACCTGAGGGGCTAGACAAGATGTACAACGCTAACTATCGTTTCTAATCGCTTCGTTTTTAAACCAATCACGTCACTGGTAGATCACGTGACATTTCGTATCACGTCATCTACAAGTGATGCGATAGGTTTAAAAACGTAACGAATAGAAACGCTGGTTAGCGTAATGCATCTTGTCTAGCCCCTCTGTAATTGTGTATTTCTATGAGTGAACTAACCCCATGTACTCAACAGTAGGTACTTATCGATAAGCTTATTATGAACGCAAGACACAAACGGACTTGCCCAACTAAATGCCCTATGATTATGCACTATATCTGGTACTCAATCTTAACTTCGTACTGTTTCAAATATGTGTTCTGTACCAAGTAAAATATGTTTGAAATGATATTCTTAGGTTACTTTGTCGTTCATACGGTGTGATATTTCGTTCTGCCGCAACACTGTTGTAGTGATTTCGTGTTTCATATATTGCGATTTTGTTTCAAAGCATGAGATTATGAAATAAACATTTATACGAATATAAGCGACGGGTACACTAAAGAACATGTCACCTTAGTGGGTTTTGAGTTCGTGATTTGAATTTAAAGAACCATGTAATTTCGTACGTGTTTTTCGTGTAGGTACCATCAAGGACTTTAAATGTTGACCATAGAACCTTGACATAATGACCGCGTCAAGCCACGCCACGAGATATAAATTACATAAGAATTAATCGTTGGTTTTATGCGACAAGGTTCTATAGTGATTCTTATAGTGATTAATAAATTTAATTTAATCTGGTTAATTCAAATATTTGGAGTCATGTCCACATTATTGCAAGTAATGACGCCTACTTGTCCGATCTAGATGCATTTTACAACGTAGGATTGTACAAAAAGTTATTAGCCCCTGTAAAAAAAATATGATATTGGCACTTGATGAAGTGCGAATGGAGTGACAGTCAAGTCCTGCCAATCATTTCACGGACATTATAACTGTCAAGTCGGGTTTGTTTTTTTATAATATTTTTAGTAGCTGTATACGATGTTAGCAATGCCAAAGGTACTAACGCATCGGTTTAATAGATTAATTTACAATAAAATATTTGTATTTCTTAAACGCGGCGCTAAGGACAAGGCCAAGGCAAGTAAAGATCCCGACAAAGTTGAAGCGCCGCCGCCTCCAGATATGCGGACGTTTAAAGTATATCGCTTTGCTGGTATTAAAACCAATAATAAACCTACAATAGCAAGCTTTGAAATAGACGTGACTAAAATAGGAGGCATGGTGCTTGACGTCATGATCAAAATCAAGGAAATGGATCCAACGTTCACTTTCAGGAGATCATGCCGGGAAGGCATTTGCGGTTCCTGCGCTGTAATGCTTCAAGGTCAAAACGTTCTTGCATGCATTAAGTCCATTCCTAAAGCAAAGGTCATCACTATTTTGCCGTTACCGCATATGTACGTAATCAGGGACTTGGTGGTGGATATGACTCACTTTATCAATGGATATAACAGCATTAGGCCTTATTTGATAAGAAATAATATGCCTCCTTTAGGGACAGGGCAGTTTGCGCAAAGCATTCCTGATAACAAGAGGGCGGTAGGGCTCTACGAGTGTGTACTTTGTGCTTGTTGCTCCACGTCATGTCCGAGCTACTGGTGGAACGGGCGCAGATTCCTGGGCCCAGCAACCCTGCTCCACGCCTACCGATGGATCACAGACTCTCGTGACGAAGACTCGCAGCGTAGGCTTGAGGAACTCAAGGACGACTTCAAAGCATACAGGTGCCATACTATCTTGAACTGCGCGCAAACTTGCCCTAAGCTCCTCAACCCCTCAGTGCCTATCGCCAAACTAAAGAGGTTGCTCGCAGGGCTTGATAAGGTACCTCAAGGAGAAATTGACCCTATGGCGCATTTCAAGGAACGGAATAGCCCAGGAGGCAAATGTTGTTGTAATGAATAATAAAATATTATAAGTTTAGTAGTATACCTACCAAGTCAATACTGATGTAATGTAGTTCGTACGAAATTTTAAATGTCCGCTTTTCGTGTTTGCGCATTAAGGCCTTACCCCTTACCCGCGAGCCAAGTATAAGCAAGGATTATCGCACGGCAAAAAAGGGCATTTTCCGTTTGGGTTTATTAATAAGAGAAATAAGGTGACTTATATATATTAAATATCATCATCTAAAATAGCCGTACCTATTTTCTCTAGCAAATAAAAGAATTTATATAAGATTATAATTTCAAAACTGATCATCGTCCAATACTTTGAAATGTTTACGCCGAATTTTAATGAAATAAATATTATTTAATATATCCATTTAATTTATGCGTAGTTAAGTTATGATGATGATGATGATGATGATGATGATGATGATGATGATGATGATGATGATATAAAATTTACAGACGTTTAGCTCTTTGGTGCTTACTTCGTGTAAAGCCAAGCGGATAATGTTTTTTTTTTCTTTAGTACTTAAATGATTTAAAAGTTCTAAGTTGATTTTATAAATTTCACTTTCCCAATATTTTGTAAGCAACTACATATATCGAAACTCCATATTACACTCTTTTATTTAATTAGCCATATAGGCTGCACGGTTGCGTCAATGTATGAAAAATAAAGTAGTGGGGCGAGACGTAGTGTATTAAAAAAGTGTACGGTAACGAACGTTAATTTAGGACCTATTAAAAAAATGCTTCAAGTCATCAATGTCATTAGACTCATTAGAGATGCGAAGTCACTTGTAACTTATAGCAAACTCAACGTTATTGCTGTAAAATGTCAGATTGACCTTGGACCTAAGGTGGGTCAAAATTCAAAATTCAAAATTCAAAATATTTATTCAGTAAATAGGCCACATGAGGGCTCTTTTACACGTCGGTAATATGTAGTGAATGTACTAGCGCTTCGGACAAGACCATAATTGCGGAGAAGAAGCGCCGCAAGAAACTCCAGCAGAAGGTCATTTTTTCCAATCATAAAATACAATAATACTTAAAAGTAACATTACAAGGTAATAAAGTAATAAATAATTATTTAAAAAAAAAACTAACAAAAATAAATCATTATAAATGTAAGCTCAATAACATTAAATTAAAAATATTGACTAGGAGAACAACATAACGAGGTCTTTACGTCAGGAACAGTATTTAAAATAACTAAATGGAAAACAGGTCCTTGCAAGCGTGAACAGACCGGACCCCACAGACAGCACCCGTTCACGAGTATGACGCGTATCTCGGCCATCGCCTCCCTCAACCATGTGTTCGGGAAGGTGGCAACCCGACAAATCACAAATGTAAGTATTCGCCTGTACGAGGTATGGGCCTCCTGACCCACAGTCTATTAGTCACGCATTAGTCGTGCACGGAGCGGATTGCACGCATAGAGCCTATCGAAAAATAGTGAGCAGAGCAGTGGTTGTGTAGTACTATCAGCCCAATGGAATCCTGACCCACCATAGAACGGTGTCACAGTGACATTATAAAACAATTAGTTTGACACTTCTTACGAATTGAACCATCACGTCACTGTGACACAGTTCTATGGTGGGTCAGGGTTCCATTGGGCTGATAGTACATGTACTAAGAGCCAAAAATAATTAATTCTCGTCACTGTACTAGAACGAACTATTCCGTAAAGTTTCCGCTCTTAGTTCATTTAGTACACGCGGAGCAAGAACCGAACAGAGCAGTGACACTAACAGCAAAGCGATCCGAACGAATGACCGCCCGGCCATTCATTCG
The DNA here is from genome assembly GCA_948252455.1 of Acleris cristana. NCBI lineage: Eukaryota > Metazoa > Arthropoda > Insecta > Lepidoptera > Tortricidae > Acleris > Acleris cristana. The sequence goes on from OX411790.1 coordinate 10,020,243, forward strand.
GTCAAAGGAGCACAAATAAGGTACTAGTGTACTAAAAGAACTAAAAGTCCGAATTAGTATATTCGAGCGATTGTACTAGTTCGGAGCGATCCGCTCAGTGAACGAGCACGCACAACCCTAGTGAGCACCGCCTACTCGTACGGACGCGTGCGACGGATTTTTCATACTATTTTTTTCGACGCGCTCTATCGCCGGTCGTTGGTCGTGGTCCGCCTATGATGTCCACCTGGGCATTAGCAAACCTTAGCAGGTCGACGGAGCTCCGCTGTCGCGGAGCTCCTACTTCTACATTATTTTGGCCCTTCGGGCCCTCTGAAGAACTAACATAACCTAAACCTACCTATTGATTTTGTCCAGTTTACTCTCCGTAATCCACATAGGTGGACCAACATAGGTGGACAACGGCCAATGCCCCCTCGATCGCTCCGTGCGCCCGCGCGACTTAGCGGAGGCCCTTGCCGTTTACATCGCGCGTTGCATCGATTTTTAGTCTTTCTTTCAGGGTCGTACACAGATTTAGGTTAACGTCTTTCGTGGACATACCCGAAGTTAACGTTTTTAAGGCCTAATTTTCGATCTGAACCCATATCCGCTTAAACGGCGTCAGGTCTACTTTAGCCCTATCAGATAATAACATAACCTATATGCACACAAGCCTTTAACTATTGACCACAGGAAAGACAACTTTTGTTTTTTAGGTATTAGCGGAAAGAGAGCGGACACACCATACTCCTAGCCATACCCCTGGAGGTATTGTGGGATTGAATCATACTACCGTAGTAGTGCTGGGATTTAATATAATTATTTTTCCTTTGTCATATGGGATTGCTATTAACGGGTACTTCCACTCCGACCAACTAAAATGATCAACGGATCAAAATTTGTATATTAAATATGAGGTACTTAGGTTTTATTTGTTTTAACACCAGGTATGTAATATTTGGAACAAAACCTGGAAGCACTATATAAGTACCTACTAAACAGTACTACTGTGGTATGGTTCAGTCTCACCCTACCCCTACGGGTATTGGTGGGTCTGAGATGGACGGAGCAAGAGTACCGTAAAACGGAGTACTTAAATAGGAACTAAGGGGTAAATAATAATTATTTACGAGACGACTTTCACCTAGCTGTTTATTCGATAAAAAGTATTTTATATCAAAATTTTATATGGTAAGTAATTATGGCGAATAGGTTGATTGAAAAGTTTCAGTCCAGTACAGTCAATAATAAAAAAAAAGAACTTTTTTTTTTAAATTTATATTGCTTGTTCAATATACCAATTACATACTAATCGAAAGTATGAAGCCTTTGGAATATGCAGCTGGGTGAAGGTCGTCTCCTATTCGGATCTTAGACCAATATTAATTAATATGCCTGCACTGTCCGTCCTTCCGTCCGACCTAACTTTAAAGAGCTGTATCTTTTGAACCGTAATAGATAATAATGCCTCTATGCCAGTAATTTTACCGGTTGCCTTATCCCCACACCGGAACACAACAATGAGAACACGGCTGCTTGGCGGTAGGTTAACCCTTTGAACGCCAAGAACCACTAAAGTGGTCGTGTACTGTCGTGCCTACCACACCATCGACCCATATAGTGGTCACAGATACGTGCAAAATAGACCCGAGTATTTGTGACGTAAGGTTGACATTAGGTGTAGTTTTCAGCTGTCATTCGCGTGTGAGGACGACGTTTGTATCAAAGGTTAAAGGAGGTAGAGCTGTAGAAGTTATAAATAATAAATATCGGGGGACAATGTCACACCAATTGACCTAGTCCTAAGCTAAGCTCTAGGCTTGTACAGTAGAACACAACTTGTAGCCTATGTAATATGTAATGGTTTAAGAACAATTACATTTTTGCGAAATGAAAGTTTGTAAAATGATACGTTTGTCAAATTAACTTTTTTAAGTCAGGATACCGTCCTTTTAGACGGTTTTTAATAAATTTCACGATGCGTCAAAGACTGGATAAAGTATGCAAAATAGCAACCCCTTGTTGAAATAAATAGAATCGCTTAATGGATTCAGATAGGTACGTCTGACGCAGGGCCATCAATCTAGGCGGGCCAGTGGCGCGTGAAATAGACCTGTAGGGTTACCAGATCATAAAAACCCGTAAAAGTCCTAATATTTGCAAACAAACCGGTTTTGCTGCAAATAATAATAATTAATGCTCTTTTATTAATGCCCAATTAGATAGGTATTTAAGATAAACAAACCAAACTACGTGGCTCTGTTCAACAGCCAATCAAAGCTGTTTGGTCGAGCTTTGAAGTATCAGTATTCTGCTCACCAAATATGTCACGTGGTTTGTTTGTTTGCATTTAGTGAAATACCTATCCGAACAAGGTATAGTATCAAACTAAGCTCTAGGCTTGTACTATGAGTACTAGAAAACGATAAACATACGTATATAATAGAGAAATACACAAAAAAATGCCTCATGATTTAATCTTCGCGCGCATTACACAAATATATGCCTTTACCGGGCTTTAAACCCGGGACCGCTAGCTTCGAAGTCACGAGACTAACACCCGTATTCACAAACAATACTTAAGGAATCCTTCACTGAGTAAACGCACTGCGTTCAATACAGCTTTGTGATTGGTCCTTTTTGAGATGATTTGAACCACCCTGTGCGTTCGTGAGCACTGTGAGACCTCATAGTGATGTTTGTGAATACGGGTGCAACGTGTTGTCGAATATATTTAAGCCGTCCTGGGAATTTAGTCGTATCGAAGGCCTGCGTTTAAAAAATAATGATTAATTACTTGGGTATTTTAAGATAGGTACGGTCATCACATCGACAAAAATTATAGAGCCACCTAGAACCTTGTCATAATGACAGCTTACTTCGAAATTAATCATTGGCTTACTGCGATAGGGATCTCTGTTGACTGTACTTTAGAAACGTTTACATCAATTGTAATGTAAAGCAAATATTTTATTTTGTTTGTGTATTTTTATTTCTTCATCGGTGTAATTTCTAGACGCCTTAGAGTTTACTACTGCTAAACTTTCTCACACATTCTGGACAATGTGAAAAAACAACCGGACATGACTGGAAAATTCCAGACGTATTATGGCAACCCTGCGGATATCAAATTGCTAATTTAACATCGTTTTGTCTTAAATGCAAGTAAGTGAAGAAGAGCAATTTGCTATCGTATTTAACATTACGTTTATGTCATATTTTTCATTCTATAAGGTAAACTGCCAATGTTTAGGCTACGGTTTTTTCAAGAATAGTATGTTTGATTTTAAAATACAATCATAAAATCTATTTGATTTTTTTAAATTAAAAGACAAATATGTTGACTTGTGTAATTATAACAAATATATAAATATATATATATCAGGTTTGCCTTTTATATAAACCTATAGATAAAGTAAACTGAGAAAATGTTTTGGACATCACTTGGCCAATGTATTGCCCGTGATTGCTTTATTTTATTTTGACGTTAGAAAGTTGTTTACTACTTAATACAAGTAAGTCTGAACAGGGTGTATGGTAGGTAAGTTACTGTAGCCCAACATGTACAGGGGCCATTTATTGGTAAATTCAAACCCGGCGGAGTACCGACGCGTATTTCACCCCGGACACTATTGCACATTGATATTGATGGCACGGCCCCGTGTAACGACCCGGACGGTAACCGAATTGGCCTGTTATTGCCAAGACCTACACTTTTATTCTATACCGGTGTTAAATATTTGTTCAATTGTTTACGGCAGCCATGTTTTTGGACTAGTTTTGTAAAGGATACAAAAGGTTTCTAGTCGAAGAGGACTAAGCTAAATGTTTGTATACGGTAACCCATCATTTTATCGAATTTCACGTCATTGATTGTATGATTTCATCGAATTTTATTTCATCGAATGCTATTTTCTACTGAAACCGTGAACTTGAACGTGAACTATCTTAAACATTTATTAGGTACGTAAGTTAGGTTAGTTTAGACTTGTGACTACCAAAAAAGAAAACTCATGAAACTCACCGCTGCGACATTCACTCGTTCGTTCGTCCGACCGCGGTTTTGAGAGAATCACACCTGACCCTGATTGCGGCCGTTAGCTGTCTAAAAACAAAATGCCTAGACTGCTAATGGATTTAAAATCAAAACACAATTCACACAAAGTGTAAAATTGTACAATATTTGTTTTTGTGTTGATGCCATTTATATTTAATCATCGGATTGTGGTGAAATGGCGCCAAAACCGAGTTTACATATTAAAGTGACATGACTTGCAAATCAGTGGAATTGAGGCTAGTTTATTCATGACGATTATATTTTTAGGCTCCGAACGCTGGGACTATCATTTCTATGCATTTTCAAATACATTTTTAATGGATATATTTCGTTTTTCATCGAATACGTTTGGCATTTTGGGTGCGGCCGTGTTTGTGTCACTATCATCAGACCTGGGGCTCTATTCCACTCGGGAAAATCTTACTGCTTTTGGTATGTTATCGTATTGTTTTTAATTCGGCCGCCATTACTGTTAAGTAAATAAGAGCTATCATAAAGTCGAGAATACGATAACTGGTCAAAAGCAGCAATATGGTTTTACTGAGTAGAGTCTCTATTAAAAGTGTTTCACTACCATTTACTTACACAAATAATTACTAAAACAAAAATTAAATTGAGAAAAAAAAGAAACAATTCCACATGATACCAAAATTCAAGAAACCCTAACGTGGCGTATGTTAGGGTTTCTTGATCAGCCATTCTTTGAGCATATAATATAGTTGTGGTCACATAATTAAGGACGCTTGCGTTTTTCCCATACAATTGCCTACAAATACGACATTTCAATATTGAAAACCAAACATAAAGTTCGTCACCAATTTTACTTTTAGACACAATTTATCTCTGTGAAAAACGAATCTTTAATTTTATATATCAACAATATGATTACGATGTGGAAGCAAGATCAGCGGGCCTAGTATGGTTGTGTTTATCGCGTCATAAAATGTGGATAAAGCATCCGTCACTCTCGTACTAACACGTATATACGTGTCAAAAAGTGACGGATGTTTTATCCACATTTTGTCACGCAATAAATAAAGCCATATTAGGCCCCCAGGGGCTCTATTCTACACGGTAAAACCATGTCGACCGTCGATACGAGTAAAATCGTAACTACAAAACAGAGGTTTTCAGGAGAGCGAAAAAACGTATTTTGCAACTTCAAACCGCGATATTTTACTTATTAGTTTATGTTTTCGTACAAATGTACATATCATGTTTCTCAGAATGTGGTGCTCTTTAATTCTAAATTTTCATTTTTTTTCTAAACTGTTTATTTTAAATTTTAGATCGAGTTACGATCACGTATTTTGCGTTATCAAGTATCGAGTACTATTGTATATCACAATACCATCTTACAGCTCTAAGTTTTGCCATTATTTGTTAGGTCAATATCATTGTATCTAAAGAAACCATGTTACTTGCAACAGATTCGCGGCTATTTTATTGTATTTTATGACTTAAAATATAGTAACTCCGGTTAGAAAATATAAAAAATATATATTTATACAGTGAATTGTATTAGTTTCAAGAAGATAATTGCCAATTATCATTATTGTTGACTTAAAAAATATTTTTACTGAATATTGAAAGAATAAAAAATATTTAGGTACAAAATAGTTTAAACATTTTTTAACTTTTTATTTAATAAATAATAATTAAGAAACAATAAAAGTACTTTAACACCATAATTTGGTAATTACCACCCTCAATAAGTAGAGGGTGGTAAGTACTTAGATACTTCAGGACTAATCTGGTTGCCAGCTAAATAGTAATTAATAAATAAACATCAACACTTGCTTTGGCTTAATCAAGTTATTTAGTAACAAATGGGTAACAAAACATAAATTTTCACTTTGGCACTATTAAGTGCTAATATTTAGTATTTTGACTACTTTAATTAACTATTTTAATTACCTTTCTTCTTCAAAGAGATCACAATGATAAAATAATAGACCAGGTACGTATAACTTTATGACAGTTCAATTAAGTATGTTATGTGTTCATCGATTATCAATATCATTAATACTTAATAAAGTAGTTATGTTTTTATTTCCAATTGACAGTAACTATATAATTAAATATTACGTAACTACATTACATATGGGAGGATGAGTTTACTAGCGAATCTTAATCTTCAAAAGTATTTTGTTCAGTTTCATTTGAGCGAGGCAAGTTTCTGTAAAAGTCTCTATAGTGTTCAGGTATCGCTCCACTGACACGGAGAAAACTTAATTCCTAATATTTTATTTTATTATTAAAAATGTTTAAATACAATGAAGCGACTCCAAACAAAAACATTAATTCAAAGCGTCCTAAGTCAGACGAAAGTCTGCTTTTTGGTTAAAATATTCTAGGACGCCGACTTCAGTTTGTTTAACCGAAGATGTCCTGCGCTTTCCCGGCGGTAAAAACGATATGGGTTTTGTCCTGTTATCGTATTGTCAACGTTTTGATAGCTCTTATTTTCTTGACAGTAATGACGGCTGACGTCATAACAATACCTTAACAGGTAAACTACGATATCGTTTATACCGTCTAGAATAGAGGCGCTGAACAAATGACTCCGTTTAAAGTCGGTTCCTTCTTTTCTTAATTATTTTAATTTTAATTTTGCCCTTTTTAGTGATTATATTATTTAATACTTTCCTACCCTACCTAACTAATATTTTATCAAAAAACAAGCACAAGTTTAAAGTTTTCCGCAATTAACGCAGCGTGAAAGTTATAGTGCGTTGTATTTTATTTTATTATTTATTTAATAAGTACAATTTTAATTAAAACTAACAATAAGGCATTGCCCCACAAAACTGGAGTAACAGTTTGACTGTGGGAACGACTTTGTCTAAGATAGGCATTCACTAATCTAAAATTAAATTAAAATTAATTAACAGAAATTATGCTGTCCAAAAAAATCTGTGAAGTACACTAAACATATATTTATAATATTATATAAGCAGATCTAAATAATGCTTTTTTAATAGCCTCTTGAATTTATTCATATTTGTTTCACGTCTAATGGCTTCAGGCAAACTATTGAGCAATTGTATCTAATAACTTACTATCTTAGAAGTATGAGACTTATTTTTTCAAAAGAATTTCCCAAATCGGTGAAGTAGCTTTTTATCAATCCTTTGAAATATTTCAAATCACGCTCAAACAAACGTTAAATACGTATAGCTATACAATACTATACACATCGGGGCCTTTTTACAAAAAAAAAGTCATTTTAAGTAATAGTAACGAAATACCGGTCGGAAATATTTTTTTAATTGTTTCTCTTAACGTACTCTAGCGAGTTTTTACCTAACTAAAGAAAGTAGGTATTCACTTACAAAACCAGAATACTTAACAGGTATTCGAAAAAAAATCAGTTAGTATTACTTAGTAGGCGATTTACACTGAGTAAAAGTTTTACTTGTTTGGTCCAATTAACCTTTTAATTAATAAAACAGGTTTATAATACAATCGCAATAGGTAAATAGTTTTGTTCTTACGGGTACTTCCACCACTCTTCATTCATAACTAGATTCAGTGGAACTTTTCCATATTAATTTAAGTAATTACCACTCACTCAAAAAAAATAAAAATATTTCCAATACACATAAACAGACGTGCTCCTACATCTACGTCACATGGTGCAAGTAAAAACCGTCTTCAAAATTAATTTTTCGAGGCAAAAAATGCAAATGGAAGGAACGGGCCAGTAAAATCATAGTAAATCAATTTAGGCGCAAAACCGAAACACCCATAGCGCGAGCTCTTAAAGTAGAGTAACATTTTAACCACATTTACGTGCTCTGTACTTGCTAAAACGTTGGCACATTAAAATCGTAACTATTTATGCGATGATATTGGCCTGTGATCGTGACAATTGGAAGCGATTTCGGGTAAAAAGATATTCTTAAGTCTAGTTACAATGATTTTCTCTTAATGTAATAGTGGATTACTATTGATGAACCTCGACATACGATGTTATGAAATTGGGTATTTTTTTTATTTCTCAATGTATCAAAAATGTAAAAATACAGTTTTGTAGATCTTTTTGCACTTAACTCTCCCTGTAAAAGTCAAAAAAACACTTAAATTTAGTTACGATTTTACTCGTATCGACGGTCGATGTTGCTTTTGACATGTTACAAAGTACGTGTAAAGACAAAGTAGAAGAAAGCCCCAGCTATAATTCATTTAAATTTAAACTCGTTTTAATTTTTTTGTGTTCAGTTTTTGTGTTTACAGAAAACAGTGTTCTTAATTGTGTATAGAACATACAATTACTTAAAAGGATTTGTAAAACTCATTAAGTGATTGTATTCAGCAAATATACAAACAGAATTTTCATACGAGAGTGGAATTTAAGGTACCGTTTGCGGGAATGTCACCTGAATAATAATTTCCCAATAAATTATTCCTTCATTTAATCAAGTAGAGAGCCGCATTCCGTTTCTAGGCAGACATTGAAATGATATTTCGTAATTACGACGCTAAAAGCTTCGGAATATGCCTTTATGTTGGCTAAGGATATATGAAATAATCATTAAGGGTATTTAATGGATTACATTTGATTCACAATTATGTGACAATCAAATGACGCTTGCAGTCTTTCTGTGTGATAGGAAGTAGTAAACCATGTTTTGGTCATCTATTAATGTTTTATAAGTAAGTACTTTTTTCTAATCGCGTACTATAAACCGCTAAATATTGATATCGTAAACGGTAGGTATCTGAATACCACCTACCTATAGAGTATCCGAAGCGTGAAAACAGTTCTACAATGAGCGTTGCCATGGTAATAACAGTTGTTTTATAATTATTATAGAATCGTTATTAGCGTGGTTACGCACATGAATAATGTCAGTTATGGTGTTTGGTGATCAACTGACATCTCAATTTTTATATTATACTTGTCAACAATAATTTTTCAACAATTTGAATGTGTAGAATTTGAAAAAATATTTATTTAATATAATTAGCTGTTAAAACACGAGCCGAGGTTAGAACACGAGCTTAGAACACGAGCTTGCAAGCTTCATTATGTACCAGTTACATAATAACTATTTTATGTTGTGTTTTATTAAAGGTTCCAAAGAATATTACAAATACCTATCTGAGCAGAAGGCCGAAAAAAGAATACCATATAACTTACAGGGATGAGCTAGGCACGTGATATTGCAAAATGAGCATCTACCATGACTTCTAAATAGGTTAACCCCCTTACTAATAAACGTTGAGTAACGGTCGTATAGCTATACAATGTTTTGTCTTTATCTGTCATTGTGACATTTGGATTTGACAGATAAGGACAAAACATTGTATAGCTACACCACCGTTACTCAACGTTTATTAGTAAGGGGGTTAGTATTTGTGCCAAGGGGTTGAATTAGTTTTTTTAATACGTATTTTTTAAGTATATCCCAATCATGTAGGCTACAAAGTAATATAAGTAACTCACAGGTGCTCCAGGCAGCGACATTGTATAAAGCCCTATACCCACGTGATAAAGTTTCACGTCACGTAGACTTGCAATTTGTACACGGGGACAGCGAGCGAAGCGAGCGATAAATCTAGATACATTGACGCGGTGACCCAGTGGGGGACGAGGTTAAAATATAGCAAAGTAATCTCAAAATATGAAATAAATAAAATGAATGAAACATGTAAGTTTCATTACACCCTTGTAATTAATTTTATTTTTTAACTTATTTTTTATCGTCATTGCAATTTGTTGAGAAATCTTTAGACTGCTAAATTATTAAAAAAAACAATTCTTATTAATATAAGTACGTATGTAAAGTATATTTTTAATTGGAAACTTGTTAAAGCTAGATCATCTCTTTTTATATCTGATACTAAAGAAGAAATCGTACTTGTAATAAATTTTAAAAGTTGCAGTAATATTTCTTCATCTTGAAATATTCCCGTTCTGTCATCCTCGGTGAAGTTCGAGTTAAAACCCTCAGAAGTTCCTTCCAGTTAACCACGGTGGAAACTGTGAAGTATAATTAAAGTTTAAGTTAGGTTAACTACTTGAACACAGTTTGAACGTCGGCGGGCGAGCAATTTCCTTACATAAACGCGATACACTTGTAACTTTTGGTTCGGATGACTTCCTTTTAAGGTTCAGCACCAAAACATTAAGCAAGTCTAACAAAAAGCTTGGTTTAAAAAACCCGACTGTATGTTTTCATTGGTTTAAAATTTGCCGCCTTTTTGCGACTGTCATGTTTTACTCTTTTGTTATACTCTGTGACGCGTCAGCACACCTCGTTGCCAGCCAATACCGTTTAGTTTAAAGGTCTCTACCCACTACACTGTACTACACTACGACCGTACTATGAACGTATCAGGTCCAGAAGGTAATTAGTATTAAAATGTTGGTCGGTGACCGAACGGTCTAGTGTAGTCTCATACTTTTCAATACAAAGTATTTTTTTGTCTGACACGTTCCTATTACGGTCATGGTGTGATACGGTGTAGTGGTACCTTAAGATTGCACCGAGCGTCCGTTGAGCCCTCAATGACAATTACTGTCTTTGTCATATTAATATTCAAACTCATTTATTACATTTCAATAAAACGCCAGCCAATCAAGAGAGATTTTCTTTTAGTAGACTTAAATTAGTTACATTAACCAAAACTGATAGTAACTACAGCAAACTCCTTAGTGATTCAACTACAGTGCGATAGCTCTAAGAAGGTGCTTCGGATTTATACTTGTTTCTCACTTGCTCTCATACGCTCTTTTTAAGAGCGAGTGAGAGAGAAGTACAGACCCAAAGCACTTTTTAAGTGCTCACAGACTGTAACATGTTAGTTGAAGTATCTAACGTATTTTTAGGCTCGTAGGGAATCAAGACGCTTATGTACAACAGTCACAACCTTGTTAGAAGCGACTAATTTTTTTTCAGTGTATAATTTTCTAATAAACCAAAGTATTATCTTGAAATCGAATAGTGGTTTTTTGTTGTACAAATGAATGATGTATTGACTTGATTATTGGAAAAAGTATTGCAGGCGGGGACAAGCAATGAATTACAAAACATATTTCTTGAAAAAACATTTGCAATATAAGTACATTGCTCATGCAATTTTGTATTAGATGTAGAGTTTGTTTTTCGCTTTTCAGTTGATATTTTTACTGCAGTCGGGTATTTTTTTTTACCAATTTGAAGTCACCTGTACCTATAAAAAAATCCTTCCGTTATCCTCTGTTAAACCTCTAGTAATTCCTACCCACCCGAACTCTACAATGTGCAAGTCCCCTACTTAGTTATGCTACGTGCAACTGGAAATTTTTAAAATTCTGCAAGTAACAGCTAATTTAATGGAAGATAGTCCGTGCACGAGTCAACTTGTGTTACAGTTGGTCGAGGAAATGAAGTTTAGTTAAACAAGGAAACTTCAGGCTGTTTAAAGTTTCCAATACTTGTTTCAGGAGGTTCTTTAACACGTTCGGCGCCTGTGACACTTTCATATTGGCCAGTCGGTGGCAGCTAGCTAATGCAAAGTCTTAGTAGCGAGATGTCTACTATAGCACTTAGTTGACTTTTATACAATTCCATACAATAGGTTGCGTAAAATAACTTTACAAAACCTCCATACACGTAATCGCACTATGCCTACTTTTTTGTTAGCGGTGACTTTCCCACGGCACAACATAAAAATATGAGGTAGGTTTAGGTTATGTTAGATCTTCAGCAGGCCCGGAGGGCCAAAACGCTCAGAAATAGGAGCTCCACGAAGGCGGAGCTCCGTCGACTCTTTTAGATTTGATTTTGAAATAGAAATCACTGGTCAGTTGGCTATTGTATAAAAATGTATAAAAGTCAACTAAGTGCGACGGTAGATATCTCGCTACTAAATCGAAACAATTCTATACCAATACGCATTTACTGTAAAGTAAATAAAACCACACACACGTTAGGTTAGTAGGAAGATAGTCCTAGGTTCAATTCCCGGTAAGGGCAGATATTTGTGTATTGAGCACATAAATTAACGAATTTAAAGGGAAAACTATCATGGCTAAGTCGACTTGATTCTTTCCTGAGATGCAGGAAGGAGGTTTATAAGTCATATAGACTAGATTGTATTTAATACCTAAAATAGTAAATAGTGAGAAAAAGAATGAAATGTCTAAAACTACGTATAAACGAAAACTCAAATGTACCTTGCTATCTAACATGAATATCTAAGTTAGAATAACAATAATAACATATAAGAAATAAGAAACTGTGTAACCCATAACCCATGTAAGAAATATTTGTAAAAAGTGTAAAAACAAAGGCGATAAGTCTGAGAGCACCCAGTTTTCGCCTACAAACTGACTGTGCAGTTTGGCGAAGAATTACAATGTCCCATGCCTGTTTTCTTTGAATAAATGATTTATTATTATTATTATTATTATTATCTAACACAGCTCAAATATCTGTAAATAGAAAATTATTTCATATTTTGTTGTTTTTGGGATAGTTGTTTGTGTGTGTAGTAACGGCTTCGGAACCCTACACTGAGCATGGTCCGACATGCTCTTGCCAGGTTTTTTATTAGATTCGATACATTGAAATAAGAGCTAATAAAAATTGACAGTTTTATTTTACAACCGCGGGACATATCGTTTTGAGCAAGGCTTGGGGTAGTAATAAAATATAAATATTTATGGCTACGTTCTGCTTCAAGTGGGCTTATTCCATCCGCTTATATGGGCTTATTATTCCCAAAGGGGTAGAAACAACCAGGTGTGTTAGAAAGTACCTACCCAGAAGCGGAAACGTAATGCTAAAAGCACAAAAGCTATATAGCCATTATGCTCTTTTACACGTCGACACGAGATGCGCGCTCCGAACTCTAGCGATGCGCTCGCGCCGCTGCAAGGATAGAACTGCCAACCGCCACGCGCCGCGTTGCATTTACACGTACGGTTCGGAACGAAGATTGGAACGGCGCGTGGCGTTTCCCGCGGTCCGAACTCTACGAGTAAAGGCCACTATTGGGTTGACTAAGCCAAGGTAAGACAGTCACCAACAATAGCTTATCCAAAATCGGAATGAAACATATCTGACACGTCTCTGATTATTGCTGGCATTAGGAAAAGGGGTCCGTTCTGGGTACCTATTATTTTACCGAAACATCTTTCAACGAACGTTACATTACGCAGAATTTTTATTTCATCGAAAGGCATTTGTCGCCGCATTAGTTTTTTTTCGTAGTCACAAGTCTAACCTAACCTAACCTACGTAATTAATGTTTAAGATATCCTGAAAACATCATGGTTTCAGCAGAAAACAGCGTTCGTTGAAACGAAATTCGATGAAATGATACAATCGCTGAAGTGAAATTCGATAAAATGATGGGTTACCGTCCGTTCTACATACCTGAAGATTTTCTACTAGGAAAAACCATATTGCTTCTGACATGTTATTGATTTTAACTCGGCTGCCAATACTGTCCACTGTCCAGTAAATAAGAGCTATCGTAACGTGTAATAAGTATAACGTACAATACGTACGTACGTACGTACGTTTAGTACAAAAGAGGCCCTGTTGTGTATTGTTGGAGTATGTCACGTTAGGCCGGCATTACACCTGTAAGTTATTACTGTAAGTTTTGAAACAACGCTATATGCAAGAGAGAGATGCAGATATTTGCCACTCACTCTTACCCATAGTTGCGTCTCAAAACTTACAGCAGTAACTTACAGGTGTAATGCCCGCCTAAGCCTTAATTGAAATAAAACCTGCCAAATTCCCTAGAAGCTTTAAGTTGAACGTTATAACTGCCGCACTCAGAGACGTCAGTTAAATTTATTTGTTGCGTGTGAAGGAATAGTAATAACCATTTATTAAATTAATACAATTAAAAATTAAAACTAAACTTATTTATATTAAAACAAAACTAAGCTACTCAAATATTAAAGATGTAAATAATAATCACCATTATAAAAAGAACACTCCCTCTAGCAGGTCTGCTCGCGGCATGGTCCCTATGACACTGCATTAGCTCTCTGGATAGCTAGCCCAATCCTTTGAGAGAGGTAAGACCCAGCTCTAATATCTCCGGAGGTGTCTATGACCCGGGATGACAGTGCCTTAATAAAGCTTTTCATAAACATCATTGTTTGACTGCTGTCATCATTATCCATATTTAGTAACTTAATGGTTGTATAATGTGTCAGGATTGACTTCTTATCTGCCTAGTACTGTATAATATAAACAGCACAGTAGCTCTTATTTCTACTGTATTACGAAGTGGAAACGGACAAAGTAAGTTTGTCTATCTGCCCGTTTGTAACATCTTTCCAGCGTAACCACTAAACCCTTTTAAAGATAACTTGAGCGTCGTGAAATGACATACTTACATATTTCTCATGCTTAAATTCTTTTAAGTTCCCGCGGGAAAATCGACTTAAAGCCGCAGGCGAAATCTAACCATTCTTAATTTAATTACACTCATAAAACCCATTTCTCCACCGGCCGGCAGAAGGTTATTAAAAATGTCGGGTATTTTTTAACTCAATCATGGATGTAATCGCCGCGTAATTTCCGCCAGGAAAGCACACAAGTTGTCTGCGACTTGTTTGTCGCTCGGATCTCCCTTTTTACCCGTCCGTAACGATTGAGACGCACTGAGGAAAAAGAGTGGTTTTTTTTTGCCAGCCTTGCCTTTGTTATTTATGTACCTAGAAGTCGATATTTCGCATTTTTCACTGTTCGATTAAGGTTCTTATAAATGTTTCCTTTCGCCGTCATCGATAACCAAATAAATAAAGTTATTTACCTGGATACATTTTCGTGAAATAACTTTTATAATAAACCCATTTTCTGGTTCTTGGTTTACATAAATTAACCTATAACAATCTGGTGGCCCTGAAAACCAGCGTCAAGGCAAATAAGCCTGACACCATGCTGAGTGGCAACCTTTTCGGTGCTAATTTTAGATTAAGTACTTTAAGTTTGTATGTATTTCTCTACTTTTTAGTTTTTTTATTATGTTTTCGCTGTTTTTATGTTAATTTTATTTTAGCACCGAAGAAACCATTTCTATTCTATTCTATTCTATTAAATATATTTTAACACTGACCGTTACAAATTCCGAGAATCGTTACAAAATCGGAATAAATATCAATTTTAAATTTAACACCATTCATCGTTTCCGGGAAATTTAAAGCATAAAATCTGCTTCAATCAAAAACAGAATTCAATGTGCAACGTATCGGATTAATTTTCCTTAATTAATTAGGTCTAAAAATTATAGCGATAATCCATTTCCAAAAGTATAAAGTAGTAAGTATTTGTATTTTTGTATTTTATATTACGGGCTGGTTTCCGCAACTCGACGTCTAGCGCCTATTTTGCGTGTGGGTGGGATTACCACATATTATGTTTAGTCAAGCCATCCCAACTCCTCGAGCAAGCCCACCAAACCTTTAATGTCAGTGATTGCCTCGGGGAGACACCTCAGCGATCGGAGGTGTTTAGCCCTGTACTGCGCCACCTCGGTGCAATTCAGCACTACGTGGGCGGGTGTCCCTTCTGTCTCCATGCACGCACGGCACAGAGGACTGTCTATAACAGCTAAATTAAAAAGATGTTTGTTAAATGGTCCATGCCCAGTTACAACACTATTTACCGTCCTTAGTCAAGATTTGCTAAGTCGGAGGAGTGCCTAGGAGAGTCGAAGTATGTAGGAATAAACTGTGATTCAAAAAATGAGTATTCTAAGTTTACCGTGTGGACATGAGTATGTGTGTATCTGTGTGTCTCTATGTCTATGGCATCATACTTCCTTAATTGATGAACCGATTTGGGGGAATAATTTTTTTAAAGCTAAAATGTCGGAATGATTGTTGGCTGTCGGTTTTATGAAATTCTTGAAAGAAAGGCCATTGCAGATTGTACAAGCTGTCACAGGTATCATCCTAGATTAACCCAAGTATAATAAACTAAAGTGACACAGACAAAGCAATATCACCAAATGATGTAATCTATTATACCTAGTTTCATAAACACCTAATATGGCGGCGTAGTGTGCCGTTGTCTCCCACCATCGCGCCAGGGGAATGAGGTCTGTTTATCATCATTAACCTGGAGACGTCGTTTTTCACGTCTCCGCTCAAGGTTGTATGATATGAGATTGGAGCTGAATGGTCGGCGTTATTTGAAGAAAAACAGGTTAGGTAATAGACGTAAATGGAGATACTTGAATTCTGCTAGTGTATGATAGTACGACATCCGTGAATCCTGCTAGTGTAGACATATAGATGGTAGGTAGGTACAACTGGTTCTGGGTTTTATAAATATACTTTTCCTTGCAACTTCGTCCGCGTAGAATAAATAAATAAATATCGGAGTATAATCTCACATCAATTGACCTAGGCTTAAACTAAGCTCTTGGCTAGTACTTGTACTAAACAACGATAATATCTACATACAAAAAAAAACAAAGTTTGGGAATGGAACCCGGGACTGCTAGCAGGGCAGGGACACTACTAAGTCATTAAGCGAAGTCGAGAAGTAAATATAAATTCATTTCGATAAATTTGGAATTTTAAGCTAAAAAGTACTTTATGTCTACGGGTTATAAACTAGTATCTCTGTATAAATTACACGTCGATCAGTCGAGGCGATCCGTAAAGGCGGACCGAACAAGTAAACACTGTTATTTAAGTATCTACAATAGTATTGGAAAGAAAAGTAAGGATAAGCATTTATGTATAAGCATATTTTTTTAACTTGCCGTACAAGATAAGTAAGCTATGTCCGAATTGGAGAAACAAACTATCTAACAAACAAACAAACAACAGATATTATCGCATTTAAAATATCTTTATATTATAAAGGTGAACATAGCATTATTTGTAAGCCAATAACAGCTGTTAACTGTGGATGATAATTAAGTGAACATTATTGGTTAATAATTTATGCGTAATGCGTAAGTTATATTGTTTTAAGTTTACCGTGTGTAATCATTTTATACTTAGTAAATTGTAATATATGTCATCTGTTGGTATTCCTAAATAAATTGAAAAAAAAACAACTTATCCGCCATACTATCTCTTGTCTTTTGAACGGACAGGTATTCACTTGAGTCTCTTTAAAGATTTATTAATGTATTCAGTACCAAGCTCCTAAGTTTTCTAACAAAATTGACCCCATATCGAACTCTTGGCCCTCAACCCATTAAAGCACTCCAGTTGCCGCAGGCCCTCATAATAGAGCCATTAGTTCGAGCAATCTCGAATAATTAGAATTTTCCACTCATTAAAAATTTCCTCGCCGCGAGGGTTTTTTCCACTTTTCCTAAGTGCATGGATAAAAGTAGTGGGCCGTTTTATCCATTTTACGATTTAATATTTGCTGGAACCATAAGAGCAGTGAAGGAGATTGCGGCGCAAAAGAACAAAATGATAAATGATTAAGCGCTGCTCGATTTATCCGTGTTTTCACCGTCGTTATTGATGCGGATTTCAAGATGGTGTCTAATTTGAATTTCAAGATGGTGGACTAGACTTTTTTTAAATCCTAATATTTAAATAAAAAAGTTATGGTTTATGAAAACGTAAACTATAAAACGCATCTACTTTGGATTTTAAGATGACGGAAAATACCTTGGTGAAAAAAAACACTATCAATGGTTTATATTGCCAATTCTATAAAATATAAATAAGTAAATAAAATAAATAAATATCGGGGGGCAATCTCACACAAATTGACCTAGTCTCAAACTAAGCTTTAGGCTTGTACTATGGGCAACGATAAACATAACGATAATATAGAGAAATACATACATAGAAAATATCTAAGTCTCAGGAACAAAATGTTCGCGCTCATCTCACAAATATCTGCCCTTACCGGGATTTTAACCCAGGACCGCTAATCTTCGTAGGCAGGGTCACTGCCCACTAGGCAAACGTGCCGTCATATGGAACCATATAACCCCATTTACGTATTAAGATATTTAACTGACTAAATCAATGACAAAGCATACCTGCGTTCGGAACAAAACGCGAACAATTTCTATATCTCGTACCTCGAGGAAGAAACACATAAGGTGCATTTATTGTGTAACCTAATACAGACGTATTAATTTCTCGACCTTTCTATTCCGTCCCAGTTTCCATTATCTCCATACAAAGAGGAGCCGAGATCCTTTAACATAAAATTGTGGGCACTTAATTTGTTATTTTATTCGGTGCCACCGACACGCCTTGCCTGCTCTAATTAGATGTTATTCCTATTTGGGGGCAATGAACGCGTTAATTGAGGGTGCGACAATGAAGATGGATAGCTCTGTCGATCACCCGGAAAAGCTTTTTCTCCCACATGCTCGGAAATGTTAACCTTACAGTCGCAAAATCAGCCCGCGAAGTTCTGAGTTCCAGGTCCAGGCAAAATTAAAAAAAAAAAGTTATTATTTACCAGCGGCAGGGGCCGCAAAAATGTATAAAAATTTCATTACGTACCTGGTGTTTTACTTTTTAAAACCATGTTTGGACTAGGATAACTAACTCCAAACAGCCAAACACTCGTGCAATCAAAATTCTTCCTTGTATATTTTACTTTTTAAATGTCATAGACTAAAAAGTTAAACATTTTCAAACAGCGTTTACAGCGTATTTAAAAGTGTATCAAACAGTTCGACGTTTATTTTATAGAAATTGTGTTCGTAAACAAAATAAATTGCCGAAATAACATAAACGCGTAATAAATGTTGTAATTTAAACCATATTTTATTGAAATTGAATTTATTTATTATGTTTAAATGTGTGATTTTATTTAATGCTTTGTTCAGTACTTTTAATCGTACGTGTCTCTGTTCTTTTTTTTTTCAAGGAAATTTTGACCTGTGTTTCATATTTTAACAATTTGTGTTATATTTTCTCGCATTGTTGGAGAAAAGCACTATACAAGCCTCGACCGGGAAGGGCGGTTGCTGGACTCGTATATAGCGCGGCCTCGACTGCGTCTCGGCCACGCTAACTTTACTCGTCCCGCAACGGCCTATTTCCCGGTCTGTGCAGTAATGTACTATTCTTTGTCGTCTCCCGGAATGCTAGGATTCCTGGCGTGTCCGGGATAATCCTATTACATGCCGTAACTTGAGATCGGTTTGGGAGGACAGGATGTTAGGCATATACAGTGAGCTTAGCAACAAAAATGATGATATTACGGTTGTATCTATGGTATGGTTATACTAACAACATTCGTTGGAGTTTGGAACCCTAAATTACTTTGAATAATTCCATATTCAAATTCAAAAATTCAAAAATCAAATTCATTTATTTCATTACATTAAGATATAATACGATATTATACAGGGTGTTTGGCAGTAGGGGTTTTAAAATATGATAGTTAGGGTCATTCTGAATAGTTTTAACCGAATTTACTATTATGCAGTTGCACGGTTTTTGAGAAATTGTATTTTTTTAATTTTTGAAAAGACGCTATGTTCTCCATAAAAAATTATTAAACATCCTGTATAGCTCGTATTAAATACATTTTTAAGTGTTTTACCTTCGCAATACCTTGGTTCTTAAAAGTAAATTCAAATTAATGCCTGCTAATGCTTGACTGATTATTAATTGTTCTTTTTCTTGCGAACATAGCATTTTTTCAAAAAATATAAACAATATCTGTAAATACCGAGCAACTTTGCATAAACAGGTTAAAAGTGTTCAGAATGACCCTAACTATCATCCCTTAAAACCCCTACATCCGACTGCCAAACACCCTGTATTCTCCACCCCTTTGACCTCCTTATGTTGCAATATTGCTGCGTCTTATAGCTACGTGCCCTACGGCGTAGCACGTCTACGAGCGCGCGTAGCAAGGTCGAGAAAACCAAAGCCACTATAAATACTCCACTTGGTTTGCCACAGTCGTGGCACACGTTAAAAGCAATAAGAAGACGGACGGACGGACGGACGGCTATACAGGGTGACTGCGGGGTCGTGATCATAATTTAATTTTCCTCAAATGTAAATTATTGGGATTCTATTAGTATAGTGGCTTTTGCAAAAAAGTAAGTTAAGCATTTTATTAAAATAACCTTATGTTTCCCAAATTAATAATAAAGTTGTGGTCACCTTACATTTTCTTGTAACCTATTTGAAAATCAGCAGATGTAACGAGTAAGAAATTGAATATGTAGGGTGACCATGACTCTGAATATAATTTTTTTTTAATGTTTATTTAAATTTATTATAAATATAAATAACCCACACACACACACAAAACGGCACCAGTGGCACACTTTATACCACAATGGTACGTCACGAGCCCATAACATGTCAAAAACAATATGGGTTTACCCCATGGAATAGAGGCCCGTGGCCTGTGTGCTCGTTTGACTCCTTGCCATCTCAATTTTGTTTATCATCAAGTTAAAACAAAGAATTTCCATAATTATTCTTACCGACTTGACAGAAGCGCGTGAAGCTAACCCCATGTGCTTCTGTTTAGTTCATTAGAGACAATACTCTTTTACCGAACAATTGTCCTCGCGTGTGATATCCATGGACTTATTTCTCTAATAAGTCCATGGGAGTGTCTATAAATAACTTGACATTGGCGAAATACACCTTAACAGGAGTGGAAGCCATTAATTTAAATTAGAATAGAATTATTCTTACGTTAATATTACTAATCTTGCCATACGTGCCGATTTACGTGGGACGTCCCGATTTACAGGGGCTATGGACACGCCCCGATTTACTAGAGCGAGCATATCACTCAACAGCAATAAAAACGGGTCACTTTCTATGGCAATTATATACAAACGACCCGCTTTATTGCTCTTGACTATATAGGTAAAATAATAACTGGAGGCCAAAAACGGTACGCCACATTAGTAATTGCATTGTAAGACGGCTGTAATACGCGCGATTTTTCAAATGTACCTATTATTTTTACTGTCTAATTTTGAAAATCCAGGTGTCGATTGTTTTTATATTATTAGCATACCTACTCCTCAATTTGGTAGGACTACCTACACCTGAAGAATTACAACCCTCCAAACAGAATACAGTTTCTAAACAGAATCGTACAAAATCGCAAAGCCTTCAGATTAAAGCGAATTTGTTTACGTTTAAAACCGCGTGCGGTAGAAGTTGGTTCCGGCTGCTATAAAACAGAATGAAAACGTCATTAAGTACCGCACGGGAAGTTTCCAACAAACGTGCCCGAGTGGTCTGACCACTTTTTGAACAAAATTTATCTGTACACGGCCGGAGTTGTAAACCAAATCAACGTTTTAACATAACAAGAGTTTTATTAGTCGACAGTAATGTTTGTTTGATCGCAAGGAACCTTACATGATAGTTAATGATATTTTTAAGACCCCTCTTTGATATTTTTCGTTTAAATTTTGCGTACATTATGATACAGCGACTAGATACAGACTTAGAGGGCCGTTTCCTCGTGGCCTTACTATATCTGTCCTACTGACTTTCGACGGAGCCCAGCCCAAGGGCGGGGCTCCTGCTTCTAGGTGGTTTTGCCCTTCGGGCATGTGAAGATAACTAACGAACCTAACCTACCTACTTTTACAACCATAGTTAGTATTTAGTGATCAAAACTAGGTTCACTTTTTGACTAGTAGGACCAATTAATAGAACCACGAGGAAGTATGTAAGATCGAATGTATCACAAACAATGTGTTATTATATTCTTTAAATGTTATTACACATTAAACTGAAGATTTTTCGAAAATTCAACGCATTCTGCGCCCCCTAGCTATCTGTATACCCCCTTAAGAAACCTGTCCTGGTTACTGGTTGGGAAACCCTGGTAAAACGCAATGTGTTTACCTATATACTGCCGTCCTAGTAGGACTAACTGCAATGTAGTAGTCAAACCATTCCATACCCTACCACATTAAATTTAAAATGCTTCTACTATTACTATGCATTAGTCGCCTTCTTTGCTAGGACGGCAGTATATGGCCACTATAATATTAAAGTGGCTTCTAAACGGGCCATATTTTCACTGCAATATGTAGCCGGCAACTATTGGTGTCTTTCTCTAACATACGAGTAAGAGAGGGACACCAATAGTTGCCGGCCACATATTGCAGTGAAAATATGGCCCGTTTAGAAGCCCCTTTATATTATGTAGAACCCTGGCGCTCTTTTCTGCTCGGTAAAACTATAATTGCTTTTGAAATGTTTATCGTATTGTTTTTTAACTCGGCCGCCATTACTGTCAAATAAGGGCTATAATAACGTAATAATATTATTGCTAGTTTAAAGAATTTAACTGACGTCTGGCAGTTAGTTAATCATATTATGGTTATTTTCGTCATACTAAAGAAAAAAGTAAGGACTTTTTAATCGAGTCCTTAACTACCTATGTAGAACCTACTGTAGTTTATCAGAATATAGAAAATAAAACAAACACGTCATAGCACATTTATTTATTTCCAACTAAGTACCTACTTCTTCATTTACACCTTACATTATGTTATTCATGTCATCACACATAAAATGCTTAAACCTAAATCTTACGCTTAGCCTTCTAATCAATACTCATCATATTATACATAATTATTATTATTACTTATTAGAATGTCGATTTACTGGCGATTACAATATTATTATATATAAATAATAGCAAGTCTTCATTTATACTGGGCTTATTTCTGAGCGCATCTAGGGCAGACCATCATAACGTTTTGAAAAATATCGTTATCATTACGTTACATTTCGTTAGTTATAAAAAAATGTTTAACTCTTTATAAGGCCCCAGTTATGCTTCGTAAAATTCAAATACAGTTTCAGTTTGACACTTCCTAGGGAATCATTTAAAAGCAAGTCATTTTTCGTGCAAAAACAGAATATGTATCATATTCTGTAGTACGTAAGGTTGAAGTTCTAAATAAATATATATGGTCGCTAAATCTCCTCTACCTTATAAAGGGTTAAATGTATCGATATATTTTCATAACGTTATACTAAATCACAACGAAATCAACATCTTAATAAAACCAGAATAACGTTATAATAATGCTATAAATTGCGCGCGGTTGTCATTTTGTACTTTCAATGCCCTAAATCAAAGAATCGTGCCACTGACGACGAAGTGCAGTAAAAGAGGTGAAATAAAACTTTATTATATCGTTACAAAAATATTATACGAAGTTTACATCGTTATTTGTAACGTTCGTGTTATATATAATTATAACGTTATCTTAAAATAGCGCTATGTGAAAGTCTGATCTAGGGCCACTTGATTGTACGAACAAGTTAAGTGTAGTTACAACTCGAGACTAAAATAGTTATTTATGTAACTGGTACATAATGATGCTTCTTAAGGTACGAGCGCCGAGGTTAGAGCGCGAGCTTGCGAGCGCTCTAATTATAGGCACGAGTACCTTAAGAGCTAATTATGCACCGTTGCATACATAACTTTTTCTACAAGCTTAGAATGATAATGACAAAAATAAACAATCGCTAACTTTTCTCGTATACTTCACTCGATTTTTCTGCTAACAAATTACTTATTAGCAAAGTCATTTTCATTATTCCGATTGGCGTTAACAGTTTGTAAATTTTATTGCTAAATGTTTACAAATTTCATGCAGTTTTTAATAGTTAGGTACTAAAACAGTTCTGACAATTTATCATAAAAGTTGGAATGCCAAACACAACGCCATTTTGTTGATATCCATATTGAACGTAACCATGGTAACCAAATAACAAATCGATGGATATTACTAATCTATTTTTAGTAACTTATTAAAAATGTAATTCTAAACACATATTTAGTCTCAAAATTAATTTTATTTTTAATATACGTAATTAATTGGTGTTAAAATGTTTTTAACGGTTTTTATACAAATTATTAGGATGTCAAGTGTTAACTAAACGCAAAGACTGATATCCGGAATGACCGTTACCAAGGTAATAACAATGCTATAATAAATTATAGAACTGTTATTACCATGGCAACGCTCATTATACAATTGTTTTTACTCTTCGGTTACGCTATAGGTGGTATTCTGACACCATTAACGATATCAATATTAGCGGTTTATAGTACGCGAGTAGAAAAATAGATTTAAGAGTATCGTTATGCTGGAAATAGTCTTTAAATACCAAACAAAAGTGAATAGGTAGTCCTCTTGACTTACCACCGTCACTTACCATCAAGTTAGGGTGCGACAGAAATATTTGTATTTAAACTAGCTTTGCTATTTTGCAAAAACCCACCCTATAAAACAGAGATCGATTGTTTGCCAGTTTAAAAAATAATAGCACTGGCCGTACACAACTGGTAAACATCTATATTTTGAACACTAGCTCCGATCCTTTACTTTACAAGTGTATTTTTTTTTTTTACATCTTTTATTTTCATAGAAAAAGATGACTATCTATGTGTACAGTTACGAGATTTAATTTGATACCCACCTTAGGTCCAAAGTCAATCTGACATTCTACAACAATAAGGTTGAGTTTCCTAAAAGTTACAAATGACTTGACATCTCTAATGACATTGACGACTTCAAGCATATTTTTCTTGAAATGGGTCCCAAATTAACGCTCGTATTATTTTTACCGTACATATTTTTGCACTTTTGTGCGGATAATTATTTTTACCCTTGTGTACACTTGTAAGGTTTTGTGGGACTTAGGAAGTGTGTTGTTGACGGTTTTTTATACCATTGCCATAGGTTTTCTCTTCATATCGACAAAATAGGTCGTAAAATGCAATAGGAGTTACTTAACAGATGCGCCTTGTTTCAACAATGAGAGTATAGTTAGGTTTGAGACCATTTAAATATTCTTCTCTTGCTCTCATGCTGTATACGAGAGAGAAGTGAATACAATAGCAAATTTCGACAGCTATGTTACATTAATGTTTTTATTTTAGTCTTAAGGTAAGACCGACATATATATTCAGTAGTTGGTATTAGAACCCTATAACAAACATCTAAGGTTCAAAATGACTATGATAAATGCTAGATAGACCGTTATGTCGTACGAAAACCACTAAATCAGATCTGGAAAGATGAAAGAAAACATTCAACTGATATTTCAAACATTTTACAGTATACAAATCAACAAAGAAAACAAATTAATAGAAACAATTATTACAATAAGATTACACATTCAAAAGTAAGTCTAAAAAAATGTGTTAAACAATCAAAACTGATGAATATTTGTTGTTGTAGAAAAAGAAATCGGTCGTCTTCTTTCTCGCTTCAGAAAACATCATTTGTTTTTTCTTGAAACGTCCTGCCTAGCCAACACGTTGAATCCACCATTTTGGCTATAAACCTAATGAAACTCATGTTTGTAGTTTGACTACCAAGCTAGAGTTCCTAGAATCGAACTTCACCTAGAGTCAAATAGTTTATTTCAAATAACTTGTACTTTATGAACCCACTATTGAGTGTGATATTAACTTTTGTTTAATATTATAGCCGCCACAACACCTATTAATTAAATAAGCTTTCTACGCCACAGGCATATAAAATTAATCAGAGATTAAGTGAATTAGGCACAAAGTTACCTTCTTCTAGAATCTAGATCAATCAAAATGACCTATCGACGTAAATGTTGACACGCGGTATATAACTGTTGCAGTGTTTGTTGTACGGAGCAATAAGCCCCTTTACGTTTCTCAAATGTTATTCATATCGTAAAGCACTTGGGCAATTGTTCGCGACGCCTCGACGCTACTCAGCGCTATAGTCGCTAGGTGTGCCTCGTAGGAGCGGAGTTGGCTGCGAACAAAACGTATTTTACAAGCTTTTATTTAACTTGCAATGTATGTATGCATGTTGGGTAAAATCTTGCAAGTTAAAATTAACCCACTTCTCTTCAACGGAATGGGCTGAAATTTGGACCACATATGTAAACTCGATGACAATGCAATATTGTGGTATCTAGGAGGTGATCTGATGATGGAGTCGGAAGGCGACAGGATCTCAGGTATTCTTACCGTAGACCTACCATGTAAGGACTCAATAGTTTGGTCTTGATAAGCAGATAAAGATTTTGCAAAAAAAAGTACAGTCGGCAACAAAAGATTGTCCCAAAAATGAAATTATTGGGAGTAACTTTTTAAAATGACAGTAGAATAGCAGAATGAACAAATGATTGTATTGAAGAAGTTAAATTGACTTACTTTGACTGATTCAATTGTCAAGTGGTAAAAAACAATAATCGAATAGTCGAATTTCAAATATGGAATGTCGAACGGTCTTTACTTACGTGTTATAACTACATGGAAGAGGGTCTTTACTTAAATTTTACCTATAGTTTAGCGTAGCTGCTGCGCCATGAGTTGGATTGGATGATTATCTAAATATATAAATATATAAAATATATATAAAAAAAGAAAGATACTGACTGACATATCAACGCACAACCCGAACCGCTGGGAATAAGGATTCCAAACTTGGCACGTAGGTTCCTTATGAGGTCTAGGGGTGCATTAAGAAAGGATTCGTCGAAAATCGACCCCCAACGGGAAGAAATAGGGGGAGTAGCGGGAAACTAACTCTACGCGTTCGAAGTCGCGGGCGTCCTCTGGTATTAAATATAACTGTTGAAACTTACCGTCGTCCAGTATTAGAGTATATGACGATGTTTCTGAGTATGAGAGCAGCCGTCAGGCGAATGCTTTTCGTAACCGGCCCTTCGTTTTCGTCCTGTCAATCAACGTCAATGGTATAAAAAAACTTATCAAAGTCAAATTTTCTTCATAATGGTTTTAAAGTGATAACATGCAACATAAACACTACAAAAAGCCGCAAATAAATTGTGTTTCGGGATCAAATATTATTAGAATCACATCACATAGCTAAACTTTTTAAAGAGTAATGTTTTTCTACTCTTAAATGAAAACCACGATATTCCCTTTCCGCCAATTCTATCTGTGACCTTAAATTTCAGTTCATGCACAATTTTTCCTAACTGCTTTCAAAATGAGAAACACCTATGCCTGTTTTGTAAAAGTGGCTCTGAAATATGAAGGCCATTTTGTAGCTGGTTTCAAAACGGGAAGAATTATGTTCCACTTTTTAACCAGTTATTTGTATGGTATTGTACGCAGTTCGTTTGACTGACTTTCCCGTTTCAGGAATTACTTGCAGTATGGATATTAAAATCAGTTTAGTTACGATATGAAAACTAAGAACCATTTTGTAGCTCATTTCAAATTGAAACGTTGTCCCTAATCATTTTCTGTTAATCGACCCTTATCCCGTACGAGATCGGGAACAACTTCTAGCTGTGTGATATAATAATAATAATAAGTGACCCCTCTAGGTTAGTATTACAAACGCAAAAATAAAATTAAGAACATAAAACACATAATCCAAAAACCTACAATCACAACTATAACATAAGCAGTACTAAGAACTATTGAAATACCAAAACAACACAAAATGTTACTAAAATTGAACCTGTTTCCGATGAATCAAAAAAACAATAGAACATATTGACCACAGAGTAGATTTAACAATGGGTCGTGCAGTTTCACAAAAGCGGATCGAGTCTAGTGATGCACGATGGTGACAACAACAAACAAAAAACTGCTGCCCAAAACAAAAGCACAATACAGCCAGCACGCATACCGGGTAAAAAAGCGCCGCAAAGAGTGGAACTGCATTCTATTTTTATCCCATATTTGCCCCTTGATTCGAAAACGAACAACATCCAAAATAATACACGGTTTTGATCGTTTTCGAATCAGAAAACGATGTACAGATACATAAGAAAACAGTTAAAAACATAGTTCCGGGCATATATGGGTAATAAACCTATTTGCTCAACGACTATAAGGGCCTGTTTCACAATCGACAAGTAAATTTTTGTGCCAGCTAAAGTTAGCTCTCTCCTTGTCTATGTTCAAGTGTAAGAAAAGGAAAGGGCTTAATTTATGTGTCAGATATGCTTTACTGGACGATTGTGAAACAGGCCCTAACTAAAAAAAATAACTAATTTAAATATAGAAATTAGTTCCCCTCTGGGTGGTATTTATTTCCACCCTGTATAGAACACGTCGGTAATACACATTGGATATCTTTCAATAGAAGTTTCTTGTACGAAAATGTGAAATTTAAAATGAAGTTAATACTTTTAAAGAAATATGGAGTCATTTTTTTAAGTAAAAAATTAAATACCGTAAACACGGGTTACTTTAGCCCAAGGGGGTAATATTGCCCACCCCAAAACTACCTTTAAAATTTAATTATTCCATTATATGTTACATCAGGACCAAGCTACTTATATAGCTCTAAAATTATATTATCAACTTAAGATGTTTAACATTACAATAGTTATAGTTTTAAGGGTGGGCAATGTTACCTCCTAAGGCTAAAGTAACCCGAGTTTACGGTACTGACGGCATAATATCGATTTTATAGCTTAACCTTATGAACGCCTTACGTCAAATACATAATGTGTCACTCACACGCCAAACATGGCTGCTATGCTATGCAAATTACAACTACAAACGAAACAACGTCTCTATTAATCTTTAACTTGTTGCTGTAGCTAAAGGCACGACTTTAGATGTTGGCCAAAGCAGACTGTGGCGTTCAATTTTTTTTTTGGATCTTAACATAAATTAAAAAATCATCTACATTGGCCCTGATAACTGCGGGCCTAGTATGGTTGTATTTATCACGTGACAAAATGTGGATAAAACATCCTTCACTTTTTGACACGTATACAGGGTGTCCCAGAAACCGACGTCAACCCGCCTAGGGCTGATAGAGCAGCTAAGAAGCTATCGATTTAACCCCTATGTATGTTCAGCGATTTTTGATAGTTTCGGAGATATTGATCATTTTAATCTGAATTTTTTGTAATTTTCCTTTATGTCCATGTCAAAAAAAAACATTAATTTCATGTTACTTCATAAGTTTTTCAGTGGTATCTTACATAATTAGAATCATTACAAATCAGCGAAGATTTTAAACCTATATGCCTGTTTTTTTTAAAGTTTTTTTTTAAGTAACTTGTTTTGTCACTCGATAAATGCAACCATACTAGGACTCCTGGTCAAAATATACAACGTCAAAAAGCATAATGGTAAGATTTTTCATCTCGCTCGCATTCTCGAACGCGGTAGCATAAACCGAACATATCCGATGTGTATTACTTATCACTGTACTGCGGTTTTGTTTCGTACGGCTGGACGGACAAACAAGCACAGTGTTAACATGGGTGCTCACCAGTTGTTCCGGCGTGCGACTGACCGCCCGGTGCTGTACGGAAACGGACACGTTACGGTTACGGTACGATTACGGTGATGTCACACGAGACGGAGCCGTAGCCAACGGGTAATGGGGATATTTAGAATTATTGCAACATTTCAGACTGAGATTTCTGTCACGAAAGTCAACGCTGTTTAGATTGCAAGGGTAACTTGTACAAGTTAGGACCGTGTGCTGAAAAAAGTTAAAACTTAAAGTTCACTTGGACACGAACTCTACTTAAGAGGATAGTGAAGCTAAAAAAAATGCAACAAAATGCGATAACGTTTCTCTTCCTCAAACCCGATTTTTATGTTTTTTAATATGTTGTAGTTTTTTTTAAATCTTGTTACATACGTTTTCCTTTACACGAAAATATTTCTTGGAAAGAAACAAACAAAAAATCCGAAACGTACCAACCTAGTTTTTCATAACAACTAGAACATATTCAAAAATCGTGAAAATCGTTCTTGATTTAGGGTGGTGAGAAACGTTATCGCCTGGAGCTAAATTTCGACACCGGGCGGCGTTATTCTTTGCCCCAACACAATACCGTGGACACAGATCGGCGTCACTTTAGCTTTAGCTGCGTGCCGCTGACGCTGATTAGCATCTCATTTAGCTTTAGCTAGGTGCAGCAGACGCAGGTCGGCGTCATGTTTATCTTTAGCTGGGTGCTGCTGACGCTGATCGGTGTCACGTTTAGCGTTGGCTAGATACAGCTGACGCCGATCGGCGTCACGTTTTATATTAGCTGGGTCCCGCTGACGCTGATTGGCGTCTCGTTTGGCTTTAACTGGGTGCAGCTAACGCCGATCGGCGTCATATTTATCTTTAGCTGAGTGCAGCTGACACCGATTGGCGTCATGTTTATGCATAGCTGTGTCCCGCTGACGCTGATCGGCGTCTCGTTTATCTTTAGCTAGGTGCAGCTGACACCGATAGGCGTCATGTTTATCTTTAGCTAGGTGCTGCTGACGCTGATCGGCGTCACGTTTAGCTTTAGCTGGGTGCATCTCACCCCGATCTACTTATTGCATCACTTTAAAATAGTTCCATGGTTTCCATTAGATTGTCTCTACACAAGACCCTATTTTCAAGACACTAAGGGTTAGGTTAGAGTAGTACTATTTCTTTGACTGTACTTTTACCCGATACTTGGCTACAACTCCGTCTAGACCAGGGAATCACCTGGCCCATAATATAAGCATGATAAGACTTATCATTAGTTACGCTTAGCTTTTTATCGGTGTTAAAGCGGTGCGGTTTCAACAAGACCAATGCTAAGCACACTATAGCTAATTTCGGAGAAACTTTAAAGACAGTTGACAATTTAGTCGTATGAGTAACAAATTTTAAATACAACTTTAAATACTGTCAATATTCGTGACGTTATTAAACCACAAACTAACCGTATTGTTATTTAACTTTTATACATATATTTTTATTGTATTTTTTTTTACAGAAAATTCAATAGATATCTCGTACATACTGTTACCATCTCAAGACTGCAATCTCAATATTGCAACCCCAAGATTACAACCCTAAGACTGCAATCAAGACTACACTGTAACCATATGGTAAGGGTTTCTCAGGGCCATCACCGCATTTGCAATCTTGGGATTGCAGTCTTGGGATTGCAACAATATTATTATTCATAACGGGTGGTTAAGTATTAAGCATTTACCCTATAAGATACGTACATGACAAGATTTCATATTTTCAAGACTTTAATTTTATTCGTTCTATAGATACTGTTTGGAAGGAGGAAGACACTAATAGTTTTAATTTTTCCCTAGGATGAATAATTATTTTATTATTCATTTATTAAGATTTACTCATTCTAAAAGGGCGTAACTTCATTTCTACGACACAATGGACATATTACGTTAGGCAAGTCTGTATTAAAAAAAAGTTTTTTTTTTTAATAATGGCGGTCCACCGATAATTATTTAAGTATCTATCTGTCTGTCAATAGTGTCAATGTCAAATTTAGAATTATGACAGTTTTTTTTTTCGTGTAAAAGGCAATGGTATTATATCTATTCGGGCGTAGTATTGGTAAAATTCGATATTTTTTTTACTTTCTTATAATTTTTTAAATAAAGAAAAATAAATTGAAATAAATATTTTGTCGTGTTCAGGAGGCAAAATCCTTTCGATTCCTATAGTAATTTGCAGGTGTCACCAAAATGAAATGTTGTCAATTGTCTTACCATGAGCTCCCTTGGGTTGAACATATCGGCGGCGTGTTTGTTGAGGGCCGCCAGGGCCGCGTTGGGCGGGTACCCGAGCACCACCGGCTTGCTGGCCTCGGCCTCCGCGGCGGCGTGGCGGCGCGAGTTGAACAGCGCTTTCAAGGCCTGTCGACCAACAATGTTTTAGTTACTAAAGTTTATTCTCACGGATAAATAAACTGCATCAAATTACGAACGAGTTTCAAATAAATTGATTCAGTTTTTGTGTCCGTCAGTGTCTACTTGACATTGGTCTATCAAGTTTGAGT
This sequence comes from Acleris cristana, assembly GCA_948252455.1. Lineage (NCBI taxonomy): Eukaryota > Metazoa > Arthropoda > Insecta > Lepidoptera > Tortricidae > Acleris > Acleris cristana. The sequence goes on from OX411790.1 coordinate 10,051,991, forward strand.
TATAAAGTACCAATTACTAAATAAAAGATATGAAAAATTATGTACATTTTCGATTAATGCAAAGGTAAATAAATATAAACATCATCCAAAGCCGTAAACTTTTTTAATTATCAATATCGGGATATCTGATAAACACGTACGCAAAAGCAATGTTAAAATAGGAATGCGTAATTTGATGTAGGTTTGCGACATTGTTTATATTTTATTATTTGACGGTGTAGTTCTTTTAACTGTTATTTTAGTTGTGTTGTGTTGTTTTTTACTGCTATGTTTCTTTGTGTCAATCAATGTCGATCCTTACGCAGTAAACTACTTAGGTCAGCATTGTTTTATTATTAACATGACATCACTTCTATTTTGTTTTTATTTTTTGTATTAATTCATTGTTTTATCCTTTTTTTATTTTATTTGTAATTCTGACGACTTCAATACAATGTATGACAATTAGACATACTGTACAATTTATGTTGTAATGTTACATTAAACAAAAAATAATCAAAGTAATCTAATCTAATCTATTTGGTTTATATTATTAACCCCCGACGCAAAAAGAGGGTTGTTATAAGTTTGACCACTATATGTGTCTGTCTTTGGCACCGTAGCTCTTAAACGGCTGAACCAACTTGGATGCGGGATTTTTTCCATTTGAAAGCAGGTTTTCTTTCGGTGGTTCCTAGCTAGTCATCATTATATCTCGGGTTTTTATCTAATAGTTATAGACTAAGTAATACCTGCGGCGAACAATGTTTGTCCGTGAGATGGTTCAGCAGGGCGAACGTCCGGCGCGGCACGCGGTCGCAGTCGAGCCAGAGGCACGGCGTCTCGCCGCTCGCGCCGCCCGTGGCGTGCGCGTGCGCCGCGTGCGCGAACACCTCAGACGCGTTCGAGAACGTTCTGAAACAAACATTCGTTGGAACATACAGAGTATTCCATAACTGAAAAAAAAATTGGTCGCTTCTAACAAGATTGTGACTGTTGTGCAGCTTCTTCTATCTCGGTCCCTCACTGCTGAGGATCGCGACCACAGGTTATGTTACGACAGTCTGTGCGATTGTACGCCGAGTGGGCCGCTCGGTGCATGCTGCCGCCAACCGCCAATTTTTTTTTGTATGCTTTTGGGAAATACCTCTATAAAAATATTTTATTTCAGAACACCTTTTAAAAAAAACCTGTTGTCAATTACACTATAATTCCTTAGCATCGTCTAAGACTGGGCGATATTTCCGAGCTAGCGAAAGTAACATCAGGATACAATATTCAAAGTGTATACTAACTTGCCGCAAGCTCGCCAGTGGCATATCCAGGGCGTGTCGTCCTGCTGGGAAGTGCTGGGGGCCGGCGGCGGCGTCGCCGACGGCTTCGGCGCCGGAGGGGTCGCTGGCTTCTGGGAAATATCAGGGCTTGTAGGGGCGGTATTCAAAATAAGTTTCCGTCCATAATTTAATTTTTTACCCCCCGACTTGTTTCTATAGTCTAATCAATATTAATTATCTTTTGGGGTTACCAAACAAACATACAAATTTCCACGGAATAGAAAAAACAGTGGAAGTGGCATGAGCTTCGCTTAGTATCAGACCTGTTATCGCCAATACTCAAACTATCATAAAAAACATTTTTGGTGCGGCTATCGTTTTTACACTCCAAAATAGCACAATAAGGCATGTTTCTGGATTTATGTCCTATTTTAGAAATATCAAAATAAGCGATCGCGGCAAAAGTATGGTAGGTTGCGCGGAACTTCGCATAACTATGCCACACTTTATACGCCCACTTGACACTTCTACTGTTTTTTCTGTTCTGTGCTAATTTCACATTTTAATATAATAATGATATGAATAAAGCGTAGCATCACTTATCGGTAGAACAAAAAAGGAAAGCAGCAAACAAAAGACGCAAGTGTATAATGTAATAGAATTAATTACCTCTGGTGTGACCGGTTGGTTGACCACCATTTCGCGGTCACCGATTTTAGTGTTGCCAACCATAACTGGTTGTCTCGTGATCACTTGTCGCATCTGTGGTTGTTGTGGTTTCTGTTCAATTCAACGGAATACGTTATAAATACCATCTGATAGTCTTAGTGACATGCTTGAATACTTGCTTAGCCAGAGTAGACATACAGAGTAAAGTCGGTGTCAATTGAAATAGACAAAGATGCAAACAAATTAGTATCTTTTGACACATAACCTCAAATTTTCATCAAGCGTGGTTTTATTATTATTAAAGTGTAATAAATAGGTACGTTAATATGAAAGTAATGATCAGACTGTATAATATCATTGAAAAGACCTCACTTTATCTTCAAAAGTTATTAAAATGGTATATTGGTTCGTTTGGTTTTGTCATTTTTTTAGATTTTTGTCCATTTCAATAAGGGCTCAATACCGGTATTAATTAAAACTGAAATTTCTTTTTTAATTTGCAACATTTTCGTAAAAAAATCTATCGTAATTTAGATAATAACGCATTTAGAAAATACATCAGGCCTTAAGGCAAATACAAGTAAGTAATTATAAAATAACGTCTACTAACACAAGACATTAACTAGGTACGGTCACGAGCGACCCATTTCAAGAAAAATATGCTTGAAGTCGTCAATGTCATTAGAGATATCAAGTGATTTGTAACTGTTAGGAAACTCAACCTTATTGTTGTAGAATGTCAGATTGACTTTGGACCTAAGGTGGGTACCAAATTAAATCTCGTGACTGTACTTAGAAACTCATAGATTCAATCCACCTCAAATTCGCAATAAGCAACTGCCGAATAAAATTAATAAACACTCACCGTTACCACAGAACTCTTAATAACACCAGTCTTGCTATCGTCTTGCGCTTGCATCTGGCTCAAATTGGCTATGACCTGCGGCCTCTGCGCTTGCTGTGTCACCATCCTATGAACCCCAGCCTTAATCGGCGTGTTCATAATTATCTGCTGGTTACTAGACACCGCTATAATCTGCTGGTTCCCTTGTATTATCTGTGGACCACCTGTTATAATCTGGCTGGGGTTCGACGTGCTTATAAGCGCCGGTGGTTGTTTCTGGGTAACCACTAGCGGTTGGTTGACGATTTGCGCCTTGTGTGGTTGCGGTTGGGTTGTTATTATTGGTTGTTGGCTTGCTGTTAGTTGGGGCGCGTTCTGTGAAATGTTTAATCGTTGTATACCTTGTCAATTTGAGTGTTAAGTTTTTGAGCGAATAGTGACACCTTTTTTACGAGTGGTTATTATTAAATTAAATTCAGCGATCCATAACGACGCGCCCTATTAATTAATTTTACCTTACATTTCTGCAATCTTACAATGTCATATTAATTGGTGGGGCGTGTCGTTACGAATTGAAAACACTATTCAAAATTAAGTGTAGGTTTTCGAAATAATTAAAAACAAAAGAAGTCTAATAATTAACTTAATAAAAAAATACCATTAGGAGCTGTTTTTTTTAAAGTCCAGATATTTAGCTTTGTCCAGTGTGTGAAAATGATCACTTTAATGGTCAAACAATGGTACCTGGGAATTAAAAAATAGGCCCTTTACCAAATATAATGGTCGCCACTGATCATACAACGCCCTTCCCAATGCCTCGTAAGACTCATCCCAAATTCTATCAAACAACATGACATTGGATCCCTGTGTTATAAGTTAAGTCCAAAATGACTTTGGCAAATCAACCATTGAGCCTTACGAGGATAAATCTACTAAATAATGATAATCATTACACTATAAGCTACTCAGCGGTAAAAATGGCTCATTTTCAACTCGCCGCCAACGCGAAAAACTATACAAGTACCATTTTCTACCATTTATAAGCCACTACCCAAAGCCATAAATACGAATAAAATCAGACCAATTAATATTTACAATAATAATAATTTACAAAAAAAATTAGTAATAAGTTATAATATTCATGCAGATCCAAAATAGAAAATACAAGGGGTCAAAATGTTGGCATATATATCGTCGCTTTACTTTCTCAACCTCGTATCTGATAGAATAGTTACATAGGAAAAGCACTCATGTTCCCTAAAGAATAAAGACTACTTTCCTACCTAACTATTCGATCAGATACGAGGTTGAGAAAGTAAAGGGACGATATTATATGTAGTAGTTTAATCTTATCTCTACCGCATGTCGTAGTAGCGAACAATTTGTTTTTTTTTAATACCTCTTACCGCATTTAAAACGCAATTTTCTATAAGTCATTGCGCAGTACCATGCCGCTAGCAAATTATTACAACACGACCTTTACCCGACCGCAGCAAAGCTAAATTATTATTAAACCACAAAAGCACTAAAGAAAAAAAATACTATTATAAACCTAGGTACTCAAACGAATAGTAAAATAGTTCTCATATAAACAACTCAACTACCATTATGACAGGATTTAAAAAAAAAGGTTTTTAGTAAGTATACATGACACTACACTTTTAATCATTATTTTTCACACATAGCCAAAGAGTTTTCCCATTCCAAAAATACAGTTTTTAAGCATATTTATCGCTACATCGTTCGTATTGTACTTGATTTGTTTAGGTATTTAACTAATCGTAAAAAAGACGAAATTAACAAGCGCAATTATTCAAAGATAGTAGAAGTTTATATTCGCTACGTCAAAATCTGATGCCAAAAAAAATATTGTTTATTTTTATTTTAGAGTAAATAAACATTTTGCATTCTTTTTATTGAAGTATTTGTTATTCCTTTTATAACAATTATAACCAGGGATCGGTAATTCGGTTCGATATTTACCTAAAGTTGGCAAAATCCCGAAAAAGTTAAGCGAATATGGCGTCGGCTTCTTAAAAATATTATTTTAATAATATAAGTTCCGGGATTCCGGGATTCTAAACGTTTACATTAATTATTTTACATGTAGGATAAAACGTTCCGTCAATTTGCTCCGCAAACTTCATTAGGTTAGGTTAAGGGGCTTCTAAACGGGCCATATTTTCACTGCAATACGTGGCCGGCAACGATTGGTGTCTTTTTCTAACATACGGTCCCAATAGTTGCCGGCCACATATTGCAGTGAAAATATGGCCCGTTTAGAAGTCCCTTTAGGTTAGATGAGTAACATATATTTAATTATGGATTTATGCTGGCGTAATTTATTTATTCACAAATCCCGGGAATTTAATTAATAAATCAAAATTGAGTCCGCCTCCATACATCTGAACAACAACGCTGCCGCCAAAGATTAGGTAAATATCGAACCGAATTTCCGATCCCTGATTATAACAGTTAGTAACGAAAAAATAATTTCGCGTTGAAAACAACCCAAGAAGTCGCTTATCTTATTATCAAGCGTGGTTACGGATTAGCAAAGCCACGTGGATTGGTTTGTTTACATTTTTTACGTACCTAAACAAACCTTCTATATCAACAACTATGTCAACAGAATTAGCTAAGCGGACTAACTGCCGCACTCAGAGACGTCAATTAAATTGAATGCTTGTTTAGTGACGTGTTGTCATATTCTATTGCTGTAGCAAAGAAAGTGACAGCAGCAACTTTAATCAAGCATTAAATTAAATTGACGTCTCTGAGTGCGGCAGTAAATCTATTAATACCAATACAACAACTTTAAGTTTCGAACCACCATAGAGCACTGTCAAAGTAGAGTCAAGTCACAAGAAAGACATTACGTCAAAGTTAATCAATAGGGTTTAGCGAAAGGGTTCTATTATTTAAGTTGTTGACCGTACAGTGGTGTATAGATGTTTGTGACCAACTGGTTGACTGGGATGCACTATATTTTTGTATGGTTAGTTAAAAACCATTACCAAACAATTACTAGGTGATAAGCTCACTTAGGCCCATTCAATTCTCAAATTAGTTACACATATTTAACTCCGTGAGACCCGGTGTGCCATAGGAGGTACATAATCAAGACAATTTTGTTTACTATTTTTATTTGTTTTTAATTTGAAAATGGCATCTAAGAGCAAAGGTAACTGAACTTTATTTCAATTTCCCACTTTCAAAAATCGGTCTCACGATGTTTAAAAATAATGTACTTTTTGGTTTTGATTTTTATTCGATCTCCAATGATCAACGAGTTGCGAAATAATAAATATAATAAAATAAGGTGTATCCCAATTCTGCTGCTTCTACACAGCAACCGTAAACCAACCAATATACAACAACCAGCCAAGCAGTGCTAAATACAATCATATGAACCTGCGCAAGAGCGGTCTTTACGACCGTGATAGGCTGGGAGGTGCTCACTAGAGTCGGTTGACTGACAATCACCCTCTGTGTGGACTGTATCACTCCAGAATTCTGTACAATAACACTCATACGTTAAGGGATGAGGGTAGGTTAGGTTAGGTTCGAAGAGATGGTCCGTACAGTTCAAGTTTTTTTTATTAGTGTTTTTACAAAACTCACATTTTTACTACAAAAAAGACGTATAAATAACTCCTAATTTTTGTAATAAAGCATTTTAAATATTTTGTTTTCCAGGCATTTAACGCCTTGGCTGCCAGGTTTTTCCCCAACTGCGGTACCCATACCGCATTTTCGTTTTATATGTAACTCGCATACAGTAAAAACGCATCGCATATACGGGTTCAAGGCATGTGCATGAAAGTTAAGAATACGTTTTATGCGTTGCTGGCAGTGAATGCATTAAACAATATTTTTAAATCCACCTAGCATATAAAGAACAACTGTTGAATAGCTGTGTAAGATCAACAGATGGCAGCACTTGGATGTAAACAAATCGATAAACGCCTTTAACTATACTTATGGTTTTAAACAACGGTAAATCGGAATATATCAACGCCTCTATTCAACACGGTAAAAACAATATCGTTTTTGTCCTGTTATCGTATTGTCAACGTTTTGATAGCTCTTATTTTCTTGACAGTAATGACGGCTGACGTCATAACAATACCTTAACAGGTAAACTACGATATCGTTTATACCTCCTAGAATAGAGGAGCAGATCTAAAATAATGATTCGTAGCCATACTGTTATTCTTCCACTATCTTCAACTTTAATTTAAAACGATTATTTACGTCTTTTTTGTGGTAATGGTGACCCATTGAGAATATATCAAAAGGAATTGATTTGGACCATACCTTCTTATACCCTCCTCAGACCCGCTCTTTTATAAAGTTAGTAATTAACAAGAGGGCCTGAGGGGAAGGACATCACGATAGATCCTTATATTTACAGGACGTGTTAGTAGTGATTAGCAAAATGTTATTTGCGACTAGAACAAAACGGCACGCTTTTTTGCCGCGAGTAAAGTCGTGGCTAATAAGTGCTACTGCGTTAGGGTAAACTGATAATTTCAAGGTGAAGCATTAGAAGGATAAATTAAAAATTAACTACTATTAAAATCGATACGCCATTTTTTTTACCTAATACACGACCCTTTTTGCATGCACACTGCAAAGGTGACAAAGGTTGCCGATTGAAAAAGTTGAAAATTTTGTTGACTTGATAGTCCTTTTAGTGAGATGGTCTCCTCTAGTCATTTTCGTGGTGCGTGAAGGGTTCCAGTAGCTGCCCTTAGTGTCCTAACTCAACTCTCCACCTTGTCACCTTACAATAAGGCTCACTAGTGGTCAATTAACGGTGATACGGACTGTACCAACCAACTTACTGAATCGAACCGTTTATATTCATCTTGCTTACTCAAGAGTAAGAAAAATACGAACTTTTCCGGCCCAATACGATGTTGTACGTTTCATTACATCTGTATGAATACAGGGTGTCCCATAATTGACACGTAACCCTGACACCGGAGATAGCCCACCCCTAGACCTACCAAACCAGCCAAATAATATATAGTATTTTTATTTTATTTTTCTAATTATTTTTTTAATTTTCATACGAAACTAATTATCATTATTGGCAATATCTCGAAAACCGTGCAACTTTTACTGAGGTCATGTTAGGCTGGTTTGGTAGGTCTAGGGGTGGGCTATCTCCGGTGTGAGGGTTACGTGTCAATTATGGGACACCCTGTATAACCTAACGTAATTTTACTTGCTAACGCCATCTAGTTAACCGTAGCGCAGTAGCACTTATTACAACAGCAGTGCCAAAAAAAATGGTGTAACAAAACCCAAGCAACGAAATGGTATGAGCTTGCCGGAAACTGTGATCATGATGGATTGAGAGCTGAAATAAGGAATGTTTATTGTATGGGTGTTTTATGAAACAATTTGAGAACGCCCGCGACTTATTTAAGTTTTATTATTACACTGCCCCTATTACGACCTTTTGGCGATAACTTTTCGAAAAATCTTTGCAACACTAGGTCATGTCCCTAGTTTAGAGGATTAAGCTGTCAGTCAGTCACAGAAGAATTTCATATGTATAACTTTAATGTTAGGTTGCATGAAGTCTTTTTCTATTTTTACACGAAAATAGCTGGGGAACTTGTAAAAGAATATAGAAAAGACATATTAGGGTGGGTTTAGACCAAGCGAACGAACAAGAGTTCTATAGTATTATCTCTTACATTTACTTTGTAAAAATAAAGACAAAACATGTTCTAGAGCATTCGCTCGTTTGGTCTTAACCCACCCTTAGACCTATTAAAATTATGTACCATGTAAAAAGTTCTGTACCATTCTGGCGTAAGTCAGAAAAAAGGGTTTTAAATATTTAAATACTTAAATAGATTGCCAAACCGATTTTTAAGGTAGCTAATTCGTGATTAATATTAAACCAGATCAAAGCGAGGGCAAGTCGCTAGTCTGTAATAAAACATCCCATACAATAACCAACGACAAAAACCAAACCAAACATTAAGATGACAAAGAAACGATGATATTAGTAATTAGTGACAGAAGCTATCTCATAGGCGTGGTAACCTGAATGATTTGCTGTTGTGTTATCGCCTCTGTTGCCTGGGTAATAAGGCTGTTTAACGTCGCCTCGTCCAGCCCGCCCGGGTTGTTAACCTTATTCGCAGAGTGAATATATTGCAACAGTTAATAATGAAAAGTTATGCTTCACAGTTGATAACTAGAAGAATTCTCTCGTTGGGAAATAATTCAAGTGCTGAGGACTCGTTGAAATGACAGAAACACGTCTAAAGTATAGAACGTTCCGTAAGATCTTAAAAAGGTCTACGGGTTTAAATGGTTATGTAGCTTCAATGGTGCTGATAAACTTGAATGCAATCGCTATAATAATTTAACGACGCGCTGGCCTAGTTGGTAGTGACACTGCCTACGAAGCTAGCGGTCTTGGGTTCAAATCCCGGTAAGGGCAGATATTTGTGTGATGAGCGCGAATATTTGTTCCTGAGCAATGGATGTTTTCTATTTATTTAAGTATATGTTTCTCTATATAAGTATTTATATCGTTGTCTAGTACCGATAGTACAGTCAACAGCATAAATAAGTGATCATTTATGTACCTTGTCACTTTAACGTCGTGTTTGAAATGTTATACAAAATTGTGAAACGGTTGAAAGCGACAAGGTACATAAATGATCATTGATCACTTATTTATGCTGGTGACTGCACAAGCCTAGAGCTTAGTTTGGGACTAGGTCAATTGGTGTGACATTGTCCCCTGATATTTATTTACTTTTATAATGCTCGTCAAAATAAGCGCTCTATTTGGTTGTTCATTTCGAACAGACGATTCAGAACGCTCATTTCGGCGAGTTTTGTAGCGAATGCTCGAGTAAATGCTCGAGTAAATGCTCAAGTCTATCAGCAACTTAAGGTTAACCAACATTTACCTGATTGATATGAAATTGTATGAGGCGCTCCTTTTATTTGTTTACTTTTTTCATTCCAAGTTCATTCAAGTCCAGTAAGCACATCTTAGACCCTTAAGACTACAATCATTATTTTTTAGAATAATAATTGGCATTTTCAGTTCTTAAGATAATAATTTAATGCAATTACATTATGTTCAAACTTTAAAATTAACTATGCACCTATTGTTATTTTATTACAAACAAAAAAAAAATTGAAATGACAGGACAGACGGACAGTAAGGCTACTAAGGTCACGTTATCACCCTCTGGGTACAAAACCGCTAAAATGAAATCAGTTGACGACGATCCACAATTTTTACTACAAAATTATTCCAATAATCGATTGTTACTCATCGATACATATTTCTATTTATCCTTGGCTGAACTTCAATTGATGCTGGCCGATTATAAATACATTATTCAACCCATTGGCTTTTTTACACTGCACCAATAACCCTAAGACCCTTGAATCGGACAGAACGTATGTTCAAATTAGGAATTTCTAAACCACAATCCCTTTTTATCGGCATTCTTGTCATTTCAACCCATCCGTATCTTTTACCATGGTATGTACAAAACTAAAGGTGCATTTAAGGATATCACAACTGTTCGCCATTTTGAAACTTACCGTTAAAGTGAGAGGGCCGCCTCCCGTGGGGCCCTGCACTATGATTATAGTTTTCTGCATCATATTTCCGGGCATGTTTTGGGTGATATAACTAAGTCCTGTCGAAAAAAAACTTTGCTTACTATTTATAAAGCGGTCTTAAAATATGAGACGTATTTTGGCCGACATGATGATCAGCAAAAAATACATATCCCGAAAAGATTTTCTATTTTTAAAAATGAAAAATATGTTAGGCAATTTGATTGATGTCAAGTAAAAATCAAAAGCTTGGAAATCAAATAGTGCTCAACGAATATCTCAACAGATCCATTGAAACTATTAAAAATAAGATGTTGTCGCAACTGAAAGTTATTCAATTTTTAATTTTGATACCTTGTGAGGAACCTGGTGTAGCAATGATTTGCATTGGTTGCTGGACATACTGCGTCTGTTGCTGTGTTAGTGTTTTTTCTGGAAAAAAACAAATTGTATAGAAAAATAAGTTTCCGTATAAAAATTCCTAAGTGTTATATTTAAAAAAAATGATTTTGACTTATAGAAAACTGTCATATTTGACGTAAATTGAGATCTAATACTGATCTTGACCAAGAAGATGGCCATCTCGAGATAAATAAAAACTGTCTCAAGATACGCTCCAAAAATTTAACAAAAGCTTTTGTTGGAGACTAAACTTTTTTCACATCTACCTAACGAGTCCTAACTAGGTCTACGATAAGTACAGCGTAGATCCCATTGCCACCTTCCGACTCCATCATCAGATCAGCTCTTTAGACATTAATATTGTATCCGGTTTACATACGGATTCCAAATATTAGCCCAATAACGTGAAATGGTTCAAAATTGAATTGAAAAAGAGCGTCCTCGCGAGACTGAGAGCATTCGCGCTATAAAGCTTACACACCACTCATGTTCGTGCCGAATGCTCATAAGGGTCTCCCTACACTTATCGACGCGGTATCGGCTTGAGCAGGTAAGAAAATGTTTTATGTCCATGCAATAAGAGCGAAAACGACGTCGTTCCGTTCGCAACGCCGAAGCGAGCCGAGCCGAGCCGATTGACGTTTGTTTCGCTCTTATTGCGTAGACATAAAGAGTTTTTTGATCAGGTAACGCCGATTCCGCGTCGACGCATTCGGCACGAACATGAGTGGTGTGTAAGCTTTATAACGCTCGGCTCAACGTCCACACCACTCGAATATTCACGCGAATGCTGTCAGTGAGAATGCTCCTTATGATTTGAACTAAACATGTGAATTAAAAAAATATATATTTTTACATAATTTCTGGGTAAAGTGATTTTTACCTTGAAGGATAAGCTGCCCAGACTGCGAAGCTAGAATATTTTGGACGTCCATAGGCTGCACTTGTAACATTGGTTGTTGGACTTGCAATGTACCTTGCTGCATCTTTAAAGAGAAATTTTAATTAAAATTGCATACAAGGAGGGCAATTAAAATGGACAATTGAAGAGAAGAGATAGGTGGATAGATAGAGAGAGTTAAATATCAGACAATGTCACAGAAATTCACCTCTTCCCAAAGTAAGCTTTAGGCTTGTACTATGGCCATGGGTACTAAACAACTATAAACATACGCATATAGATAAATATATACTTACAAATACATACATTAAATCACACCGGTTTCCCAGAGGGGTAGGCAGAGACCACTTCTTTCCACCTGCTACGATCTTGACAAATCTCTTTCGCTTCTTCCACATTCATACATCGAGTCATGCACGCACGTCGGTTTCGGGTACTTAAAATTCGGCCCTTTTCCAGTATTTCTCCGATTTGATTCGAAAAAGTACGCCTAGGGCGGCCCCTTCCGACCCTTCCACTTATCCTAAATATATACTTAAATACATAGAAAACATCCAAGACTCAGGAACGCAAAACTTGCGCTTATCACATATTTGGCCATGCCGGGAATCAAAACCCGGGACCGCTAGCTTCGTAATAAGATATAAAACGAAACATAGGGTACCTGCAACGCCGAAGTCTGCATTTGCAAAGTTGGTTGTTGCACTTGCATAGTTGGTTGTTGAACTTGTAAAGTTGGTTGTTGGACCTGTCAAGTTAATTAGAGTATTGTTAGTTGGGGTATTGTTGTTGTTAGGCGACTGAGAGCCGATTCGACAAAACTGGAATAAGACTTAATCCGAGATTAGTCCATACAAATTCGGCGTTTAATCTAGGTATAAGACCTTATTCCAGTTCGGTCGAATCCGCCCTAAGGGAGTAAAGGCTTGTAGTATTGTTAGGCGATGGGCTTGCAACCTGTCACTAATATACACTGGTAAATCTTAGCCTGTCTGTGCAAAATGTGGTTACAGAATTGACAAGTTTTTAGAGCTATTGGTAATTCTGTAGCTCTGCCTACCCTATGTTAGTTCGCACGTTAACAGCAAAGAGACACGTCGGTTTCCTAACTATAGCGTCTTCTAAATAGTAAATTACTATTTGAGAATAAAAGTGATTTTTAGAGTAGGTATTACCTGTAAAATTGGTTCCTGTATGATGACTGACTGGTTATCATTTCCGCCGCCAACCAGGCCTGGTTGCATAACGTCACCTGATTCTTGTTTGACAGGTACCTAAACATACCATTTTGTTAGTACACATACCTATATAGATTTGTAAAATAACAAACTAGAAAACGAACATGCTTGCGACGAAGGATGCGGTAGGAAAAGATCTCTTAAGATGCATTTAGACGGCCAATTCTTAGAGCAATCATTGGGGTCTATATTGCCTGCCATAATTATATTTAGTCATAATGTGTTTGAGATTATATTTATCGCAAGTCATAACGTACTTTTTCAGAAAATGTCGTTATTACTATTTGCGACAATATATTGAAGACAAGAGAAGGATTATTGACGCCGATGTTAAAACTGAACTTGTAACTTAAATACCTGCTTACAATGTGGACCAAATAAAATTGTCCGCTAGTTTTTAATGTGTAATTGAAGGATGGTTTAAGACGAATTTTACAGCAATGACGTTTTTCATCAAGATCATTTAGACGATTTAAAATATAATCATGCAGTATCACTATATTTCTTTAATCAAATCTAACATGCTCGACACCAAAGAAAAGACCGAAACCCTATTTAAGAAGTACCATTTTCTTTCCTGCTGCAAACATGAAATTTGAAACGCCAATTATATTGCATCTTCGATTCTTTCTATTGTTATCTAGTACCCATAATACAAGCCTAGATCTTAGTTTGGGACTAGGTCGATATGTGTAAGGTTTCCCTGATATATTGATTGTATTCGTTGTATTATTATTCATATTATGACCATACACGCACTTAACTTTGCTGCTACACAGACCGAACTCCTTCGAGAGACGTAATAGATCTCAAGACACGTCAAAGATAATGTAAAGTCATAAAAAACCTCTCGGACGCGTTTTAAAACGGTTAATGAGCACCTCACTCAAGATGATGATTAACCTAAGATGGGTAGATTCTTTGAACTCTGCGGATGTTCAAAGAAACGACTTGGCTTTGATGTGAACTCTTTCCCCTTTTACCTTGTCACAGAAAAAAATGGTACCATATAAATGGGTTTTAAGGTGGTTACACACGTAAATGTAAGCTTGATTATCTTTCATAATCTGTCTTGCTGGCGCAAGCATGCTTGAGCGTCTGCATGATGATTTTAAGCAGGCATCTTCATGCAGACAGTTTAAGTTTTTTCGCGATTCTCTAAACTAAAACATTATTATGGTAACCCATAATTTTCATCGGATTTCACTTCATCGATTGAATCATTTCATCGAATTTCATTTCATCAAAGGCTATTTTCTGCTGAAACCATGATGTTTTCAGGATAGTATCTAAAACATTCATTACGTACGTTAAGCTAGGTTAGACTTGTGACTGCCAAAAAAAATAACTCGTTCAGCGATTTGACTTTGGATGAAATGAAAATTCTGAGTAATGATACGTTCGTTGAAAGATTTTTTGATAAAATAATAGGTAATTACAGTCACTAATAATAATATATTATCCAAGCCAACAATGATATTTTTGCGCCCAATGTTACATAATATATTATTGCTGGTGACCGTACCCGTATAATATACATATAATATGACACAACATCAACACATTATGGTCATCAAAAAACACCTTAGCGCGAAGCGTTCCTGTTAAAATAATTCCTCGCGCGCGGAGCTAGTGCACAGACATGGAACAAATCATCGGCACTGTTAAATAGACATAGTAGTCGTTCGACGACGACAAAAAGACTGAAGATGGTAGAAAAGTAAACCTTATTATAACATTAAAAACGTTTCTTCAACGAATATTAAATATTTTACTTATTGAAGATTAAAACACATATCAAATACATATATATATATATATATATATACATATATATATACTTATTTTAACTGTCAACGTTTTAAAACGACCTTCGTGTTTGTCCAGTCGGCCTTATAAATTATAAATAGCTGCACACTTTCGTACCTTGTTGCTTTAACGCCTTTGACAGATTAGTGCAGCAGTTCAAACACGACGTTAAAGTGACAAAGCACTAAAGTGGGCAGCTACTTACAAAACCGACCGTAAACATCGTGGTCTCATGAGAGTCTTACCGATTTTACCGAAAACAAAGTATTTTTAACTACTCATTGCATTGTACGTAGGGTGATGGAACTAGTAATGAAGAAGGACCGATAATGGACACTTGATTCTTATGGGTTATTCATTTATTTTGTAACAATAAATTTATAACCTTATGATCTTTCAATTAAGAGTTAAGTGTCCATTATTTCTGCCTTCAGCTAAAAGTGTCCAGCATTCGTGCCGTCACCCTACATATGGAAGTAATTCAAAGATTATATCAAAAATTTGACATAACTTTTAATACGCGAAGCCGACGTACATTAAAAAAAATTATACACAAAAGGTTTATTTTTCAACAAACTTTCAAACTTCGAATCATCGCCGTGACATTGTTAAATTAATGAACTGTAGTGTCAAATGTCATTTATCTATAGCAGCACATTTTACTGCTATCAATAAACATTTGACAGCAACAACCCAATGCGTAAAAACGAGGGTAGTATTCGCGCCAGTCTCTGTCCTTACAACTACTAACTTACCAGGTCGTCTTCGTCTTCGAGTGCTGAAGCAGCCAACGCTGCGTATAAATTGGCAGCAGTCTTCGATACGCTTTCTTGGGGGCTCTGAAAAACATACGACCTTGCAAGAAACTTTAGGTTATACAGTCCGAGACTGGCGGAAAAACTTTGTACCTTCCTCTTTACGATAGAGAAAATCTACACATGATAGGCTTATATTAATAAGTATAGATAGTATTTGGGTGATGTTTAACACCTTCACAGTCCAGTGCCCCATATATGGGTCACGACAAACTAGCTCCAAAAGTCCGTGCCCCACATATGGGTCACTAAGAAACGACCGGGAATGCACTCAGATTAGTACAATATTTTTGTGAATGCTGCTGTCCACCTGTTTGAAGACTAAAGTGTCATAGAAAGGTGTAACATTTTGCATAGGGACTGTTAACGTGTTAATACACGGGTATGATATATGATTTTGATATTCATGCAATAGTGACTCCGCAAAATCGTAAAAGGATTTGTATTCTGATCTATATTGTTCCCCTGATCTAGCTCTAATACTGTTACTAGAATCAACCCCACGTCATACGAAGTCGAAAAACCTTTTAGGATTTCTAAGATTGTAGTATGTTTAAGGAATAAATAGACATTTAAAAACATACGTATCAATACACCAGGACATACGTAAAGTAAAATCGTATGTAGAAGAGAATACACAAGATTTTTTGAAATTAATAACATGTTTGAATCAAAATTATTTGTTAAACAAATATTATGTTATCGTTGGAACTTTTTGGCATATTTTTATATAAAAAAAATCAGACCATCTACACTACAACTATAAACGATTAACATTGATTTGAGCTTACCTATTTACGCAGTTCTCCCCTACAGCTATATCGACGCAGGTATCGTTAGCCACAAGACAACATAACGAAAAATCCTTACCAACCGTATTACTAACCTCACGTTTCTCTTCGATCTTCATCCTCTTGTTCGGAGGCTCATTGTACTCTTCTTCCTTCTCCGCCTTGGTATGCTGATTCTGTATAACGCTCTGTATAAGCTGCCCGGCCTGTAGTATCTGTCCCTGGTCGTTTTTGAACTGGATCAACGGATTTTGAAGTTGGTCGGTTTTTAGTTGAATAATCTGTCCCTGTTCATTCTTGATTTGAATGAGTTGACCTTGGTCGTTCTTTATTTGAAAGTACTGGCTGCCTTGTGAAACCAAGCCTTCGTTGAATTGTATGACTGGGTTACCGTCCGGTTTCACTTGGACTATTTGACCTGTCTCGGTGATTTGTATGGTCGGGGCGTTCATTTGTGGTGCCATTTGAACGACTTGCACGGGAGGGTTGGATTTCTTTTCGAGTAAATCAGCCAGCATTTTGTTCTGCGCTGATTTCTAGAAGGTAAATTGTTTAACAATCACTAATAATGAGTATAGTTTTCTAAAGTTAAGGCCTAACAAGCATAAAAACAGTCTTTTTAGCTTAGTAAATGACTGTGGATGGAAGAGTCGAAAGCAGAAAGTTTTGACTACGGATCCCTCGGAGGTAAGCCCTAGGGAGGGCACAAAGAAGGTCCCGTTTTTTTTATTTTTTATTATATCTCATAAACGATTTTTTTCTATTACATAATGAAAGCTGACAAAATTCTCTACAACTATGCTTCTATACACATTTTACCTTTTCACAATCGTCTAGATATGAGCTCCGACAACCGGTCTACCAACAAATCAATAATTTAAATTTAATTAGTCTGTATATGTATGGTGCCCTTGCCCGTGTGGTGCCGGGTTTAGAATGTTGCCACTCCATGTCTTCCCGTGGATGTTGTAAGAGACGACTAAGGGACTAAAGGCTGTGTAGTGCTGTTAGGCGATGGGTTTGCAACCTGTCACTAATACACTGGATAACATCTTAGCCTGGTTGTGCAAAATGTGGTCACAGAATTATCAACAAGTTTTTGGAGTTGTTGGTGAATCTGTGGCTCTGCCTACCCCACTCAGGGAATGAAGGCGTGAGTTTATGTTGTTGTTTATGTTGTATATGTATGTATGTTTGTCAGTATGTCACCTGTTCCTCGTACAGACTGTTATCCGGACACGTAGAAAAATATTGATATACGTACGATTGTAAGTTGCGTCTGTTCATCCATCTGAATTTGTACTGGTTCGTCTTTTATGGCTGTAATAAAAATAAACATAATATTATAAACTCGACCCATCAAATTAGGCAACATACAAACAAAATCTTTTTATATATTTTTACCTGTTGGGTCCTCAGTTTTGATAAAAATCTGCAAAGAAAAAAATAACATTTTAATAGTCATATTTTTTAAACAATTACTTATTTACGATTCCGTAGTCAACAAGGAACCCTTATAGCTTCGCCATGTCCGTCTGTCGACGGTTTAACTCAGAGACTCTTCTAGGTAATTAAATAGTAAAGCTGGAATTTGGGGTTGTACATTTAAATTATGCCGACAAAGTTTTAAATAATATCTTGATTTTTTTTTTTGTGTTTTTAATAACGGCATCGGAACCTTACACTGAGCATGGTCCGACATGTTATTGCCCGGTTTTTACTATTGTTATATGCAGAGGTCAGAATAGGTAGTGCTTATTAACCAAAACTTGATGCATCTTCATTAAATAACGTATTCCCATTTCACTCACGCATGAATGAACATGCATCAAGTTTAGGTTAATAAGCACTACCTATTCCGACCTCTGGATATGGGTACTTGTTTTTAATTATTATTTACCTTGTCACCCTGTATACTAGGGGTGCTACTGGCAACCCCGCCCGGAGTGATGGTTGTGCACTTAATAAGTGCTTCGGGATCAACATCCATGACCTGAAAGTTTATTTTTAGATAACAACATATAAATAAAATGACTTGCACATCATGTTCTTTTGAATAAGATAAATGTTTTAAGTCGCTAGCATGTAATATACAAAAGATAAGTAGTAGAAGTTTTAGTTTTGGTGGCTGATTATTTTGACGAATTCATAACGGGAGTTTAATAGTAATTAATGTATTGCTAGCCAGTATGAAAAACTAGTTTTATCTTTATATCATATCATAAGGCAATAAAAACCATTTTGTGTTTGCCGCTACGTGTCAGATTTGGAGAGAGTAACATTAATTTACGATATTTATATATATACAGGTGACTCAGAAGTAGACGTAAAAGGCTCCTTTTATTGGAGTCAGAATATACTTTTAACTTTTTAATACGTAAATTAGTTCAGGAGTTAAGTTTTTTGTTAATAAAAACACAAATTTGACGTACACCTTTCTTATGCAGTAATAATTATTTAAAGTTTTGGGACATCCCGTATGTTGCTATTTGTAAATAGAAGACAATTTTAGTATTAATGTGAGAAACAAATGATTATTTATTCTTATTATCATCCTATTACGGGTACATACAATAAAAGTAATTCACCTAAATTAGAACGGCAGTAAATCAGAAAAAACAAAATGTAAATTGTATCCTTTACCGATTGGTTGGACTGCACCACGACCCCGCTAGATGGCGTCACTATTCTCTGCTGATTTTGCTGTCTCTGAGCAACCTATAATAACACCGGAATGTAATAATAATAAACAAGATTAAATGGAATATTTAATATTTAACGCATTCACTACTATATTCCTTTTGCCAAGCCCTCGTATTATGGTCGCTCTTACAGCGATGGATACATGTGGTTAAAGCATCCGTCACTTTCGCACTTACGTACTAGTGAGACAGTGACAGATGTTTTATCCAAGTTAAGCCTCATCGATAAACACGACCATTATAGGCAGGTCTTTCGCTAGCTGACGCAATTATTGTTTTATATTAAACTTATTGTAAAAACTCATATACGCGTTTAAGGCGCTGGAGAAAGTTAGGAAAACGCTTGTACGCGCCGGCAGTGAATGCGTTAAAATATATGTTTAATGATTTCATTTTAATACAGTTATTGTATCTACTTGATACTTTCTATTTTTTTTAAATCATCTTCGATTAAATTTAAATTGATCAATGCTAATAATTGAATTAATCTTAATTAATCAGTTTTGTTGTACATGCTCACAAATCCCACTCGGCATGCCAACAAATACTTAAGTGTTAGTCTACCTAGTTATGTTTTTGGCATGCTACTTAAAACTACATCAAAAACTACAATCTATCTACTTGTACGTAACAGAATTTGAACAGATTGGCAGACACAGAAATACTTATTTTTTTTAAAGTGCTTAACATTTTTGTACACTTTATAGAATACTATAGTTAACTTATTGGTTAACAGCCTTTACTGCCGTCTGAAGAAAAAGATAGTGTAAGAGTATGAAGTCGATATGCTCATACTACCTTTTTGCTTTGGTCGACAGTGCATTCATATACAACAATACAATTTAGTACCTAACAGTTAAAAAGTTGTAGTTGAAAGAATGCTGCCTTGACACCGAGATTACTAAATATCTGTTACGTACTAAAACATCAGCGTTTCTCTTTCTAACACGTAGTCAGAAATGAGAACGATACAAGCTGTCCACAAACGACCGTGCAAATTTTACAAAGTTCTAACGCAACTTTATAAAATAACTCTCATAACTCACGATAAAAAATTTAAAACCATGCAATCTCTTATAAGTGCGTGGCAATTTGATAATTTTGACCACTCCTTTACCAATTTTTCCGACTGCTCTCACATTTCCTCTCTAAAATTATAATAAAGAAAAAACTGCAAAAGAAACTGCCCAAATAAATCAGAACTGAAAATAGCGAAAAATTATAAACAGGTAAAATATAAACAAACAAAAGAAAACGAAAACTATGTTCAGTCACTTCCTCACGATTTAAACACTACTACATACATATGAATTATAAGCACAATGGAACCCTGACCTACCATAGAACTGCGTCACAGTGACGTTAGGGTGTTACCAGACCAATCGATCGATGGTAGAATTGATTAGTCGACGTCGATCGATAGTTCCTACCAGACCAATCGATCGATCGCCGATCGATCGTCGATCGATGGCAGAATGGATTAGTCGATCGATAGTTCCTTCATCAATTAAAGCGATCAGACCAGTCGATCAACGTCGACCGGCAATCGATCGATTGGTTAGTCGAACGATATCCGTCGATCGATAGTTCCTACCAGACCAATCGATCGACTTCAATCAACGTCAATCGATGCCGTCGATCGGCGATCGATCGATTGGTCTGGTAACACCCTTATGATTCAAGTCGTAACAAGTGTCTGTGACACCGATGACATGATTGGTTATGGTTTCATTGTGCTTATAGTACCTAGAGAAAAATTAAAAGACATCTTATTTCAGTGTTGCCAAATTCAGAGGTTTCCCCTAAACCTAGGCGTTTTTTCAGGTCGTTGGTATTTTTTCGATGTTTCGCTTCACTAAATCTCTCAAAGGGATTTTCTGAAGGTTTCTCACAATTTTTACAAAAACTTGTGAGGTTTATTATAAATCGTACTCAAAAAACGATATTTTGTCGGATTCGTCCATGTTAATCGTGCTTTCTCAGTAAGCTTATCGATGAGTACTGGATCTAACTGAGAAAGCAATTTAACCCCGAAAGGCCCACGTCAAATTTCGTTAGTTAGTTCGAAAAGGAATCTTGTGTCGGTCAACTAAAGTCAAAAGTCACTTTGAAAAATGTCCGAACGTACATACGAACTCATTTGATTAAATAAGATGTCTTTTGATTATTCACTACATTTGTACTTAAAAACATCACATACAGCGTGTTTTCAATTGTGACTTTGACTTTTTGAGCGCTATAAACCGTCTGAGAATATGTACAGTCAAGGAGATTGATTAATAGACCACGTTTGACTATGTCAAAGTGACGTAATCAATCAAAACGTAAGAGACTTCTTATGATTTTAATTACAGTGTCACTTTGACATAGTCCAAAGTGGTCTACGAATCAATTTCCTTGACCGTACATACAGGGGTTCTATTATACTCGGTACAACCGTATTGCTTTTGACATGTTATCGGATTGTCAACTTTAAAAAGACAGTAATGGCGGCCGAGTTAGAATCAATACGATAACATTTCAAAAGCAAGCCCGAGTAGAATAAAGCAACAACGCAATACGCAGATACAATACTTTCAAAATATTACCATTCATCGACTTTCTTATGGCCGAACCCCATATTTAAGCTGCGACCACACCGGTGCTTAAAATACGGTGACGGTACGGAATCGCAGTGACGCGTCGTATCAGCACCGTTTTTGACGCACGCTCCCCACACCGCTGCTTAAAAAACGGTGTCGTTGCTTAAACAAAAGACGAGTCATAGTAACAACATGGCGCCGTTTTTGACGTACCGTAATATACGCACCGTTAAGCATTGGTGTGGAGGGCATGCGTCAAAAACGGTGCTAATACGACGCGTCACTGCGATTCCGTACCGTCACCCTTTTTTAAGGATTGGTGTGGGCGTAACTTTAAACCGCGGATAGATAGGCTTACTTCGGATTCAAATTTGACACATTTTGTATGGGCAAATGACAAACTTTAACCCGAAGTAAGCCTTATCAGTCGTGGTTTTGAATATAGGGTTCGGCCGTTAGTGTTTCTAAGAAACACGAACGAAAAATATCCTGACAAATTGAGGAACAAGTGATAATAATTATTAAAACAGTCGATCTAGTACTAGACAAGGACGTTCAAAAGATTACACCAGAATTCAAACTAGCGAAGACACACTTACTACGAAACGCGCAGCATTTTCGAAACACTTACTAACCTCTAATTAAAAACTAGACCCGTTTCAAATAAGGCAAATTAAGGCGTTCGAATAATGCCAAAATATTTTATTCAAAAAGGTGTTTCATGTATGTTGTTGTTTGTTGTAATAACAACTTACTACACCATTAAAAAAACTTATTTTGGAGGTAAATTATTTAATTGTATATGTCCGGTTTTTCGACCACCTTAATTAACCCTGGGAATAAACACTAGAGAAGCACAGTATACACAAAAGTAAATCAAAGTAACAAAGGCTTGACACAAAAAAAAACACATATATAACCGATCTATCCGAATTTGTATCATGTAGTGATTCGAATAACATTAATACTTAGAGAATTGACAATTTCGAAATTTCGAGCTACGTGTCATTTTAGGCAACCGAAGCTCGTACGGTGAAGGAAATTCTTCGTGAGTTAATCTGCATATTCCAACTGAACGTGTGGGTAATAGACATAAAAGCCAGATAAGACAAGATATGATCCGAATAGCCCATTCACGAGGTCATATTACCCCATTTTTAGGTAATCAATAAGTTTTCATGATAAGACAAATAAGACGGAAAGTTTATATATCACAGCATTTCTCAAAATTTTGGCCACAGGAAAGACACCAAATTTTAAAAAAAAAGCTTGTAATATGTCACAAAACATTTGTATGGGAAGTTCCTGTTCGGGAACTGAAATTCATACGTTTCTGGTAACAAGTTTCCAAACAATTTTCGGGCCGATAGTGTCACGTATGTACTACCTACCTGCCAATTGTTTTTTACATCGAATGTCACATTCCATAATCAAAATTTTGAAAAACGCCTGTGGAATAGTAAAAAGTATAGAGTAGTTCTACTAGTATTTATTCCCCGTTCCATCACGACAAGCCTACGAACATTCGTGTTAGTACTGTTAGGACTTACTTGCGGCGGCGGCGGGGGTGCGGGGCTTACTTTGTTGGCGAGCAGGTGCTTGATGAGCGTCGTGCTGCTGCCCGGCGCCTCCAGCGCCAGCGACAGCACCGGGTGCGACGGGGTTTGGGGCTGGACATTACCAGTTTTTTTTTGGCATAGCACACAGGCCAAGCGATGGTAAGTGGAATCAGGGGGGTTATTATGACATTTATGACACAGCTATGCAGTTCATTTTACGGGCGAGGACCTTTTCTGTCAGCGTAAACTAAATTGCATAGCCATGTCATAATAACCCCCCTGAGCGGATGGACTCAAAAGGACTAAGTCGCAAAATTATCGACTCCGAAAAACTCCACATCGCTTTTAGTCTACATTATAAAATGTCTGTGTCACAAAGTGCTACTAGGTAGGTTAGGTTCGTTAGGTTACTTTAAATTGCAAACCACTCAAGTATAGGAGCCCCGCCATGCGGGGCTCCGTCAACTTTGCTGAGACAGAGATAAAATGAAAAAAAAAAACATTTGGTAATTTTGCGAATCAGACTTTTTGAGATGAAGGCTACAAAGCGATGTGGTCATTCTGCGATTAAGCAATTTTGCGACCTAGTAATTCTAATATTAACCCGATCTGAGACCCATAACAATTGCATTCTCAACGATGCAATCTTAAGACTGCAATCCTAGCAAATGCGTGACAAACCCTGAGGACTAAGATGCCATGCCTATTTGCTAGTAATTTTATTGACTGTCCTTTATTTTTCAGCGTGAGAAAATGCCTCTACGCATATCACCTGAGCCCGGGGGACCTAAGATGTTTATATGAGACTCATCAACTCGAGATCATTATGTGGGACTCATCTATACTAACCTGTGGTTGAGATACGACAGTTTTAACTTCGACAGTTGCAGTTTTATTCGTCAGCTGCGCTTTTAGAATTGGAGACGCTGGTCCTAGAAGAGAAATTAATTATTTCTTTACTTGCACGATACCTGGAAAATTGATTACTATTCGTAGATCATTAAAATAATAAAAATAAATCATGTAAATACATATGATATTAATGCTTTTGACTGTATTGGTAAATGTTTCAAGTGTTTAGCTTCGCTTGTGACCGTCGTTTTGTACCTACCTCCCGGCAGACCAGTTTTCTGCTGGTTCTTGGGCCGAATGCCGATGTATACTTGCTGCGTTTCCCCGGACGGAAGCGTCGCCGTGTTGGGTCCCACCGTGCCTCCAAACACCGTTCTGTTACAAATATATCGAAAATGTTGGCACATCATCCACGTAATTTATTATTTATTCGTATGGCCTAATTATAAATTACAATCGTTCTTAATCAAAAATATATGCAAATCATAGCAGTACACCCAATTGCTAGATCCATTGGGTGACATTATTATTTAGGGTGAACAAGTCAGCTGGGCTGCCCTGGTACTTGGTAAGTGGGCACTCGCGGATTATATGGTCCATGTCCTGCACCGCTGCTCCACACTCGCATGCTGGAGACTCCCTCCATCCACATTTGTGCATGAACTCTCGGCTTCTACCCCAGCCGGTCCGCAGTCTATTTAATTGGCACCAATTTCGCCTTGGTAGTGAAAACCCAGTGGGTTTCTTTGTGGGGTCGATATTAGTCCCTTGGCTGGTTGGGGATTCCTGTTTCCATTCTTGGGCCCATTTCTTGGCAATGTCGAAGGGAGTATTTAAAAGGGTTGATGCAGTCTTATATGGTGGATGGCGAGATTTTAGTCGGTGTGGTGGAGGGTTTTTAAACTCCTTGTAGGCAGGTAATTCTGGTTTGGCCAGGATCTTTTGTGCTTCTCGGACTAGTGCTTGTTCTCTTCGTAAGTGCGGGGGGGCTATATGGCTGAGCACACGTAGCCACCCAGTGGGAGTGCTTGCGATAGTTCCCGATATGCATCTCATAGCTTGTCTCAGTTGCACATCCACTTGATTTACATGGGCGCTGTTAAGCCAGACTGGCGCGCAGTACTCTGCTGTTGAGTGAACCAAGCCAACCAACGTAATTAGAGGGGCCATTCATGTTGCGTAGGGATGTTCATGGCTACATGAATTGGACAGGGTAGAAGCGGACCGGATAGGTTAGGTTAGAACTCGAGTCGGATAGGTTAGGTTAGAACTCGAGTCGGATAGGTTCGGTTAGCTACACTACGCCTCGCTCCCGCGTTAGCCTTTGGTGTTAGGTCTTTTTTGTTCTATGCTGAAATGAATTGGATATTAGGTCTTTCAATCTAAGATTAGGTTGAATAAGTTTTTGCTTTAATCACATTCTGTTAATAATTTTATGCTAAAAGATTTTTAATCCTTGCAACTTACCCATGCATAAAGATTGCTCGGCCAACGGACTTTCTACCAAGTGATTGTATGCGAAACTAGACCATGCCGTAAGAGTTTATGCCAAGAGACAATTATGCAGTAATAATGCAATATAGAATTATTACAAAAAAGTGATGCGTAAGAAGGGGGAACCATAGACAATGCCATAAGTCAATCCCGCCTTTATGAACTACAGTACAGAACGTCGTGGTCACCTGACGAGGCGCGCCAAGTGCGCGGGCGCGATGACCCCCTTGCGGTTGAGCTTGGTGCAGCACGCGAGGTACTGCCGCTGCAGCTCCGATGCATCGCAGGCGCTGTTGTCGCCCAGCGGCAGCGCCTCGTAAGACGAGCGGAGCCAGGCTGACGCGAAGTGTTCATTTTCCTGCAAATCAAGGAGGTACAGGTAAAAAACTTAAGTAAAGGACCTCTTGGATGTAGTTGTATTTTTTTTATTGGTTTACATACTAAATGGAACAACAATAAAATTTTACAATTCAAAGCTTAAAACTACGCTATATATCTGTACATCCTAATATAGTAGACACAGCATGCATGTATACAAAACTAATATAATAAGGAATATACGTCAACTTTCAAATATAAAATGTAGCTAGAGTTGCCGTACGCGTCGCGCTCGGAACTCGCCGACTGCCAGGGCGATTGATTTTTAAATGCGTTCACGTCGGGGGTCCAAGATGCTGACGTATTTGCTGATAAGTGGTCATTGTTACTAGTAGTATTTTATGGTTTAAAATTGTAATTAGCATAATAGGTGATTTGGTATGCACTGTAAATCTATTATTGTGTAATAAATAAATAAATAAATAAATAAATAAATAATAAATAAGGTTGGATGTACAATACAATTCATCTAGTGGTTCCATTCTTCCCCGATTCGAATTTTCGTTCGTCCGCATACTCCTCCCAAACTATCAGAGATATTAGGATCAAATTCGGCCCGTAATACGACATCTAGCCATAGATGGTTTAGAAAAAATAGAATTGAAAATCGGACATATCACGAAAAAGCGCCGAAACTTCGACTTTAAGCGGCGTTCTTCGCTCGTAACCTTTTTGAAGCTTCATCTTTAGCTTTAGTTACAGACATGATAAGAAATCTGTAGCAGAGCTTACGATTGACAGCTGCCACGTTTGACGTAAGGTTGTTTGTTTTGTTATGTTATGTTAACAAACCGCTTCGCTCCATTTACACCCGTATTATAGTCAAGAAAAGTAATTACTTGAGTAAAAGTTATGAGTTAAGAATAGTAGATTGTTCAACAAGGGACTAAAATAAGCCATAATCACACGAGATGTTTAGCCACGCGAGCGAGCCAGCGAGCGAGAGTGGCTATAGTTCGAGTGTAATTATGGTTGTTTAGTCTCGCGTTAAACACTCTACTTTTCACTTTGAATGCGAGGAAAAAAAACAACGTTCAGTGCGGGATTAGCCACGTACCTAGCATCCACGTCTAAACTCTAAAATGCTAGTACTTACATCAGTATGCGTATGCGTGTACTCATATTATTATGCATCAGGGTTGACGATAAGATGAATAATCCAGTCGATATTCTCCACCAGAATAACCTAAAACAAACACCCACGCAAAATAGGTGCATATCTAAGTCGCTCAGTTGCGGAAAAAAGCCCGCCACAACCTGTAACCTAAAACAAACCCAGGGGTCTCTTTATAGAATTTGCTACGGACCCCGTGCTTGCTCAATCCAGCACTGACGAAGTTCTATACACATTTTTATAAAATTGATTATAAGAAAGTTTCTTACAAATTTGTTCCGCGGTTTTTTTCTTTTCTTTTGTATTTTTTTTGTGAAGTGCCGCTTTAAATGCTTGCATATTTAGCCAACAGGTTCAAACTTGAAAACTATTTTAAAACTAATTGGACCAAGCATAATAAAATGAATTCATCCTTAATATAATTAAATATATTCATATTCGTAATCATTAATCGTGTTTCACGAAATTAAATCATTTTATATTTTTTCACAGTTGTCATTTTGAGGTTATTTCCACGCGCTAAAAAATGTCTACACCACAGAATAAAAACTAGAGGCATAGAAACCGTACTAAATAGACAGAAAATACATTATGGTTCACTTCTTTTTACTTATGGTTTTCATAGTGAGTTGGAAAGAGATCGTCATTAGGCGTGATTTGGACCTTTAAGCACCAGTGTGGAAGAAAGTAACGCCAAAGAAGACCGGTCGTTGATTTGACGTTTCTTCACCTTCTGATCATGACAGATTAAAGAAGAAAAGACACCTAGGTTTTGTTTCTTTTCCTCTTATCAAAATGTAATCTATAAAGTAGAGACAAGTAGCTAGTGCAACGTTCATCTTATTGCACGGCTTCTATGCCTTTAGTCTTTATTCTGTGGTCTGTACAAAAAGACTGAAAATAGCAATAAATCCTCCATTCACAAACACCATGATTGGATGTTTAGGGGATTCCAAAGTAAATTAAAACAATTTTAATTTAATCCCTAGAGATTAAAAAAGGAACTTTAGTCCCGATGTGCAGAGACTAAAGTAACATTTTAAGAGCATGAGAAGTGAAAACGATTTTTATATGACTTTAGACATTATTATTACGCAAGTAATTACTTTTCTTGTCTATAAATACGGGTGGTAGACTTGCCCGGGGACCTAGTAGATGCGTGTCTTCTCCGTAGACGTGGCAGACTGTACTGACCTGGGCGGTCCTCTGCTGCAGGTGCGAGTGCTGCACGTTGTTGGCGGGCGCGGGCGGCGCGGGCGCGGGCTCGGGCGCCGGCTTGGGCGCCACTTGCTGGACTTGCGGCTGCTAACAATTTAAAAAAAACAAGCTTAAAAAACCGACCGTTGCTAACCAAGTTTAAATCGTTATTAATTCTAAATGATCATCCAAAGTGAAAAATTATGAAAGAAACCTATAGATGTTTTTTAATTACCTATTCAATGATTCCACTTTGTCGTAATGATACGATTTTTTTTCTTTCTTACAATATGGCGTCTGGTTTGACGAATAAAAATTAACGTTGACTTTGGCGAGTATTCTAGGGAATACACGAGTAAATACTCAAGTCTATCAGCAACTTAAGCCGGGTATTCACTAGCGAGCTGTAACTGTTACTGTTGCATGTAAAATGGTGATATGTGCGCGGCTCGCGAACCTGTTCTTCACTAGGAGCTCGTTACTGCAACTGCTACGGTTACCGTTACAGCTCGCTAATGAGTACCCACGGCTATTGAAATAAAGATCTAGTGCAAAGGAAGTAAAGTGGAATTTCTTTTGTCTTTATCACCATGATCAAATTAGATCAAATTACAATAGATTCATATTCCATTGGCAAACGTTGTATGGGGGCCTTAGGAGGTTAGGTTGGTGGTTTGATATATTCTATTGAGAATATATTAATGCAATTTAATTTGTGTTGCAATGGGAATAAGGTTTATTTTCCTATCTTCATGAACTGAAAATGGCATAATCAAACAAACGTAATTGAACTTTATCGTCTTAATGGTAAATTCAAAGTCCCACTCCCAAAAACCCCCAGTTAGTGTCGGAGACAGAAACAGACTGACCTGCGGCGGCGGCGGGTTGAGCCGCTCCTGCTCGGCGGCGGCGCTCGGGCCGCTCACCGTCTCCACCACGCGCATCAGGATGCAGGCGCGCGGCCCGTAGCTCTGCGCCTGGGGAAACACGCATGTCAACACTTTGTGACAGCCAGATAAGTTACCACCGGGCCTGTATTATAAAGCTACAAATTACCATTTAAAGATTACAAGTTTCCATTTGACACAACCTCGACCAATGACGACCAGGGGCACGTTTTATAAAGCTACAAGTTACAATTTTACAGGTCTAAACTGGCAACACTGCTCAAATGGCTGGTCGTCATTGGTCGAAGTTTTGTCAAATGAAAACTTGTAACCTGTAAATTGTAATTTGTAGCTTTATAAAACAGGCCCCAGCCATTTACGCAGTGTTGCCAGTATAGACTTGTAAAATTGTAACTTGTAGCTTCATATAACGTGCCCCTGCTAGCCTATTGCCTAACGCACTCACAATCGCAATCGAAATGGAACAATTGTTTTCATTTTATATGCAGACTCGCCCTCGGACTGTCGAAATGAAAACAATTGCGATTGCGAGTGCGTTAGGCAATAAGCCTGCAGACTTCGTACATTTGGTGCCGTTGACACAAAATCGACATCACGCTGCATATTGGCTGATTCAAATTAGTTTTTTCGTAATTATTTATAGTACAAATCCTTTTTCGAGAGCGAATCCACTTAGCTTTGTACCTGACAGACAATACCCATTATCTGCATTGTTCAGTGTGGCCAAACTGCCACTTGAAAATGAAAAGCATCATAAGTGCAAACAACTTTTACACTAAAGTATTCTTTAAGTCAAATGCAGTAAGGTTTATTGTTAAACAAAGACGCAAAGATGTTGGTCACTTTGTATTTAAAAGAACAGTGAAGTACGCATTGATGCTTAGAACGACGAACACAATTTGATCCTTGAACGATGTACTTATATATACTAATAGTTGCGTACTAATTTGGTATAAAAAATTAAACAAGTAATAACAATTGAAAATATACTTTATTAACTTGAATCAACTTCTCATATAGATAGAGGATTAAATCAGGTAAAGTAAGTAACATAAAAATACAATGAAAGATAAATTATACAAAATTATAAATAAATAAACTATAGAGAATTTGAACTGTCATCAGAATCTTCGTCGTTAACATTTACTATAATTGAGGGGGTCGGTAGCAGGCGGAGTCCATGAAGTGAGAGCCGAGACGTCAAATTAAATAACTGCTTATATTAGAGATAAAACACAACCGTTGCAAATAGCACCACAGAAGTGACTACCTGACTTTTTCGCTAAACTGATAAGAAATGCGTAAACAACCCCTCTACAATCCATAATGATGAGTCATCTTCAAGTGAAAGTTGACTAATTATATGCAACTAAGTATTTGCACTATTGCACCTACAACCCAAGTTCATAAAGTATATTGTTAAATTGTTGTTACTTGTTTCCGCATAGCATGTACATTGTTCAAGTATCAAATTGTGGTCGTCGTTCTTAGCATCGATGCGAACTTCACTGTTCCTTTAAATACAAAGTGACCAACATCTTTACGTCTTTGTTTAACAATAAACCTTACTGCATTTGACTTAAAGAATACTTTAGTGTAAAAGTTGTTTGCACTTATGATGCTTTTCATTTTCAAGTGGCAGTTTGGCCACACTGAACAATGCAGATAATGGGTATTGTCTGTCAGGTACAAAGCTAAGTGGATTCGCTCTCGAAAAAGGATTTGTACTATATACAACTACAACATAATACCATACACAAATTAAACAAACAACAAACATACACAAACATCACGGTAAGCATCTTAGCCTAATTGCGCAAAATGTGGTTACTGAATTATCAACAAGGTTTTAGAGTTTTAGGTAATTCTGTAGCTCTGCCTACTCCACTCTGGGAACGAAGGCATGAGTTTATAGTCTGTGTCAATTGAAATTGCCAAAGATGTAAACAAATTAGTACTGTTTGACACATAACATCAAAAATTCATCAAGCGTGTTTTCATTTAAAATTACGTATAATTAATAGTTATTTAATTAAAAGCACGTAATTATCGAGTAATAATGGTAAATTGGTTCGTTTGGTTGTGTTTACATCTTTGCCAATTTCAAGTAGCACAGACTATATCTATATATGTATTTATTACGTAGGTACATCAACACTGTCGTTGGAACACTCATTAACAGACTTCATTATGTGACAGAAAAAACCAACTAACCTCAACAGTGACGAGCGAAACGAGCGTGGCAACAAGCCCGGGCAGGCGCGCCACACACTCGCCGGCGCGGTCGCCCAGCGACGTCAGCGCGTACACGCACTCCAGCGTGCACACCAGCACCATGATGTCGCGGAGCGTGATCAACGCGCACACGTCGCTGTACACCTGGGGACGAGTAAAATATAGGCTCCGTTGAATTTGACCAAAAGTACAGGTCGATTCACAAGAGTTGATGTCGCCTATCATTGTGTGAGTGCCGTCCTTTGAACCGATGTTCGAATTTTAAACCGAAAATCTGTTATTATTTTACACACTTGTATATAGGTAGTTCCACGAGAGTTGAGGTGAATGATTACACACACAGCTACATGAAGTACTGATTGCAAAAAAATGAATGAATGAAATGAGTGAGTGAATGTAAATGTTAATAAAAACGCTTAATTATATTTTTAATAAGTATCAAAAGCAGTAAAAAAATGCTTTCATAAACCATCATCACTTGGCATATCTTCATCTGATTCGTTAAGATTGATTACAAGGTATTCGGTTTTAATAATCAATCCTAGGTTCCATTATCCTGTATCTTTTATTTTATTTTCTGTTTTATTTGAAGT
Source organism: Acleris cristana (assembly GCA_948252455.1). Classification (NCBI taxonomy): domain Eukaryota; kingdom Metazoa; phylum Arthropoda; class Insecta; order Lepidoptera; family Tortricidae; genus Acleris; species Acleris cristana. Next base: position 10,083,944 of record OX411790.1, read on the forward strand.
CGATGAATTGTTCTACATAATGCTTAACAACATAGTTTAAAGAAACTTTTTGGTCTTTCTTGCAGTTCAGTGTTGAACTTGCTATCGGTACAATATTAGAACAGTAATTTCAAAATCCCGCTGTTATTACATGACAGTGTTGTTGTGTGCGTGACCTCAACTCTCGTGAAACAAGCTATACTTTTGTTCACTCATTCAATCCATACGTGCCAACTCTTGTGAATCGACCTGTACGTTTAACAAACGTATCATTTTACACTTTCGTTTCGCAAAAACATGTTTGTGCGAGGCCACATATGCTGCAACGCCCACACAAGACTAAAAAGGGTTAACTTTATGTGCTTCCGTGCGAAGAACGTGAGATGGATACAGTTTGCGCGCGCCTTGATGACAGCGCAGCGTCAAATTCAAATAATTCCTGTTTATTTTAAAACCACTACATTTATAAAAAAAAAAATTCATCAGAATTAAGAAGTTATAAATACTCAACTATTTAATCACAAATAATCGTTATGGGTCGTAGCGTTTAGATGATTGAACCAAAAACATGCGAAAAAGGTAGGGAAGAAGTATCATTTGTGGCCACTGTACCCATTTGGCCACTTAAGGTTGAAATAAGTATCAAAAATACTGTAAAATTAAAGATAATATTCATAAATAGTTAAGACTTAAGTTTAATATTAAGATAAAATATAAAAATATTTTTGTTATTTCATAATGCTATACTTATTAGTTAAAATTTAGAGTCTTTAGATGGCCAAAACCGGTACTTATATTTATTTATAGTTTAGTCGTAATGCTCTATTGGTAACCACATTACATTTAGGCCGGGTTTTATAAAGATCCGTTAGATCAAATTTCGGTCAGGAATGTCAAAACTTTTATGAAGTTACTAAAATTTGATCTGACATATTTACTAGCGGGCCTTTATAAAACCGGCCCTTAAAATGCTTTTACTATTATTATGCAGTTAGAATCCTTGGTTATTACAGCAACAGGAGGGTTATTAAAAATTCAGACTCTTAATTCCTTAAATTCTTATTACATGTTTTCTTTACAGGTTTGAAAAAAAACGCCTAAGCGCCTTCAACAGTCAAGACGTATATTTAATTGCTCCGGGATATTAATTAAATAATAGTGTTAAAAAGCCTCAGCTCGTAAATATAAGCAACGGAATCCTGCATGCAGCAAAAGTGAAATATATAAGTGCCGAAATTTCTTCTAACAATCTACGGAACTGTGAGTTATTCGACAATCTAATTAGAAATATACCACTCAACCGTTATATTCATTTAAATTTGCCTGATTTAAAGAGGTGTTTTTCAAGTCCGCATCAATAACGGTGTTTGACCTTAGCGCCTTTGGTCCGAATTGGACAAAGAAAACCCATTGTTTAATCGGTCCGAATTGGAGTCACAGACTTCGGTCCGAATTGGACTCAGAATGTAACGATTGACACGGTCCGAATTGGAGTAACAAACTTCGGTCCAAATCGAACTTGTAGAGTACGTGCAAATTGGATGCATAAAATTATACCTAGCGTTATAAAATCAAGGAGTTTGGAAGTAGGTCTCTAGGACAAAATAGTGCTGTGAAATGGCGTCTGAATGTGCGAAATGCCATAAGGTCATACAGAATAAAGAAATTCTTAATTGTTGTAAATGTAAAAAATCATATCATATAGAATGCTCTGGCAGATCGGCAAAACTATTTGGTTTAATGACACCTGAAAGCAAAAATAAATGGATATGTTCGCCATGCTGCCGAACAAATACCAATACGTCAAAGGAAGTAACGAAAAAAGTTAATACTTTTCCAAAACCTACCGGTGCCCGGAAAAAAACTGCGAGGATGGGCACGAATACAATTAGTAGTCCTCCCGCTGCCTGCGCTACAGCTACTCCCACTCAAGGCACAGTGCTATTTAACACTGCCATGCCAACCCCACCTAATATAATTGATAAATCATCATCCATCGAGTTGCAAAGTGACAAGAATAAATCACTGTCAACAAGTAGCAATGTTACGATGCGTAAGCCATTCATAGTTAATGTGCCTACCAAAAATTCCTTTGACTCATTAACGGATGAGGAAGACTGTGATCACTCAAAGTTGTCATTGTCATCATTATCGTCATCATCCTCAACCATGCTGAGAAATAATTTCAATAGGAGTTGTCCAGAAATTGGTGAGAGTATGCAAGATAAATTGGAGATAATGAATAGCAAACTTAACAGCCTACAAGAACAATTGAAAAGTGCAGAACAGGAAATAGAAAACTTACTTATAGAAAACAGTACACTTAAAAACGCCATGAAAGAATATGCAAATAAAATTAATAAATTGACCCACATCTGTAAATCCGAGGGAAAAAACAAAACTGGAACCAAAAAAAAAAAACTCCTTAGCAAGGCAACTTTATCTTTTGCAGCAAATTCGACAGAAATTGAACGCAATCAAGATCACCACGAATTAAATTTGAGTAATAATTTAAACCTACTAGATTCCCCAAGTTCAGTTAAATCTCAAGTAGACGACCACAGCAACCAGGATTCTTTACCCGAAACAGCATTTCATACACCGGATACAGTCACGGTCCAAGAATTAAATGAGTGTCCGAGGCCTAAGGGTGATCAAAGAAATCGAATTTGTTTAATTAGCTCAAACAAGTTTAATAAGATAATTCCTATTGCAAATTTGTTTCACGATGGTTATCATATATGTCATTACTTAACTCCAGGCGTGGGAGTCGGAAACCTTTTTATTAACATAGATAAGAAATTAACGGACTTTACTATGAATGACTACTGTGTAATATTAATTGGTGAAGAGGACTTCCTTAAATCGCAAAATTATGGTAAAGTAATAATGCACATCAAAAACAGTTTGCAAAATTTGACTCATACCAATTTCATTATTTGTACTCCTACTTTTAACTGTGGTAACTTTTCCAACATGTTCAACAGAAGGATAGAAATCTTCAATAACCTCTTGTACCATGATGCTCAAAAATATGAATATGCTTATATATTAGATTGTAATCGTAACCTTTCGTATGATTATAAGATGTTTTTTAGAACATCTGGGCGTGTAAATGATACAGGCATGAAGGTTATATTTAAAGATATTAGTAAAATGGTAGAGCTTATAAACGACTCTAACACGTTTTTTCGTGAATAATAATTATAATTCTAGTTCTAAGAAACATAATTTTAAGTTATATAATAGCAAGCTCCATCAAAATTTGAGTAGGAACTCTGGTAAAAATCACAAAGGTAAAGGTGAGTTTGTAGTTTTTCACCAAAATATAGCTGGAGTCCTGAATAAAATTGAAGATTTAGAACTGGTTATTTCTGAGCTTAAGGCCAATGTTGATGTTAATGTAATTTGTCTTAGTGAAACATTTATTCAGCAAGGTCAAGAAAACTACCTTCAGATGCAAAATTTTAAGATAGCATCATGCTACTCGAGACAAAACAAAAAAAGAGGCGGTACTTGCATACTATTGCGTAATACGATGAAATTCGAGGAGCTGAGCTCTATAAATCATTTAGCAGCGGATAAGCAATTCGAAGTATGTGGTGTAAAAATTAACTCTCATAATATTATTATAATTTGTTTATACCGTACTCCGGATTCAGATATTCAAAAGTTTTTCCAACTCTTTAATGATCTTTGCACAATTTTAGGGTATCAGAAAGAAAAAATCGTAATAGCCGGTGATTTTAACATTGATTTCCTCAGTAATAATAAAGATAAAAACCAAATGACAGATTTACTTTTAAATTATAACTTTAAGTATCACATAGTTCACCCGACACGGCAAAAAACGTGTATTGATAACATTATAAGCAATATAGACGGTGTTATTGGCAAAACACATGAAGTCGGATTATCGGACCACAACACTGCACAAACTATTCAACTCCCAATGTACTCGCACGTTCAAACGACGAAGTTTAAATATAAAATAGATTTCAGTAAAAATAATATGGTAAAGTTTAAACGGTGTATTGCCAGCCTAAGTTTTTCTGATGTAATGGAATCAACAGACGCAGCCAAAGCATTCAGTACTTTGTATGATATAATTGTATTATTCCACAAATTGTGTTTCCCATTAATAAGAGTCAGAATATCTACAAAATACAAAAAACTTCCTTGGGTTACAAATGGCTTAAGGAAAAGTTGTAAAACAAAGGGTTTGCTGCGCTTTCAGTATTACAAAAATAAATCTAACCAACATAAATTACATTATAGAAATTATACTAGACTTTTGAAAAATTGTTTTAATGAAGCACAGAAAAGATATCACAAAAATCTGGTCATTCTAGCAAATAACAAGGGAAAAACAACATGGAATATCATTAACAGCAGGTTAGGTAAGATTAGGGGTTCGCGGGAAATCGACAAAATTGTAGAAAACAACCAAAATATTACTAGTCCCGAGGAAATTGCTAAGTCATTTAACGACTTTTTCATTGATATTTCTAAAGGCCAAAATAATGGTCTTGCTCGTGTTTGCCCCCTTAGTAATATTAATAAAACTATATTTTTAGGACCCGTGGATCCTTATGAAACATACAAAATCATAATGTCCTTAAAAAATACTAACTCAGTGGGGATTGATGACATAAAAGTCAATACCGTGAAAGCAATCGCTAAAATAATATCAAATCCTCTTTCTCATGTTATTAACTTGTCATTATCACAAGGTTATTTCCCGGATGTACTTAAGTTTTCGATTATTAAACCTCTTTTTAAGAAAGGAATAAAGACAGATAGGAGTCATTACAGACCTGTTTCATTACTACCAGTTATTTCCAAAATATTGGAAAAGGTCATGTATACAAGGATCATAAACTTTCTTGATAAAAATGACATCTTACGTTCAGAGCAATACGGATTTCGTAAAGGAAAATCAACCGCACAAGCAGCCTTTGATCTAGTTGGTAACGTGTTGAGTGCTCTTGACGGAAACGAAAAAGTTATTGCCTTATTTTTAGATTTAAGTAAAGCATTCGACCATGTCAATCATTCAATTCTCCTAGATAAACTTTATAAATATGGGATAAGGGGACCTGCCCATGATTGGCTAAGGTGTTATTTATCAGAGCGGAAACAAATAACACGAATTACTAAAACCTTGGCAGTCAATAACGAAGTAAAAAATTTCGACTCTGCTCCGCGTGTCAATGGCACAGGGGTTCCGCAAGGAAGCATATTGGGCCCGTTACTGTTCCTCATTTATGTGAATGATTTACCATCTTCCATCAAGCAAAGATGCGTACTCTTTGCGGACGATACGACCGTTATTATTAGAGGAAAGTCTACTGATGAGATACAAGTAAACACTAGAATCGCAATTAACGATCTTAGAGATTGGCTAATAAATAATGGTTTACACCTGAATGTCTGTAAAACTAAAATAATCAATTTTATAACTAAGAATAACGATAAAAGCACCGGTAAACTAAAAGTTACATTTGAAAATAATATAATCGAAAATATTGCCTCAACTAATTTTCTTGGCATTCATATAGATGAACAACTAAATTGGAAAAAGCACACTGACGAAGTTTGTAAAAAAGTGAATAAATTTATTTATGCACTCAAAAAACTTAAATCAATCACCTCTACAGAAACTGCTCTGCTGGTTTATCATAGTTACGTTTGTTCGACCTTCCGTTATGGTTTAGTACTATGGGGTAACTCTTCAGACATACAGCGCGTGTTCGTCACTCAGAAGAAATGTATTAGGATGATATGGGGCTTAAACTGGAGAGAGTCATGTAGACCACTGTTTATAGAGTTTAAACTTCTTACAGTCCCGAGCCTTTACATACTGGAGGTTTGCAAGTTTGTTAGGGCAAATATTACACTTTTTATAAAAAAATGTAATGTACATAAACGTACTATTACTCATAAAGCGTTGCTAGCTCCAAAATGTAGGCTAAAACTCTGTCGTAAAAACAGCTATCAGATGGCAATTAAAATTTATAATTCACTTCCTATCGCATGGACATATTTACCTAATAATCAATTCTTTACCAGAGTTAATCAATTGTTAGTTGATGAAGCTTTCTACACATTAGAAGAATTTTTCACGAAATGTAGACTTCTCTTAAGAGCTGAAATATAATGTACCATTGTAATGTATCATATTAATCTTATTATTTTGCACCTATTTTTATAAAGTATTGTTATTATTTATAATTTAATTTAATTTTCTCAATTCTAAACTATGATGCTTGTGTATTTGCATATAGATACGGAATTTATGATCTTCGTATACAAATTGCATGCCTTGACGGCGAAATAATGAACTGTAATAATTAATTTTAAGATCTATGTAACATTATTTCATGCAATAAATTGAATTTGAATTTGAATTTGAATTTGAAAAAAAAAATGGTTGTCTGTAAAGTCGGTTTACAGACGATAATTTTAAGTGATAACGTCATAAAACACACAAGCCGAACGCTTAGGCCGATCGTGGCTCTCTATCGCTTGTCCCGCGCTCTCGCTTGCACGCTCGGCTCAGGCGGAACGTGACAATGACGCAGAACGTGACAATGAGTCGCGCTTTTTCGTCCGTGCAGCCGGCGTTCATCGAGTTATCGCGTCAAAAATAAAAATTATACCATCATCATGGTTTTACACGAACCTTAGCCTCCAGTGACTTGAGCAATGCCTCCTCGTTGGCTTCGTTCTGCGCGAGCTTGTTGAGCAACTCCAGCGCGGCCAGCACCCGCGCCCTGTCGTTGGAGACGAGGGCCGACTGGATGGTCGACAAGATGTGGCGGGAGATGAGGCAGGTGGCTGGGTCCTGTAGGCGAAGATTGTATGTTGATGATGATATGTAGTCTAAAGGTATCCTAATCACAAGATCAAATTTTCATTTCCAGCTTTTCAACTGTCCGCAAATTCAAATTTTTTTCTGAATCGACTAACTTATCAAAATATAAAACCTTTAGTTGCGTTAAAGAAAAAGTATTGTTTTACAACAATCCTTGAAAGTTTCATGGCAAAAAAATTGGACAAATGAACCTCTAAAGAAATTTTAGTCAGTGAACTACATATATGGAAAAAAGAATAATCCTAAGATCATAAAAAGTAGCGTAAATGAGTTTTTTTTAGCTGCTTATATAGTTCAAATTACAGATCTACATTAAGTAGGTACAGCAGAAATTCACTCTATCATCACATCGGCATAGTCACCAAAATTTTAAATACTAAGTTCGATTATTGACCCAACCCCATATATAAAATTTCGTTATATCCCAAAAAAATTTCAAAATTAACACGCAAGGTTTGAACACATACTGCACAACATGTGAAATTCAAAAACTGACTACGGCCAGCTAGAAAAAGAGGTAAGTAAATAAATATATTCTCACCTTAATAATAAGGTCCGACGAAATATTCCCCAACGCGTCCAACCCAGACTGCCGAAGGGTCCCAACCCAGCAGTTGGCACAAAGCAACAGGAAGCGTATCAGCGTGGTGTTCTTAGCCAGGTACTGGGCGTTCTCCTCGTGGAAGGACAGGGAACGCACGATGGAGGCAATTTGGAGCACCCTCTGTGTGTAGATACAGGATGCTCCGCCTTGGAGTTCAGGGGCAAAGAGCTGGTCGTCTTCAGACGGTTCCGTCACCCAGTCTTCGTTTGCTTCCTAAAAAGTAATTCTGAGTTACTACAGAAGAAAGTGTACAGTGAAAGTCATAAATATATCGTTCCTAAGACGCCAAAAATATATATACGCCCCTATGCCACTAACAATAAGGTCTTTGAATACATATATTTGACGCGATGGCCTTGTAGATATCAAGGCTTTCAACTGTACCAAATTTTGGTTGTCCGAAATTATTATTTAACAATCATGTGGTTGTATAGTCCAACCATATTAACATGAGGAGTTGAAAAGATTAAACTGAACAAAATTCCAAACATGCTTCTATATTGAAAATGAAAAAAAAATTATGTTGAAATCCTTGCCCTTGACATGTTTCAGATTATGCTTAGCGAAAGCTACCTGAATGCTGTCACTCCATTTGACAGAACTCAGAAATCTCAGAATGCCTTTTTTTTTGGACCTTTTTTTTTTGGTGTAAATACCACGGAATAGAAAAAACAGTGGAAGTGGCATGAGCTTCGCTTAGTATCAGACCTGTTGTCGCCAATACTAAAACTATCATAAAAACAAAACGCCGCCATGGAAATTGTTTTTGGTGCGGCTATCGTTTTTACATTTCAAAATAGTACAATAAGGCATGCTTCTGGATTTATTTCCTATTTTAGAAAGATCAAAATATCAAACTATCGAAATAAGCGAGCGTGGCAAAAGTATGGTAGGTTATGCGGAACTCCGTATAACCGTGCCACACGTTACACGCCCACTTGACACTTCTACTGTTTTTTCTGTTCTGTGGTAAAAACTCAGCATTGAAAAAATACCTCTTCCAGAATCTTCTCGACCAACTCCTCAGCCCCGCACTCGTTCATCAAACAGTCGGTGAGCGTGTTCTGCGCGGCGAGCGCCTGCACCAGGAGCTCGGGCTGGTCGCCGCCGAGCTGCGAGAACTTGGTCTCGTCCGCGAGCTCCCGCGCGCCGCCGCCGCCGGCGCGCAGCTGCCAGAAATCGTGCGGGTAGCGCCCGCGCGCCTCGAAATACGAGCGGCCGATTGTGTCGCGAAGGCTCACTGGGAGAAAGTGATGGTCAAAATCAAGATGGTATGTTTATAATAATTAGGAAATGCGACTCCATGGATTCTAGAACCACGATATGGCGCGTTTAAAATTTAATAAAGTCATACTACTTAAATTAAATTTATTATTATTTATTTACGTAAAATTTGTCGAAAAATGCTCATTTTTTATTTGACAAAATTTTACGTGAGTAACCCGGTGTGATCTCCTTAATATGTCTGAGTCTCGCGGAAGTTTTATGTTTAAAGTTATTATTATTTGTTACCGTTACCGTTGTGGCAGTAAAAAATCTATTCTAATTCTTATTCTTACTTTGTCCGGTTTGAATGGTTCGCAGTCATCGTTGGCAGATCGTTTCAAATATAATACCTATGTACTTAGACGCAATTTTTCACGATCCAAATTACAAATTAAATGTCATCTAGCCTATTGGTTATCTTAAATATTTAAGTTAGCTTCCGTCCATGTGGCGTTCGTACTTTTTACTCTGTATACTTACAATGGTTAACAACTTATCGAAAAACAGACAAGAAAGTCGATCCTCCAACATGCTGTATTCTCTCCTTTACTTTAAGTTATGACAAAGATGAATACTTACTATGGTTATACACCCCAGCATGTGCCAGCAGAAAGTCCAGTATATGCGGCATGGTGCCTAGCGGCATCCTGTTGGAGTGGTCCGCAGCCAGCACTGTGCACACGTTGACAGCGAAGTCCTGCTCGTTGGGCATGGGCGAGAGGAGCGAGAGGGCCAGGCGCTCTGACGGTCCGGCGACACGTGTCTGAGCCGCGCGGAGGGGCTCCCCTGATGCTGCAAAATGAGTTTATAGTTTAGTGATATACGGCAGGCTAAATATATTGTAAAATAGAAGTGTAAAAAAAACAGACCAATATTTTATTTTATACATTATTATTTTTTACAGTTTTGTATGTTGGTGCGAACTACAATTCTTGATATATCTATATAACAATCCGTTTGAATACTCAGAAATGTTTATGAAAACAACAAGGAACCACTGAGTGTCGTTTCCTCCTAGAAAGGGCTAATATTATATTAGTTCTGTAAATTTACACCGTAGCATTTAAATCTGAAATTGTTGTCTTATCTTAAATTTTTGCTGTATCACTGTACACCTACTATTTTATCACTTGTTACCTCAATGAAGAGCGGTGCTTCCCGACACAAGCAATATCAAGCTTAATGGGAAGCTCCATCCACTGTTACCTGTTTACTGTTACCCGTTTTACGTTTAATTTAGTTTAGTTTTTAAGTCGGGGTCTGAAAATCAGCGCCGCAGTTTCACTGTGGCATAATGCTGAGAGGGATCCTATTCAACGCCTTAATGTCTCCTTTTACTTTATATGTATACTTTACCTATTGTTTTTTTCTGTGTGCGTTGAATAAATATTTTCTATTCTATTCTATATAATCAAGTGCTTTTTATGAAATAAAGAATTTTGTATTTGTATTTTGTAATTGTAAAGGAAAAACAAGTGTTTCTAATTATGTGATTACCACCATAAGTACCCATACAGGCCCGTAATTACAGATTTAACATTATAACAACAATCAACCTTAAAAAAACATACCTGTATAGTAAGTGCCCCCGCCATATGGGGTTCTTGGAGTATCCCTCCCTCGACCTCTGGTGGACCTGAGGTCCTCATCCATGTCATTGTCGTCATCTCTACTTGGCGGACCTTTTGCTTTTTCATACCTACAATAAAAAATAAAGTCAGCCCAACCATTGAGATCTAGGCAGAACAATGATAGCTGAATTTTGCTGGATTTAATAGTCGAGGTATGTAAAGATTTGTCAAATATTATTTTAAATATGGCTTTCACATCTGCAAACTGTGAGCAAGGAGTATTTTAGAACATCGACAATGTAGGTACTTACAGTTTGCAGGAGGATTAATTGATATGCACCATAACAGTGTCAAACCCTTTCATACCGCAAGTGTATTAAAAAGGAAAGTCTGGTTTTAGTTTTAGAGTTCTTAAATTGCATGAAAGCTGTACACTAAGGTTAAGACAGATTTTAACAAGTCCACTGTGGTATTAGGTTGAAAGAGACTAAAATTTGCACTCAGATATTTATGAGCTGTTTTAAAACTTAGTGAAATGATGATTAACTTACTTTTCTAGGTACATTCCATATATTCTTCGCAGCAATGTTGACCCATTAATACAAGGGTGCGGCAACCGCAGTGGACGCAGAAACGAATCCCAGACATCATAGAAGTTAACCTGTTTAGAGAGTTAAATATAAAGTTATTTCTCATTTTCGCAATATCTAGAAATTAATGTTCTGCAATTTGCCATTATATTTTAATAGTTATTGATATGGCAAATGTAATTTACATTCCATATGGAATTTAATCCCTGGCATTGCAAAAGACAAAGCATATTGTATAATTCTTTTTCAAATATATATTTTGTTTATTTACCAAATCTTTAGTTATTTAAGAATAACTACAAACTAATACTTGCCTTGCTAAGACCTCCTCTCTGTTGTACTAACGTGTAGAATAGATATAAATCGATGTCAATGCTGTTTACTGAAGGGATTTTATATGGTATGCTAAAATAATAAAATTTAGGTTATATACCAACACTGAATAATAATATTAACATAAATAGCAAAAAATATAGTTAAAAAGTAGATAACATGAACTGGAACGCTATAATTACGGTTTTTACTGCATTTATTCGCGTAATTATCAAAAAATATGTTCTTATTAGCAAGCTAATTACGAAAGCATCATCACAACCGTAATATAAATAAATACAGCTTTTTCGAAAATGATTACCCTTTGCTGTCGTTAAACTGCTTCAGTTCCTTCAGAAAAGCTTCCTTATCCTTCAGATAGGTGCTAGATTTCGTATTTATTTGTGATTTAGACATTTTTGAGTCTAATCACAGATTATAGGATATGTCTAAAGACAGATAGGAATCAGCCTTGGAACTGACAGTTCATTAGTAGTAGTTCTGGTACGCATGCGAGTACGGAACCGGTAGCGCTAGTGGGCAATAGAATTCAAATAAAAATGGCGAAATGGCGGGGAATTTAAATGTTGACAGCAAATGCTCATAATGAAGTTCATTCTCGAATTGAACGAAGTCAACTTTTTCGCACTCATCGATTATTTTGTAAAAATACATTTCATCGATCAGCACGAATTAGTTAACTTCGATCAATTCGAAAACGAACTTCCATTTGCGCGAGTGATATGCTAAAAATAAAGCATGTTTCAGTCTTCAATAAGTGAAATATGAATACATTTATGTTAAGCTAATGCATTTTAACCCGACTGTTGCAGTGAAACAAACTCTATAAAATAACAAAACACAAACAGTAGAAATTATAAGACTGTATGATATTTAAAATATTTATTTTGCGACCACTGACAGTCTTTTAAAGAAAATCTTATGTATAATATATTGAAACTGAAGGTTAGAGTAACATAAAACTGATTAAGGGCCGATTCGACCAAACTGGAATAAGACTTAATCCGAGATTAGTCCATACAAATTCGTCGTTTAATCTAGGTATAAGACCTTATTCCAGTTTAATCGAATCCGCCCTTAAATTATTAGAAGCAGAACAAACAAGAAAAAACGAACCAGGTGAACATAGGTCAATGAGTTTTTAAAGAAAGTATACATTTAATCAAATCTACGTTTTAATATCAGGAAAGCACAGCAATGTTTTCAATGTTAAATATACAACTATGCTGTTCTGAGCTTGTTTAAATTTGACTAAAATAAGAATTATAATGTCTCGAGAATAAAAACAAACATAAATACAAAACGACGCCACTGGCAATGCCGTTCGCGGTTAGCTCACATTTAACGCGTCGTCGACATGATTTATTTATTGCAGTACATAAGTACAACCCTGTAAAGGCGTGGCAATCTACTTAAAAGCTAAACATCAGTACCTATAAATAATATAATACTTATTCATAATGTTACAATAACAAAATTTCAGAATTTCATTCATTTCATGATAAGAAGAACATAAATAATTTAGTTATTTATTTTATTAATTTAAAAAATAGAACTGGTCATTAAGTGAAGAGCCCCTTTAATAGTGGCAACCATATAATACATGGTAAATAATAGACCCTGTTTAATAAATAGCTATTAAACAGTGACTAATTTAAAGTCTAGTCCTATAACTGCATAAACCAACAATTATTGTGGATTTTCTTTCTTAACAAGAAGACATTATTAACATTTGGGAACTTGTACGTAAAAGCATCAACGATCCTTAATGGAGACTAAAGTAGGTGTGCCGTTTACATTTTATTTGGTTTTAGAAATGTGGTTTAATGTTTAATGCATTATGATTAATTTATGCAATGAAATACATAACTAGTACAGTAAATCAGTATAATTTACCTACCAAGCAAAAGGTCGGGTATCCGCTAGTTTTGTATTAGATCCATAGGTATCTCGGCCATGCCCAAAACAAACAGATCCAAAAATGGCAGATCAACCTTTCGCAAGGTAAAATGTATAATTTTACTGAACTAATTATCGTCCTTGTATTTTTACCATTCAATGCATGAACATTATATTGTTAACATTAACACAGGTTTTAGGTTTCACTTAAATTCTTAATTTACATTTCCAGAACAACGTAAGACCGATATTAATAATAATACAATAAATTTAAGCCGTAAAACTGGCAAGATCAGTAAAGGGCAGCCGTATATGCGGTGATTTAATTATATACTTAAGTGGTCACATAAAATTCTCGATTTTTTTATTGGTATTTACAATTGTGTCGACACATATCAAAAGTGGCAAAATCCACTTTTAATTATTTTTGAGTTGTTAATGCTATCGGATAAATAATAAATTTATCTTTATTATATATAACACAGAAAATCATATATCTTTGTAAATTTTGAATAAAACTAAATTAAAGTACAGGTAATTTTTCACACTTGGTTAAATCCATCTTGTCGTTCAAATCAAAAGTAGTTAAATCCATTTGAACTAATCAGAAGGCATAATTGTCCCAAGATGGCTGTCAGTTTACTTCGAATATCCAGTACAATTATTTCAAACATAGTTTAATCTTAGTTCACATGTTTTTTCAAACTTGGCCAAATACGAGACAGGTAAATCAAACCTGGTTAAATCCAAATTTAAAATCCATTTTTTACGCAATATCCATCTTCTACAATGAAAATTTAATAGGCTTTTGATTTTTTAGGTAGTCCATCATATTAAAATACTGTTAAAAGCATCCTAGTAATAAAATCAGGATCAGAAACGGTTTTTCACGATTATCTCAAAATAAAGTTCGATTGAGTTAGCCACGTTTGATATGTATCGACACAATTTACTTTAGATCATTCACTAAAGTCTAAACTAATGTACAATTAATCTTTGTTATAAACAAACCTTATATTTAATAAAGATTTAAAAACTAAAGTGCTTACGCGTCCATACAAAATTTTACAACTTTGTATGAACTTCAAACATTTATTTCTTCAAATTCTTATAAATGAAAGCTTCGTTTTAACAGAAATTGATTGTACATAATTTTAAACCTTACTTTATGTACTAAAAACTCCAGCATCACCAGCAACCTGACCACCTATGTATACCATAAAGATCTAGTCTGCTACTTTAATCATACACTATAAATACATAATACAAAAATAGATAATTCATATTAGATTTCTAATGTCAGATTTCTCTGGTATTAAAGGAAGTATTAAACAACGATTTGAGTGTATAGAATCAGCTTAATCTATACTTAAATATTTCATGTCTAATTCCATTTTATTTTTTACACTGTGTTGTCTCTACTTCTGAGTCTATTGCCTATATTAGTGTCAGAAAATGGTGGATTTTTTTATCCACATTTTGTCACGCAATAAACGCAGCCGTATTAGGCCCCCTGGGGTTAAATATACGTGCAATCGGGCCTTAGTTGCATCAACTTTCTACAACTCCAAGAGGCAACGAGTCATAAGCATTTTTATAGTCAATCCAAGCAGCCGAAAGGGCCATCTTGCTTAGCCTGGCTTGCTGGCAACTGGTCATGTCTAAGAGGAGGAGCTCGTTAGTACCGCGGGACCCAACCTTACATTCATTTTGAGCAGAGGCCGAAACGTTGTTCCGTGATACTACCGGACTTGTGGACCAGGAAGGTGACAACAGGGGCCCGTTTCTTGAAAAGTATTAGTGTGATAATATTAGTGTTTTGTCTCATTTTGTATTTATATTTAGAACACTAATATTATTAGACTAATAAGCTTTGAGAAATGGGACCCAGTTGTTAGTAAAAGTGGCAAGGAATCGATCACAAGGACATTCTGAAGTTGCGCTGCTAAACACTCAAGTGAGGCTTTGAACCATTTAATTCAAAAGTTGTGCAACCCGTCCAGCCCAGAACTTTTCTAGTTCTAAGCCATTCGAATTGCACAATACGTCTTAGGGGCAGATATTATGATTATAGGCCCCACGGGCTTAATAGCCTCACAGGCACGTTCAATAGCACGCATCCAGTCTCATTCTATGTGCACGACAGGACCAACCAGGTGTGGTGCTGTACAGCGCGACAACGGAAGTTTTTTCTATTTCCTTTGCGGTACATATTCATGAAAAAAACCCTACTTTTATGTACTTTTAGTTTTAAGAATTGTACTTTAATAGTTTCAACCTTCCGACATAGTGAAGCGGTCGTGCTAGGTAGATGCTTCCTGGCACGACCTCGCGAGCTTTAAAAACCCAAGATGAATTGTAATGAGCACAAATTCTAGAAAATAAATGTACTCAAATGTTACCCTCGATAGCACATCGATTGTGACAGTTGCAGCGCAATTCGACTTTGAACGCGGCCTAACCTTAGGTTTTTTTTCAGTGCAACAGTGCAACTGCCACAATGGATGTGCTATCAAGGGTACGCGATTTGAGTACATTTATTTTCTATCATTTGTACCCATTACAATTCATCTCAGTTTTTTAAATCTGGTCGTGCCTGGAAGCATCTACCTAGCTCGACCACATCACTATGTCGGAACGTCGAAACTATAAAAGTACAATACTTGAAACCAAAAGTACATAAAAGTACGTTTTAAAAAAATAACTTCCGTGGTCGAGCTATACAGTACCACACCCGACCAGATTCTGCGCCAGAAATTATTCATAGTAGCAGAATCCGGTACATGTCACACCTCTCATTTTCGGTAATATGAATTGGCCGTCTGTAATCTTCACTAAGATGAAGATCTTTTTTTAATATCAAACAAAATGTAATCGTAAAACTGCCTCGTTCTTCAAACAGCACAGTGAGTGAGTGAGTGGTTAAGGTAAGGTCCGGTAAGTCTTAACACAGAAAAAAAGATGGCAAAGTAGATAACAGACGGCTAAATCATATTTCCTCTGATCGCTTTGGAAGAGGCGATTGTGCTGATATCTATCCACACCTAAAGATTACTTTCCATCAATCAGGTAACCCGTATGCTAGTTTACCTCTCTCTCTTATGAAAAAAAAACTTTCTCTATAGCGACGAATACGGCTTGCCCACCTTAAACCTACGATTTTTAAAGTTAAACACTAATTAAAACTAGTTTTAAATTATTTCAACGTGCTGGGCTGGCCACTTGCGGAGTCACTCGCATCCATCGATTCTGAAATGAGACAAAAACGTCGACTTAGATTTACTTATACAAAACACATTTATATAACACTAGAGGACGCCCGCGACTTCGTACGCGTAGAATTAGTTTCCCGCTACTCTCCAAATTTCTTCCTGTTGGGGATCGATTTTCGGAAAATCCTTTCTTAGTGCTCACTTACATCATGAAAGGAACCCCTATACCAAATTTCAAGTTTCTAGGTACAGTAGTTTCGGCTTTGCGTTGATCTATAAGTCAGTCAGGTTTGCCTTTTATATATATAGAAGATATCACTTTTTTGCAAACCTATTGGCAAACTCAGTGGGCCAATTTTCGCATGGAAACGAATGAGCGAGACCTTATATCGACCAATTAAAAATATACCTACTTTTACAGAAAATAACTAAATTGTGGCGTTTGTACCTTGTTAATTTAAGC
The DNA here is from genome assembly GCA_948252455.1 of Acleris cristana. Taxonomy (NCBI): domain Eukaryota; kingdom Metazoa; phylum Arthropoda; class Insecta; order Lepidoptera; family Tortricidae; genus Acleris; species Acleris cristana. Next base: position 10,100,738 of record OX411790.1, read on the forward strand.
TCTATGTTTAAACTGAGACGCTCAAAATTTCTTACAAAAGTATCCATACTAAAACATAGTATAGGTAAATAAAAGATAGATACCATTAACCAAAGGTTCCTTAAATTGATCCCTTTAAGGGGGGGGGGGCTTATCCATTTGGATAATTTCGCCTTTGTACATACCTTTTGTGTTTCTGTTTCTATTTGATTTGTTATTTTCTGTTTGTACAATAAAGAGTTTACATACATACATACCATTAATGTTATTTATAGTCGGTAAAAGGTATTCATTGCTGGGCCTGGCGATCTTCTCATAGTGTATACTCGCTGTCACTGGTTACCCCTAAAAAAAGGAAATAAATATAGTTCCTTAATATGTTTATCTTGCAAAATTTCATCACGAACATTAAAGTCGTTATTTTGTCCCATTCGGGGTCATGCTCCAGTTATCCTGTGCAACAGGCAAGATAATAATGTTATTCTAATACATTGCGATTAAAAGTGCGCGACAAATACAATGACTGGCGGACAGCACAGGTTTAATAGCAAGGCTCTGTTCGTATGAAACGTACCATTTTGTATGAAAACCTAAAAATAAGCAGGTTTAAAATGCGTTTTATACTAACTTTTTTAATAAACAATTTATATTTCGTACCAGTCGTACATCAACAACTACCAGACTTTGTTATTCGTATTCTAGAATAAGAACACATCGGGTCCTAAAGGAACTGCCAGTGATGTATAACAAGTACCTATGCCTGACTGTTATTGTCTTTAGATAGAGGATGAAAAAGTGATGGAAGTAGTGTTTACTTTAATTAATTGATCAAAAAGGTTGAATATATGTATTCATAATCGCCATCGATTTGTGTTCAAGTCTGTATCATAATAAAAGATTTTTTTACAAATAAAAATCTCATATTATCTTATATAAAAAAACATATACATTCACCCAAATACATTCATAATTATCAACTATTGAGTTAGCAGTAGCTAGTTTATTATATCATAATTATATAAAAATTAAACAAAGATATTATATAAGTTAGACAGAGACCATGAATTTAACTAATGCATCACTGACATAAGTTCTTCGGTCTCCCAGTAGTCAAAGCACATGAGCCATTTCGTTAGCAGAAGCCTAGACGGAGGTCTGGTTAAAGTATTGACCTTGCCGAATGCCGTTACAGCTCGAGGGGGAAGGAAGTATAATAACAGCGAATAATATGATTTCTAGTACTACTTACTTAGTCCCGCTAAGAATTTCTTAGTTGCACATAGGTACTCATTTACTCAACGGTTGGGTGCAGTTAACAACCTCGTTTTCTCTATCTGTGAAAAATAAATGAAACTATTCATGAAGATGGCCAAACCATAACACAAACTTTCACCCATTTCGACCTAAAATCGTTTGTCAGTTTCGTTGAACCATTAAAATGAGCCGGATGCACATAAAAAAAACCGCCACTAACAAATTTCTACTTTGCTAAAATATTAACTAGTGGAGAACTAGTCAAGTTATTTTTTATTTTTTTGCTCCTGATTAATTGTTTAAAAGGCTAGGTAAGTCATATTTAACAGTAGTAGGTCACATTAAGAGTAATCCTAAGGAGCGTCGGTGGCCTAGTCGCTTACTACGGTGGTGACTCGGTTGTGATGGAAAGGTACGTTCAAACCGTAGCGGTGGACATGCCATGTACACACGAATTTTTCCTACTAAATACATTGTACGATGCTATTTACTTACAGTAAACCTGCAAATACGGACAGCTGACTGTGTAAGAGGGGTAATTGCACCAAGGATCCTACAGGATCCAAGAGTATTCAATAAGGCTCTCATATGCATACAAGAAGATACTAAAGGCAAAGTGATATTAAATTATCATTTACAATAGGAACCTATTTACATTACCAAGTTATTGCAAATTTTCTATTAAATTACTCTACTGAGAAATAAATAAATTATTTATTTATTAACTACACTATTATATAATTGTTTTGAACCTTCAGTACTTAGCATTAAAACTTGTTTAGATGCCAGTATGGCCATGCTACACCTGACAACACTTTTTGAACAGTTTCCTCAGCTGAAAAGAATCAAATGAATGGTGACACATGTATTTCAAATGTATGTATGGCATAAAAAGTTTGACGTGAATCGTAGTGTAGGGTGGAATTAAAATATTGACAAGTAGCAACCACCACATCGAGCATTAGATTTCTGAACAAATATAAATACAAATAGAAAGTAAAAAAAATTGGAATGGTATAAAAGAAACCTAGAAAACGGGCTGAACGTATTTCTAAAACGGCATCTTAATACCAATCAACCCTGAAACTGCTGTTGAAGCAAGGGACGCCGGCGTCGCGTGAAAGTCATGTTTGTTTATGTGTGACCATCACATAAAATCAGTGGAATAAGTACTCTACTTTATCGTTATGTTTGACCATGTACTATACTAAATTATAACCATCTAAGAAGAATGAACATATTTAGGACAGTAGTTGGTGCTAATAACAAAGAAGCAAACATACACGCACACGTATCAAACACAGAACCTTTCTTTTTTACCAGATTGCTCAAGAAGAAGGAACACCTTTCTTCATCTACCTATACGTTCCTTCCGGAATTATAAGTACCCTGTATCGTCTTTGGGCTATGACCTATTTCCGAACCAAATTTCACGTCGATTAGTTAAGATATTAAACCGTGTCTTCATGGTTCAACGCGGAACCAACTAACACAATTTCGCTTTTAAAATACTACCTTTTACCCGCGACTCGTTTTGTTCGCTCGTTACAGACATCGTCTCCTACGACCGTGTTTTTACGATACCTCTTCATACTCTTATATTCCGACACTGGCCTAAACGTACGCGCACCTACCACAGATCGAAAGATTAGATAGGGATTAGGTATAAAGTATCTGCTTTCCCACTGTAGTATGACTAAAAATATTTTAGTTGAGTTATCTTATCTAGGGTTCGTCTGGATAACGACCACCATCTTATCTTTAATCTACAGAAAAGCATCAGTGTTCATACTGCTCTTCTTTAACCTGAAATTTCGTTTCTTGTTGATAATTTTTTATAATTTAGAAAGCCATTTTTAAAAGCTAACATAAGTTTTATTACAAACTAGCCGACCCGCCAAACTTAGTACCGCCTCAGAATGTTTTTCTCGTTTTTTTTTCCTACGTTATTTTCTGCTATTTGGGGCAGAGACAAATCCAACAAATCAAAGATCATAAAAATCGGTGCAGCCATTCTTGAGTTATAAATGGTGTAAACTAACCCGACTTTGTTTTATATTATATATATAGATTATTTAACAAACAAATTACTTATTTTTAAAGTAACTTTTGATAAAAAATTAAGACGTTCTAGAGATATATCTTTTTTAAACCTTGAAAGTTAAGGGTCCCGTCCTTCCTGATCGCTAATTCACTATCACTATCTTAGCCTTTAACCTACCGCCAAGCGGCATTGTTCGCATTGTTGTATTCCGGTGTGGGGGTTGTGAGGACCACCGGTGTAATAGCATTGAGGCTTTCTATTATAGTCCTTAGGTTTGGCAACGCATTTTCCATCTTATGATTGCAGTCCTGTGTGCTCGTTTGCCTTCCCTATGACATAATTAAAAAACAAAAAACCGCCTTCAAAAATATGATCATAATAAGCTTATGTAGTCCCACTTCTTAGTTGATATATGAAACTTTAAGACATTTCAAGCTCGCCGCAAGCAACGCCGCGGGAAAATCATAGTCATTTTAAAACAATTAAATGTGCTTCGTTGTAGTCGCTCAACTATCTTAATCGAGATATCTTATCGCCACCCTTGAAATCGGTAACGTTGAGGAGTTCCGGTTGCCATCTGTGGTCTTCATCATCAGTTCCGCTTCACCAAGTGACACTTTCTGAATGCAAATGCTACACTTATTACTAAAAATACTAAAATCGCTATATGTTTGCATACAATATTTGAGGAGTTCCCTCAATTCCTCACTGATCCCTTCATCAGATTCAGATTTTCTGACAATGGGACCACCTCGGAAGTATACTCTATCAAACCAAAAAAGAATTTTTAAAATCGGTCCACAATTGACGGAGTAATCGGTGAACATAAAAAAAAAAAAAAAAACATACAGTGGAACGTATAACCTCCTCCTTTTTTGAAGTCGGTTAAAAAACAAGTTAATGGCTTCAAAAAATTCATTTCTAAAATATGCTTGGCAAATAAGACAGTTGTAAAACGAAAATACGGACTCGCAGCAATAGGTTACCAATAGGTTATCAGTGTTCGCATTGTTGTGTTCTGGAGTGTGGATAAGAAAATGGTGACCAGTGAAATGACTAGCATAGAAATATTCCATTTTAGTCCTCAGGGTTAGCAAAACACTGTAATTTTGAGATCGCAAATGTCTTTGGCGCTTAGATCCCACTTGCAATTAAAATGAAATGTGCACTCGTTTGCCTTCTTAATTAAACCGCTGAATTAATTTGAATGAATTTTGGTATATAGGATATCTCTACTGTGAAAGCGTAACAAACAAACAAACCAATATTAGCAGTTATGGATAAACCAAAATTAGAATATTGCTAGTTTATTTTGACATGAATATACTGAAAGTCAAAATTAAGGTGGTAGGTATGTATATATGAATTAGGAAATAGTAACTCCATGGTTTTTAGTACCAAGGTGTGCTACCAAATGTTCTAGCCCTATACAGAATATTAATCACTTATTGGACTCTTTTTTATAGTCAAGACAGTTGGGAAGATGTTTCAGTAACATTTGTTTGTTACTTTGTCCACTTTTTCCATTGTGTGGTTCATCAATTCATCATCATCATCATGTCAGCGAAGATGGTCCATAATATGTACGTGGACATGGATGCTAGTCATAGGCTTTCACATTTATAGAATCATAGCCTTTACCTACATCTTGGTTTGAGTAGTAGTTATTTATTGATGCTATTCTATCGAGAACAGTTTAATTTTGTGGTTTAAAGAGTTTCCTACTCCATCTCCAAGCACTACTTATCTCTAAACCATAATTTAATTCACATCATTTGGTTGAGGTGTGGAGGCGTGAACAATAAGCCGCGACGACGACGCGCTGGCCTAGTTGGTAGTGACCCTGCTTACGAAGCTAGCGGTCCTGGGTTCAAATCCCGGTAAGGGAAGATATTTGTGTGATGAGCGCGAATATTTTTTCCTGAGTCTTGGATGTTTTCTATGTATTTAAGTATATATTTCTCTATATAAGTATTTATATCGTTGTCTGGTATCTACCCATAGTACAAGCCTAGAGCTTAGTTTGGGACTAGGTCAATTGGTGTGACATTGTCCCCTGATATTTATTTATTTATTTATACAGATAAACATACTTTCTATTTATTTTTCTTTTAAAAGATTTTTGGCTGATATAAAATTATAATTTATCATTTTTATCTTCTTGATTTAAACCAGTTGTATTTGCAGTAAATAGGAATACTATTGACACCATTTCTGTTACTGGATAAATTCTATTATAAAAAACCGGGCAAGAGCATGTTTGACCACGCTCAATGTAGGGTTCCGAAGTCGTTACTATAGAAAAATTATCTCAAAAAACCTGACAAGTACGCGTCAGACTCGCGCACGTAGGGTTACCTACCATTTTCTATACACATTAGCAAAAAACGGCAAAAACATCAAGTTTGTTGTATGGGATGGGGGCCCCTTAAATATTTATTTTATTCTGTTTTAGTATTTGTTGTCATAGCGGCAACAGAAATACAACTTCTGTGAAAATTTTAACTGTCTAACTATCTGGGTTCGTGAGATGCAGCCTGGTGACAGACAGACAGACGGACAGACGGACAGCAGAGTCTTAGTAATAGGGTCCCGTTTTTACCCTTTGGGTACGGAACCCTAAAAACGACAAGTATGAACTAATTCACTATTTGAAAAAATATTTGGTGGTCTTAGATGATTTTAGAGTAGGAATAAAAACTTTAGTTGCCTGTATCTCAGGAACCTTACTACATTTTTTCAGGATTTTTACTACTTTGTTGGCGAGACTAATAATGTATATTCATGCCAAATAACAGCTTTCTAGCTTAGAGTCTCTGAGCTAAGCTGCGGACGGACGGACGGACAGACGGACGGACATGGCTTAACTATAAGGGTTTCTCCTATTTTGACTATGGAAACCTAAAAGTCTCAAATTGTGTTAATTTAAAAAAAAAAACCCCGGCTGCAATATAAATATCAACGGAAAAGCGATAAATAAGCTCGCGCGAACGAACTAATGGTCCAATGTTATTTTTTTGCAGAAATACGTTTTGTACTTCATTGCTTTTCCCCTCAGATACTTGTCCCCGTCTGCAATACCTTTACTGCATTCAAGTTTTATATTTATACTAGCTTTTGCCCGCGACTCCGTCCGCGTAGAAGTCGTTTATCGCTGCTCCCTCGGGATCTGTCTAATTTTCCGGGATAAAAAGTAGCCTATGTCCCTCCCCGGAACTCAAGCTATCTCCATACCAAATTTCATCTAAATCGGTTCAGCTCTTTAAGCGTGAAGAGGTAACAGACAGACAGACGAGACAGACAGACAGACACACTTTCACATTTATAATATTAGTATGGATAATAGTGAAAATTGTATAATTTGCTAATGAGGTATCTTACAAAAAATAATCCCATGTTGCATTATAAGTACATGGCTCTTACAATATTCTCTACGTTATAAATAGAAAGAAGGAAGATAGAAAGAAAGAAAGTCGTTCAAAACACAAAACAGTAATAATAAAACGAAATACAGTGGGAAATTAATTTAGGATACTAAAAACTTGAAACTAATTTATAATGCGCCAAATTGGGTGCCACTCAGCATAGTGTCTAGGGCATGCAATTCCGGAATTGCATGCCCTAATAGTGTCAGACATAGGTGCCGTCACGCTGATTTTCAGGACATCCAGACAAGGAGAAAAAATGGGCTTGCTTTTCGCTTTTCACATTTAACATTTACCTAAAACCTTTTTGATTTGCCTGTCAAAGTTATAAAATCAAAGTAATAAGCAATTATTAGGTTACATTTGAGACCCACAATAAAAACCGGCCAAGTGCGAGTTGAACTCGCGTGGAGAGGGTTCCGTACAGACGTTTTTTTGTTGATAGAATTCTTATAGGTTTTCCTGTAATCTAAAAGCAATGAACTATATTTTATATATTTTTTCAAAATTTTAGCCTTTCTAGTTTCGGAGATCAGCTGGGAATGGTCGATTTTCGTCTTCTTTCATGAATAAAATCAAAACTATTTATTTTACAACAATAACAAAAATATATTTGAGATCTTCATATCGAGCCCTTTCATTTGATATACAACACAATAAGGTTTGCAAAACATTTTTAATTTAATTTCTTAATTTGTACCCCGAAAATGACCCTTATTTTAAAAAAATATTTATTTACTTTGCACATCTGTGTTTGGGTCATCAATTTACATATGTTTACCATTTTTCAACTCAATCGGTCCAGTACTTTCGGAACAAATTTGCTGTGACAGACAGACGCATGAGCGCTATAAGGGTTCTGTTTTTAATTTTTGAAAAGAAAGAGACATACATACATAAGCTCGAAAAACATAACCCTCCATCAGGCAGTCAGGTAAAAACTAGTCATTGTCTTACCTAAAAAAGCAGCAGCATCACATACTTGCGCAGGGCCCAAATTTCACTGATCTTGTCATGATACTTAAATGATTCACCCCAGTTTCAGCCAGTCTATGATCATTGTAGATTGCAGCAGCATCATTCCAGCTCAAAATACAGCTCCTAAAAAAATTAAACAATAAATCATCAAAGAAACTTCGTCAATTTGTCAATAGAACTTGCATACTATGTAAACAAAACCAAACAAACCAATTCACCATGATTACTTGATAAAATAATAACATACTTTTAAATATCAAGTGAGGTCTTTGCAAGGATTAATACACTAAATCATTATTTTCATATTAAGTTTAAGATGAAATAACTATTCATTATACTTTATTAATTTACATTATACAGTACTAATTTGTTTACATAGTTTGCCAGTTCTATTGACGGCGACCTTACAGGACCTCACTGGCATAGTTCAGTATCCTATGTCTGTCTGAGCACTATCCTATACCAAATTTCACATCAGTTGGATGAGGTGTAGGACCATTACAGCGGGACAAACAAACAAACATTCTCTCCATTTATGTATTTAGTTTTGAGTTTTTTACTTTTATAAAGTAACATTGGTTTGGCTCTCGAATCTCTCTCTATTATATAATTTAGCATTTACAGTAGGTGCTCCGTAATCCGTCACAGGTAATTTTCCCCCTATGCCAGATTGTTGGAACTGCCGGATTATTGGATTTGTATGGGAAATTTGTAACCCGATCCCGGAGATAGAGATAGAGATTGGCTTGTGCAAATGCTCTGTAATCCAGCATTCGGCTATGTAAACTGCCAGATTATAAAGCAGGTCACCTGAGTTGCTAACTGCCAGATTACTGAGCATGTCGGATTTGCTAGCGCCGGATTACCAAGCGCCTACCTGTACCTTCTTGATTCAAACTAGATGAATCTGCAGTAACTGGAATACTATTGTCACCATTTCTGGATAAAATCTACATCTGCACTAATATTATAAAGGGAAAAGATAAGTATTTTAGTATGTTTGTTACGAAATATGTTAAAAACTACTTGACTGATTTCAAAAATTCTTTCACCATTAAAATGCTACATTACCTAGGAAAAATTTCTGCATCATACAAAAGCACGGGCCCAAATGATGATGTTGCCCTAATACATGAATGGTTCTTCCCAGTTTCAGCTAGGCTTTGATAATTGTCGATGACAGCAGTATGGTTTCCATCTCAAAATGTACCTAAAAATTTAAAAGAAAATAAATCAGCTAAGGAACTAAAACCTACTAAAGGCCTCATGTTAGAATTTGCTACGAGACCCGCCCTTACATCAGTTAAAATATATCAAACTAAACCATAGAACAGGATGGAAAGAGGAACAGATGAATTGAATACCTACCTAACATATACAGCGGTGGTCAAATAATTAGAGACGCTTGCGTTTTTCCCATACAGTTGTCTATAAATATGTCAATTCCATTTTGACAACCATATCCATTATTATATTTTTCCATTAATAGGAGTGTAGGTCCATCCGGATCACTACCACCATCTAATTAATCCTATATCCTCCTGCAAACAGGAGTGGTTGCAGTGTAGGGATGAAATGACTAGCATCAAGACATATCCAATCTTAGTCCTCATTTACAGGAAAGGTTGTATAGGTACGCGTAGTAGTACGTAGTACAAAACGCAAATTGTAGAATTACAGGGCAGGGAGTTCAAAATTGTGCTTCGTAAGTAAGTACATAATGTGAATTAATGTGTATGCCTAAAACTGTTCACCCGTCCTACAAGTTAAAAGAGTCCTGGTATACGACTTGAATAAAGTACAACAAAGAAGAAGAATATACTTACCCATTATATACTCGAGCCCAAATATTTTTTTGGAATTTTGCTCTGAAACGTAACGCGTGGTTTGCTGGAGACGCCATCATATCTTTCTTCTAGCTTTAGTTTTTTAGTTTAAGTATCACTTGCGGTGCACTTGGAATTTTATACTAACAACTTTGTGTATTAAAATACATGGCATTAAAATAATTAAATGGAAATGAAAAATTCAATTTGTAAACAAGAATAACTGTTAACGGCAAAAAAACAAGTGAAATGAATGATGACTTCACTGAGTAACCAAATAAAGCTGGCATGTAATTTATGCACATATTTGAACTAATAAATACATTTATAAATTAAAATGGTTTTGGTAAATGAATACGTTAATTTAATAACATTAAAATAAAAAGAAACTATTTATTATTTAGTTATTTGTGTTACGTAAGTCATTTCAAATTGTCCTATCATTCAATTGAATGGACGCTTTATGCAAACAGCTATACGGACCCGACAAAGCTGTCAAAGACTATCGGCGGAGAGTGAATGAGGCAGATTCCGACCCGTGAGTCTAATAATAGCGGTACACAGAACCAGCTTCTATCATCCACAAAAACACAGTACACAGCCACGCAGACGGTGAAAAAAGGTGATCTTGTCACATATTAACTAAATGTGTCTAAAATAACAAGAAAGTAATTCAAAATACAAGAAAACTCCAAAATCCTGATACAAGCAAAACGATCCCGTTCGTTAACAACGTTTGACAGAAAAGTTAGGGTGCGTACACAACACGCTTTCAATCAATCATGGTTCAATCAAGACGTACGTGGGCTGTGGTCGTGGTACGTAGACGTAAACGTGGTAAATAAAATCACGAATCGGGCAAAATTCGATGCGATAAATTGATGCGCGGAGTTATCAAGTTACTCCACATAACCACCTTGCCCCCTCTCGTAAAAGGTATGCGTAAAAGCTAAAAGCTTTATCCCAACGTGAAAAAAAGGAACCCCCCGTGCCGATGGTGATGGATACTTAGATACAGAAAATACTACTAGAATTCTCATGTTATTATTATATATATTTTCCCTCAGCGTGCACGTATGCGCGTGCGTGTGTTCGTGAAAAGTTTATTTTATTTTGATATACCGATGCAATGACACGCCTGTCTCCCAATGGGGTAGGCAGAGACTATGAAAAGCACCGGTCTAAACATACAACTTTCGCTTCCTCTACATTCATCAATCTCTTCATGCACGTACGTCGGTTTCGGGTGCTTTTCATTTGGCCCTTTTTCAGTACATCGCGAATCCGCTCACTCTCGTTCGCCATATCTCTTTCGTAACTCTTCTTTCATCCATCCTTTCTAAATGACCAAACAAACATAATTATCCTTTTCGATTTTAGTCACTACATCTTCTTTCATTCCACATCGTTCTCGAATCTCGCTATTTATTAGTCTATCTATCATCCTAACTCCACACATACTTCTTAGAGCTCTCATTTCAACTGCATTAATCCTGCCAAACAATATGACTTGTAAAATTTTATTTTTGACGATAAAGATTGGAATTCAAAATATATCGATATGGACTACTGTGTACAAAGCCTAATAATAGAAGCGCTGTGGTTGCCACTTGCAATATTTAATACGTTTTATTTCTTCATATGTTCTAAAGTAATACCTATATTGTGTGCGCTTATGTAAATTTATAAGAAAAAAAGCCATCGATGAAATTCAATTTATTCTTGTAATGTAAAAAACAAATTATTTTAATATAATAAAATGTAAATGCGTTATACCTGCAATAAAACTCAACAACTGTCATGAGACGAAATCTATTTTGAGGTTACAGAAACGTCATTCATTGCGGTATGAGCTTTGAGGTTAGGTTTAAACGTTGTGTTTGTTTATAAACTTGAATGAAATATCTTTAAAATGGTGAAAAAGAAGATAGACAACCGTATAAGGGTTATGATAGAAAATGGAGTGAAGCTGGGTCACCGTACTATGTTCCTGTTGGTCGGAGATAAGGGCAGAGACCAAGTTAGTTCATGTTGCAAAAAGTTTTAATAGTTTCATGCATGCACACTTAAGAAATTATCTTGGTATATTTTTGGGAAGGTTTTTATCGGTGATAATGTTACTTTGAAACTCATATTCCTTCCTCGCCTGCCTAATGTTTATAATGAAACTCTTGTCTTTATTGCATTTTAATGGTTTTCTGAGGATCAGCTCCCTTAGTATTGTTCGCCATTATGTTCTTGTTGTTTTAGATGGCTTGTCCAGTGGTTTTCTATATATGTTAAAATACAGTCATCAACTCCTCATGTGCTTAGTGAGAGATCAAGTTCAAATTATGGAGCTCGTCTTGTATATTGTTGTTCGGTATATGAAGGGTTAAACCTCCTTTTAACCCTTTTTGATTGATTCTGTATAAGTTGAATTTCAAATGATCCCTTATACCTAAAACCCTATCTTTATAAAATTTAATAGTTTATGCTTACATTGTTTTTAAAATTTTAGGTGCCCATTTTGTATGATATACTGGTTAAATCCACCGTGAAATCACGACCTACAGTTCTCTGGTGCTATAAAAACAAGGATGAAGCTATCAGCAAGTAAGTGCTTACATTACTTGGTTTATGTATGTCAATAGTTATTATTGTATTATTTTAAAATGAGATTTATTGCCCTGCAGAATTTACTTTAAGACAATGTTCAATACACAAAGTCTTTTTCTGCTAATAAATTTTATGTACAATATACTTATGTACAACCGTGACCCACCATAGAACTGTGTCACAGTGATATTTTGTTTGACCATACATGGAATTTGATTTTAAATGTCACTATATGGTCACGGTGGGAGAGGATTTCAATTTGCTATGTGTACATTAATTGCAACATTAAGTTAGGTTAGGTTAGGTTTCATGGATTGAAAATACCATAACTCTGATTAAGTTCCTTAAATAACCTGTATTTTAGTCATGGCCGTAAACGAGCTAAGAAAATTGCGGCAGGAAAGCTGGAAGTATCAGAAGAATCACTGTTTGATGCATTCAGAGTGGCAACCACAATACATGGACGGTATTACTCAGAAAGTCATGCTATGCTTGGTCAAACTTACGGCGTGTGCGTGTTACAGGTAAGCTAAAAAAAAATGTGAAAATCAGTGACAATAATACCATATTCTTTTTAGAATCAATTTTTATTTCATGTTTCTTAAGATAATTTAATTATAATTTAACAATAGGACAAACCTTGAAATCAATTCCCTTTACTGTAGTCAAAATTTAAATTTGCTTTTGCTTCTCAAATTTAGCTTTTTTACCAGTCACCATGCATGTTAAGCAGCATGCTGGTTGGGTGATTTCAACATATTTATTCCTTCAGTGCCAGCAACAATCCTCTTTACCTATAATTTTACCATCTTTTTAATCCAGGACTTTGAAGCGCTCACTCCCAACTTGATGGCGCGCACAATAGAAACAGTGGAAGGTGGTGGGCTCATCATTTTTCTTCTCAAGACCATGGATTCTTTAAGGCAATTACATTCCATCACTATGGATGTCCACTCAAGGTACCAATTTTTTTTACTTTCAAATTTAAACAATGCAATGAAATGCAGCAACTTTAGTTGTCACGATTTTTTTACTATGAAATTATTCTTACATGAAATATATTAGTGAAAAGCATTAAATTTTATGAACAACTAGCACTTGACCGACAAATGGACGACGCCAATATTTGTTTTACAAATAAAAAGACCTAAGTCTAAAGGTGCTTTTCCACCGGCGGCGCGAGGCGAGACGAGGCGGGACGAGAATTGAAATTTGTATTAAGAATCTCGCAACCTCCCCCCGCGCGCGCGGTGGAAATGGGTGTTTTAATACAAATAAAAATTCTCGCGCCGCCTCGTCTCGTCTCGCGCCGCCTGTGGAAAAGCACCTTAACACTTCTCTCCTGTGTCTCTCGTGGTTTGGGGTATTCCCAAACTGAAAATTAATAAAAATGAAATGAATGTAAAACAAAAAACTTATTTTCGTAACTACAGAGTACAATCGGTCAAGTCCTGAGAATATTGTTGTTCTCTTGGTATATTTCGCCAATTTTATAGATATCGTCCTAAAGCTATTCGGTTAATTGTCACAATAGACAGCTTGCAGAAAATGAGGACTTAAAAATAACCCAATCTATCTTGTTCTATGTTAGATTCAAAACGGAAGCCCACGACACAGTAGTGAATAGATTCAACGAGCGGTTCCTCTTGTCTCTGGCCGATAACCCCCGCTGCTTGATTCTGGACGACGCTCTCACAGTGCTGCCGATCTCATCCAAGACGGCCCAAGTGGAACCAGTCAATGTCACGCCAGAGGTATGATCACAATCTATGCTAATATTATAAATGCGAAAGTATCTTTGGTTTGTTACAGCAAATACGCTGTACGTACCAATTTTAATGATATGAAGATGCTGCTTGAACAGTCTACTAAAAAGACCTTACGGATCTAATTACGATGTAATAAGGTGAAAAAGTGGATACATCTTTTAATAGTCGATTGAGAATAGCGTACTTTTCATGCCGTAAAATTTAACAGTTGTGGGGCCTGTTTTATAAAGCTACAATTAATTTACAGGTTACCAAGTTTCCATTTGACACAACCTCGACCAATAATGACGACCAGCCATTTGAGCAGTGTTGCCAGTTTAGACCTGTAAAATTGTTACTTGTAGCTTTATAAAACGTGCCCCTGGAGGTCATAGCGATAAACGATTTCTACTGCAGACGGAGTTGCAAGCAACAGCTGGTCATAATAATAAAAAAATTAACTTGATTTGTTTCTTCTTACGTTTTTATCAAAGGCCAAGATCTCCTTATAAAAATACCTGTGCCAGGGGGACTCGCTATTCTAATAGCATGTTATATGTGCTTATTGCAATAATTTATTTGCTTTAAACACAGTACAATGAAAAAGGGTTGCCCATCCCATGTTTTTATGATCTTATATGTATTCTTCTTCTTATTTTGCAGCGCGTGAACCCAAAGCTGACGGAACTAGTGTCGTCTCTTTCTGACTCCCCACCGGCCGGCCCGCTCGTCGCTCTCTGTCGCACCTACGATCAAGCGACTGCTCTTATAGCTATCATAGACACGCTAGCTTCAAAAACATCCAGGTATATAATATTTAATCATAATGAATAAAATGCAACAATTCGGTGTTTTATACGAATTTTTATTGTGTTAGAGTAGTAATCATGAAGAATGCAAGATTTTGGTATAGAAAGGCATTCAATGTGTCAAATCACCTAATATTTTAAAAAAAAGTCTGTCTGTCTAAGTTTAACATATAACTCTGATCTCTTTACGTATCAGTAACCTTAACAGGTTACCTGGAATAGATTCTTTAAAGAGACAATTTGGGTTGACTGGTAGGGAATGCTATTGAGTATTAAGTCCGCCATTTATAGTTTACTTTGTTTAATGCAATTAAGTTTAAATAAATAAATAAGTTCACCATTATATGTACACTTTTCAAACTTATTAACATTCAATAAGGTTGAAAGTGTACCTCTCTTTCTAGTACACTGTACTTGATAATTGTTTATGCAATCAAATGTTTACATACGCTTTTGGGTTTTGACGACGCGATTAGCCGCGTTGGTAGTGACCCTGCCTACAAAGCTAGCGGTGCTGGGTTCGATTTCCGGTATGGGCAAATATTTGTGTGATGAGCACGAGTATTTGTTCAGTCTTGGATGTTTTCTATGTATTTATTTCTCT
Organism: Acleris cristana; assembly: GCA_948252455.1. Lineage (NCBI taxonomy): Eukaryota > Metazoa > Arthropoda > Insecta > Lepidoptera > Tortricidae > Acleris > Acleris cristana. The sequence goes on from OX411790.1 coordinate 10,116,003, forward strand.
ATAAAAGTATGTTTATCGTTGTCTAGTACCCATAGTACAAGGCTGGAGCTTAGTTTGGGACTAGGTAAATTTGTGAGATATTGTCCCCTCCCCTGATATATATTTTTTTATCTAACAAATCAGTATAAAGTACCTTATCCCCTCCAGGCCTCCGCACTGCCTCACGGCAGCCCGCGGCCGCGGCAAGTCCGCCTGCCTGGGCCTCGCCGTAGCAGCCGCCGTAGCACTCGGCTACGTCAACATCTACGTCACCTCCCCCCACCCCGAGAACCTCATCACGCTGTTCGAGTTCGCGCTCAAGGGGCTCGACGCCTGTCTGTACCAGGAGCACATAGACTACACGATACTGAGGTCTACTAATCCGGAGTTTAAGAAGGCGATCGTTAGGGTTAATGTGGCGAGGAACTCGAGGCAGACTATACAGGTGAGCGATGTTTTTTCTTGATTATAAAGGATGGAGAGTTAGGTTAGGCTAGGTTAGCTTAGGTTAGCAGCTGCCGTAGCTCTCGGTGACGTCAACATCTACGTCACCTCCCCCCACCCCGAGAACCTCATCACGCTGTTCGAGTTCGCGCTCAAGGGGCTCGACGCCTGTCTGTACCAGGAGCACATAGACTACACGATACTAAGGTCCACGAATCCGGAGTTTAAGAAGGCGATCGTTAGGGTTAATGTGGCGAGGAATTCGAGGCAGACTATACAGGTGAGGTTTTTTTTTCTAGTTTATAAAGGGTGAAGAGTTGGGTTAGGCTTTGGTTAGGTTAGGTTAGGTTAGCAGCCGCCGTAGCACTCGGCTACGTCAACATCTACGTCACCTCCCCCCACCCCGAGAACCTCATCACGCTGTTCGAGTTCGCGCTCAAGGGGCTCGACGCCTGTCTTTACCAGGAGCACATAGACTACACGATACTTAGGTCCACGAATCCGGACTTTAAGAAGGCAATCGTTAGGGTTAATGTGGCGAGGAACTCGAGGCAGACTATACAGGTGAGTGATGTTATTTTCTAGATAATAAAGGGTTAGGTTAGGTTAGGTTATGTTAGCAGCCGCCGTAGCCTTCGGTGACGTCAACATCTACGTCACCTCCCCCCACCCCGAGAACAGCATCACGCTGTTTGAATTCGCGCTCAAGGGACTTGACGCCTGTCTGTACCAGGATCACATAGAAAATACAATACTGGGGCCCTAATATGGCTGTGTTTATCGCGTGATAAAGTTTGGTATCCGTCACCTTCTGACACATAATCTCTCGTACTTGACGAGAGTGACGGATGCTTTATCCACATTTGACGCGCGATATAGACGCAGCCATACTAGGCCCGCTGAGGTCCACGAATCTGGAATTTAAGAAGGCGATCGTTAGAGTAAATGTTTCGAGTTGTTAGCAATTTGAGGCAGACTATATACAGGTGAGTGATGTTTTTTCTACTTTATAAAGGGTGGAGGAAAGGTTAAGTGTAAGAAAACTATATTTAAATGTACGGGGGGCGGGCTTCATAATGTACCCTTTCATTTGGTGATGTTTGGACCGGTGCACCTGGCGTTCCATAGTCTCTGCCTACCCTATTGAGAGACAGGCGTGAAGGTATGTATGTATGTATATGTGTTTTTTTTCTAATTTACCCCCCAAAAGCCCCCCCTCATGTTTGAAATTCATTTCCATGTCCGTCCGTGTTTGGGTCACCGATTTACATACTTCTACCATGAAATTTGGTTCGATCAGTCCAGTAGTTTCGGAGCTAATTGGCTGTGACAGACGAACGGTCAAACGGTTGCCTTTTCAATACCATTAAAAAACAATGTATCTTTCGAAACAACTATAATTACTAAAGTTTTATTTGACCAGTACATCACTCCCGACGACCATTCCCTGCTGAGCGCTGCCGACCTGGTCCTGGTAGACGAGGCAGCCGCTATCCCCATCAGCCACGTGTCAGCGGCCGCTACCAAGGCGCCGCTCGCGCTCCTGTCGTCGACAGTGTCTGGGTACGAGGGCACGGGCCGCGCGCTCTCGCTCAAGCTGTTCGCCCTGCTGCAGACCAAGCACGACGCCCCGGCGCCGGTGAGTCACAGCTTGAGGTACTCTAGGTCCCTGTACTATGAGGCAGCCTCATCCCCATCAGCCACGTGTCAGCGGCCGCTACCAAGGCGCCGCTCGCGCTCCTGTCGTCGACAGTGTCTGGGTACGAGGGCACGGGCCGCGCGCTCTCGCTCAAGCTGTTCGCCCTGCTGCAGACCAAGCACGACGCCCCGGCGCCGGTGAGTCACAGCTTGAGGTACTCTAGGTCCCTGTACTATGAGGCAGCCTCATCCCCATCAGCCACGTGTCAGCGGCCGCTACCAAGGCGCCGCTCGCGCTCCTGTCGTCGACAGTGTCTGGGTACGAGGGCACGGGCCGCGCGCTCTCGCTCAAGCTGTTCGCCCTGCTGCAGACCAAGCACGACGCCCCGGCGCCGGTGAGTCACAGCTTGAGGTACTCTAGGTCCCTGTACTATGAGGCAGCCTCATCCCCATCAGCCACGTGTCAGCGGCCGCTACCAAGGCGCCGCTCGCGCTCCTGTCGTCGACAGTGTCTGGGTACGAGGGCACGGGCCGCGCGCTCTCGCTCAAGCTGTTCTCCCTGCTGCAGACCAAGCACGACGCCCCGGCGCCGGTGAGTCACACCTTGAGGTACTCTAGGTCCCTGTACTATGAGGCAGCCTCATCCCCATCAGCCACGTGTCAGCGGCCGCTACCAAGGCGCCGCTCGCGCTCCTGTCGTCGACAGTGTCTGGGTACGAGGGCACGGGCCGCGCGCTCTCGCTCAAGCTGTTCGCCCTGCTGCAGACCAAGCACGACGCCCCGGCGCCGGTGAGTCACAGCTTGAGGTACTCTAGGTCCCTGTACTATGAGGCAGCCTCATCCCCATCAGCCACGTGTCAGCGGCCGCTACCAAGGCGCCGCTCGCGCTCCTGTCGTCGACAGTGTCTGGGTACGAGGGCACGGGCCGCGCGCTCTCGCTCAAGCTGTTCGCCCTGCTGCAGACCAAGCATGACGCCCCGGCGCCGGTGAGTCACAGCTTGAGGTACTCTAGGTCCCTGTACTATGAGGCAGCCTCATCCCCATCAGCCACGTGTCAGCGGCCGCTACCAAGGCGCCGCTCGCGCTCCTGTCGTCGACAGTGTCTGGGTACGAGGGCACGGGCCGCGCGCTCTCGCTCAAGCTGTTCGCCCTGCTGCAGACCAAGCACGACGCCCCGGCGCCGGTGAGTCACAGCTTGAGGTACTCTAGGTCCCTGTACTATGAGGCAGCCTCATCCCCATCAGCCACGTGTCAGCGGCCGCTACCAAGGCGCCGCTCGCGCTCCTGTCGTCGACAGTGTCTGGGTACGAGGGCACGGGCCGCGCGCTCTCGCTCAAGCTGTTCGCCCTGCTGCAGACCAAGCACGACGCCCCGGCCCCGGTGAGTCACAGCTTGAGGTACTCTAGGTCCCTGTACTATGAGGCATGATGTAGACGAGGCGGCTGCCATCCCCGTAAACCGTTTTATTTTGGTGTTGAACATATTAAGCAAAAACTTAACTAAAGTGCTCGGCCGATAAGAAGCCAATCCTGACACATCGTGTTACATGACATGTTGACAGCAGTCAAACATTGCTGTTATTACTATTCCTTCACACGCAACAAATAAGTTTGGCATTGTTTTTCTGCTGTCAACATTATCAATTTCAGAAACTATATGGTTGTGCAATGTGGCAGGTTTGACTTCTTCTTTCTTCTTCTCTTTGTTGCTTTGATAAAATTCTTTGAAGTTCTCCATTGCGTACGCACCCCGCTCTGCTCGCAACGGAAGGCAGGCATAAAAATTACACAAATATAAGGTGTTAAAGCTGAACGCCCCGGTAGCTTAGTTTGTAATCCCTCAGCTAGGACCAAGTCAGCTCTTGTCATCTGTCATATACATCTATTCAGAATAAGGTCTGACTTTTCTGATCCCCAGATAAAATTATCTGACAACTAAAATAATCGGTTTCTTTTCTTTGTCATATGAAAGTAAATAACGAAGCTTTAATTAGGTTTCTCTCCTCCACTCGTTATATCTTGTACCATCATATTATGTACCCATGTTCTTGTAAATAAATAATTTACTTACTTACTTACTTTGCCATTACATAACCGCCCTTATACTTCAAGCCTTGCCAGCAGGGGCACGTTTTATTAAGCTACAAGTAACATTTTTACAGGTCTAAACTGGCAACACTGCTCTAATGGCAGGTCGCCATTGGTCGAGATTGTGTCAAATGGAAACTTGTAACCTGTAAATTGTAATTTGTAGCTTTATAAAACAGGCCACAGAAGGATTAAGAGTGTGCTGAAAAAAAAGGGGTTCTGGCGACAGCATTCTCTTTTCCTTGATGTATGACATTACATGTTTTTCCTATAGATAAAGCTAGAAGAACCAATCCGGTACCGTTCAGGCGACCCAGTAGAGACGTGGCTCAACTCCCTGCTCTGCCTGGAGTCCCCCGCGCCCTCCGTGGGCGTGGGCGCGCCGTCGCCAGCGTCCTGCGACCTCTACCGCGTCAACAGAGACGCCTTGTTCTGCTACCACAAGGCCGCCGAGGCGTTCCTACATAGACTGGTCGCTATATATGTCGCCAGTCATTATAAGGTTAGTATGCAATTAGCAAGTTAACCATTGGAGGAGTCGAGTGCCGGGCTATGACGTCATCGTAGTCACGTGACCGAGTTTTAGCGCTTCTAGCTGTTGATACACTTGAGTGGTTGTTTTTTTTTACAATTAAATTAGAAACCTATGTTTAAGTAGGTAAAATCCAATTTTAAATAATAATATTAAATACCTTATACGGAACTAGGCGGCTAGGGTTAAGCAGCCCAGTTTGACAGATAGTGTTGTCAGATATATAGATGTGATTTAGTAGTAATGAGGAAAAGTCGATGTGTCAGTGTTGGCACATGCTTGTTTGAGTTATTGCAATACAAATTACAATGTCCATTACCATTTAAAATGTCGATTGTTTAAAAAAGACGATAAATGATTTTAATTTTGAATTAAATTATGTTATGTTATTATGTTAAATTGTGTTATGTTAATTATGTTATTATGTTATAAAAAGCAGTACTTTATTTCGACCAGATCACTTAATATTCAATGAATCCAAAATCAGCATGTTTTTATATAAAAATATGGCCAATATGAATTTCTGTATGTAATTTTCTCTACCCTCGTGATATGTCCTGGCTCATTCTTTATGCGAGAAGAGATCCCTTACAGGGGTAACCTCGACCTTACTTTAACCACCCTGCGTCTTCCAGAACAGCCCCAACGACCTGCAACTCCTGGCGGACGCGCCTGCCCACTGCCTGTTCGTGCTGCTAGCGCCCACGCCGCCCAACGCCACCTCCATGCCCGAAGTACTCTGCGTTGTGCAGATGAGCTTGGAAGGAAACATATCAGACAAGTGAGACTTTCACTGACTCTATGCTGCTTCTAAGAGTGGGTTCAGACTAAGCGAACGAACGAGAATTCTATGAAATTATCTCTTACGTTTACGTTGTAAAAATAAAGGCAAAACATGTTCTACAGCATTCGCTCGTTTGGTCTAAACCCACCCTAAGGAGATGGAATGCCTCTTTGTTAATCATTCCTCCCACTTTTTGCCTCCCTGGTACGTGATGCCTCCAAGATTTCTTCAAAACCTTCATGGAACCTTCACGGCCGCAAACGCGTTGTTTTTTTCCACCTCTGATACCTTCTACCTGTAAAACGGCCCCGCTTTCAGCTTAGCGAGTATCCATTCCTTTCTAACACCCGTATTCACAAACAATACTTAAGGGATCCTTCACTGAGTAAACGCACTGCGTTCAATACAGCTTTGTAATTGGTCCTTTTTGACCGACCTTTTGCTTATGAGACGATTTGAAGCACCCTGTACGTTCGTGAGCACTGTGAGACCTCATAGTGACGTTTGTGAATACGGGTGTTAGTTTATTTTATACTACCGATCCTAAAAATGACATCTTTCCTAAAATCACGAAAGTCTGGAGTGACTGGGATCTCTTTCTATAAGATAGAATGCCTCTATGCCGGTCATTTCACGGGCCGCCCACATCTATGCCAGAAGTATCTAAGTGGGTTTAGAGCGCACGAACAAGAATTATATGGCATTATCTCTTACGTTTACTTTGTAAAAATAAAGACAAAACATGTTCTAGAGCATCCGCTCGTTTTGTCTAAACCCACCCATACATAAAGCAGGGATGTGCCTGAAAGCGAGCATTTCAAATAAGTACTTCTTCCATCGACTTTATGGCTCCCTGGTAGTGATGACGCGATCTATTTAATATGTTGTATTTCATTTGGAAGGTAGTAAACAGACGCACACAGGCCATCTTATGGTAAGAGGACTTTGAGTTTCATAGGCAGCAAATACATTGCGAACCCTAGGAGGATTTTCAAGTAAATGTTGTAAGTTGAGTTTGACTTTAAATGAATGCAGGATACATTATAGCTACGGTGTTTCCCTAGGTCGGTTCGCGATAACCTGGGCCGCGGTCGCAAGGCGGCCGGCGACCTGATCCCCTGGAACATCTGCGAGCAGTTCGGGGACAAGGACTTCCCCAAGCTCTCGGGGGCCAGGGTCGTGCGGATCGCCACGCATCCTTCATACCAGCGGGTAAGGCTCAAAGAACCATCGACAAAGTCTAGTCTGAACAGAGCATAGGTGGATCTTTGCATGTATCTTTGTTCGGCTTGTCTCTCTCTCACTCGGTCTTATACGCTGTTATGCGAGTGTGACCAACTTTACCCGAACCCGTAAGATTAGCTTTTTGATGGTAAGTGGGATCATATACATTTGAATTCTCAAGACTGCAATCCTAAGACTTCAAATGCGTCCTGGTGCGTTTTCCTTCAAAAAACAGGTCGACATATGGGCACAATTTCCTAAACACAAAAGTCGGTCAGTTTTTGGGAGAGGTGAGGTAACACTACACACATAATACTGAACACGGATGAAAAATTCGCTCTAATTGCTACACACCTAACTAATAAGAAAAACACTATCTTAAATTAAATGAAAAGGTAGCTTAAAAACCCGACTGCATTTTTTTATATTGTCGACGATATATCTACCTATGTTAATAATTGTCATTTTGCCATTGTTGTTATTTCAATTTTACAACACATTAGGTATCCTACGAGTATGTGAGCCGAGATAGTGAAAGGATTATAACGATACCATACACATCTAAATCGGCTCAGGCGTTTAGAAGTTATGGTGGAATAAAGAATCGTACATACATACATGAACCCTGAAAACATTACACCCCTTATTTTGGGCAGTCGTGGAATTACTTAACCTGCACATTTTTTTAATACAAACATGTGCTTACACAATTTCGAAATATAGACATGTAATTTATCGCACCGATTATCAAACGATTATTTGAGAAGTGTGCATATCGACCGAATATCGATTTAATTTTAAAGTTGTGATATATGTAGATGGCAGCACTTTATAAGACTAGATCATGGTGTAACCATTGATTCGCCCGTACAGATGGGGTACGGCAAACGCGCGCTTCAACAGCTAGCGGCGTATTACTCGGGCGAGATCCCCTGCCTGGACGAGGCTCCCTCCGACGAAGAGGAGGTGGAGGGCCGCACGGGCTCGCTACACACCGAGACGATTGTCCCCAGGTATAAATAAAATGAGATTTTATAACAGAATATTTTCCGGACCTATATGTTGTTACCGCCGCCTGATTTTTTTAAAACTATTATCTGTTGCTTATCCATACAAATCTTTCGAATTCTAACTCTGTGCATCTTTGTCAAGTACAGTCAAGGAAATTAATTCTTATAACACTTTGGACTATGTCAAAGTGACGTAATCAATCAAAAAGTAAGAGACTTCTTATGATTTTATTTACAGTGTCACTTTGACATAGTTCAGAGTGGTCTAGGAATCAATTTCCTTGACTCTACAGCGGAAATAGTTGCTACCTTCCGACTTCGTTATCTAGTTAAGGCCTCTATTCTACTCAACGTTACGGTAGCTCTTATTTTCTTAATGGCGGCCGAGTTAAAAACAGTTCGATAGCATGTCGAAGTCAAAATGGTTTTACCCAGTAGAATTCACGTGTACCTTTCATTATAAAAAATAACCCTACTGCCTGTAATATATTGCATTGTCATCGGGTTAACATATATCGACCGAATTTCAGCCCATTCAATAAAATCTGGTTCGAAAGTGAGGTACAAGATTTAACCTAAACACACTTAAACTTGAAGTTAAAAAAACTTAGTAATATTTACATATCTATTATTACACTTTTTTTAAGCGGATATTTTAAATCAGTTTGTTTAATTAAAATCTTGCAAAAATATTTTAAATTTACTCTCGTTATTGAAACAGTCTGAAATTTGGATTACATGTGTACTCGTTGACAATGCAATATGAAGTCTATGACCCGCTATGATGATGGAGTCGGAAGTTAGTAGGGATTTTAACTATACAAAACGTAGTCTTATCAAGTTTGGACTCGATAAGCAGTTGCTCACTGCATCAGTGGTTTAACCCTTCGATTTTCTGCTACGTCCAGAGCGAAGCCGCCAACTCTGCTGAAGCGCCTCTCGGAGGCCCCGGCCGAGCATTTGGACTACATTGGAACAAGTTTTGGACTCACCGCGGACCTCCTTAAGTTTTGGAAATCTCAGAAATTCGTCCCAGTTTATATTAGGTGAGTTGTATTAAAAAACATGCTAATAATGATAACATTTAATTTGGAATATTTATTTTAGTAAACATATCCCAAAATATGCCTCTAGTTTCTGTTGTAAATCCAATGGAGGGCGTTACCACTTACATTCTGGTTATTAGATGGACGAGTGGTATGTGTGTTTTCTTTTGTGATCGCAACTGTAACTATCTTAAGCGTTATTTTTGAACAGTGTTTTGAAAAAAACCGGTCTAGGGCGAGTCGGACTCGCGCACCGAGGGTTTCGTACCGCCGCATAGTATTTTTACGGTTCAAAATACAGCTCTTTAAAGTTAGAATAGACCGACGGAAGGACGGATGGACAGCGTAGCCTTAGTAATGGGGTCCCGTTAGGTTCCCTTCGGGAGGAGCGCATTTTTCTTCATAATTTTTTGTTCATAATTATTTTGTTGTCATAAAATAGTTATTCATAATTTTTACTATCGCTGGAACCGTAAACTTTTCAGAAGTTCTTAAACATTCAAATGTCGGTAAGGCTAGGTTAGGTTATGTTTGATTTGTAAAAGTCCTGAAAAAGTAACAGTTACTGAAAAAAATACGTTATGAATTCCGAAGATTATGACTTGAAACATTTTATGAGTAATAATAATTATGACAGTCAATATGGATGGATGGTACGCAACCATACTACAAACTGATTTGTATCGTAGTCAAAAACCCAACGAGCTGACGGGCGAGCACTCATGCATCATGCTGCGAGCGCTGACTGAGGGAGCCTGGCTGGGCGCCTACAGCGCGGACTTCTCGCGGCGGCTAGCTCGCCTGCTGGGCCGCGCCCTGCGCGCCTTACCCGGAGCCCTGGCGCTGCCGGCCTTGCGCGCCGATCGGACATTACCTGGTTAGTTTTGTTTTTAACCTTTTCGCCGCCATTGACTTGATACAAAAGATTTACTATCATTAGGTACAAATGGAAAATCGTCCACGTGAAATAACCATTCTGAAGTTTGATCAAAAGTAATAGTATCCAAAGTGAATTTAGTCAAAATGTAATTGTGCTGAAAAGTATTTATAACCAAATTTATTTTCGTTGTAAATTAATTAAGTCCCAATGGAATTTTGTCCATTATAAATTATGAGCAAAATGAAATACGCATAAGTGAATGTAAATTGTAAGTACATATTTCAGGTAGAACGTATTTTAAATTGGTCATATTTCTGAGTGTACGTAAATAGAAATAGACATATTTTTTTCGACCAATATCATATTGGACAATTTTACCATGGGACATGATTCCATTTTAGACATTATTCAGGATGGTCCATTTTCCTTTTTGTTGTATTTCAAATGGTCATTTTTCTGGCCTGACGTATAATTTCAAGTGAACGTTTTTCCATTTGTACCTAATGACAGTAAATCATACAAAAGTCGTCCTCACACGCCAAAGACAGCTGAAAACCACAGCTAATTTCAAACTTACGTCCCAAATAGTCGGGTCTATTTTGCACTAGATCTGTGACAACTATAAGCGTCGATGGCGTGGTAGGCACGACAGTACACGACGCCTTTAGGTGTTCTTGGCGTTCAAAGGGTAAACCTCTTCAGGCCTACCATACAACGAAATCTGTCAATGGAATATGAGCCTATACTGAATATCATAGAGTCAATTTTGTAATTCGATTGTTAGTCATAAAAACAATAGAACTTCTATTTTATTTATTTTCATTGGATTTTTATTCCGGCTGTATTATGTACTATTTTTTGTACGCGGGGCCTGACGAGGTTAAAGGTGTAAGGGATTTTGATTTTGTTATTTTTTTGTTAAAAAATTGACTCAATCGAGAGTGTTCAGTTCAAATCAGTCTCACCAGTAAAAATGTACGTGCTCGGAGCCCGTTGAAGTTTTTGTTCATCGCTCAGAGGTTTTTTAGGCGTTAAACAAAAAACTGAGCTTAAGATCTTGTCAGGCGAGTTTTTAAAAGAAAGAGATTTAAATCGGAATGATTCTTAACTAAGAACCTAACTAGGTTTCATGAAAATAAGTTTAACCGTTTAAGAGATATGAACTCTGAAAGAAGGGATCGCCATTATAGAATAGAATAACTTTATTTCAGGCTACAAGGCCCATATTTACAAATACCTTACAGACTAACATACATAACAATATATAACATAAAATTATCACCACTACTAACTCACTTTCGCGGTATCCACTAGCCGGCGGCCACGAAAACACCGAAAGATAGCTCGGGATTTTTAAATTTAATAGTCATATAATATGTATACCCTTTCTGCCCAGCGCTTACCAAAGAGCTGATAAGTCAACAACTAAGCAACCACGACCTGGCGCGGCTGGAGTCGTACTGCCGGCAGCAGGCCGACTACCGTCTCATCACGGACCTGCTGGCGCCCCTGGCGCACCTCGTGTTCCACGCCAAGACTGCCAAGCTGGACGCGGTGCAACAGGTAACCATGGAACTAGTGAATGGTGTATGGATTAGCGTTGAACATTCCGGAAAAAAACGTTTGTTTTTTTACTTGAGTTTTTGAAATTTTAGTTTTTTTCCATTTTTTTCGGGTTTTTTAGGAAAAATAACAATTGAACAATGACAATTTATTCATAGTCTATCACTGTCACTCTCGCCACCTATTTCAATTGCTTTTGCCTTCATGTCGTTGATGTCGCCCTTTTATAGGTGCAAATAAGACCGAATATAGATTAAAATAACAGCAGAAAAATTCTTTGGTTTTTTTCTATTATAATCCGAAAAAAACGAGTTGCTTGGAATAAAACGGGATTTTTTCCGGACTTTTTCAACGCTAGTATGGATGTATTTCAAAAGGCTATGGCAGCTGTGTTGGACGCTTTAGTTGCGTAGATGTCAATTTTTTTCCATACAAATTTAGCTCCGGGCGGTGACGTTTCTCACCCCCACATCAGTCCGTGAAAATAGTTCTACAATGAGCGCTGCCGTGGTAGTAACAGTTCTTTTATAATTATTATAGCATTGTTATTACCATGGTTATTCGCATGAAGTCAGTGATGGTCTTTGGTGATCAACTGACATCTTAATTTTTATATTATACTTGCCAAAAACTGTTTTTACAATATTTTTAATGTGCAAAAATACGAAAAATATTTTATTAAATACCGTGACAGGAGCTTTAAAAGAAATAGTAATTAAGGAAAGATCAATAAAATTTATTCTTTGTGTAACAGAACCCTGGTCAGTTCGTGTAGAATTCCCCTGTAATATTTATTTTATTTTATTTCAGGTTATTTTCGTAGCAATGGGCTTCCAAATGAAAGAGCCAGATGACATAGCGAGCGAGCTTGGCCTCCCCGGTTCCCAGATTCTTGCAAAATTCTACGAAGCGTGTAAAAAGATCAACGCTAGCATAAACTCAGTTCTAGAAGATTCCGTAGCTAAGGAGATCGGCATGGAAGACATGACAGCAGAGGTGGAGGGCCACGGACCTGTCAAACAGAGCTTGAATGCAGAATTGACGAAGGCTGCTAAGGTAACGATTGTTTTTGGCGTGGCTGTGTTGGTGAGGTGGTGGTTGAGGAATAAATGACGTTTTTATTCGGTATTTTTTATTTTTCTTTTTGCCTACTTTTTTCAAGAAGATGCTGCGTTTATTCTTTCACTATCGTTCCCTATGTCTAAATAGAAAATCGTAAAAAAAATAATTGCTTATTTAAAATTTGTCTGAAGTGCCCGCAAGTAGTTGTTCTTGCTAATTGAGATTTCAATCCGTAACTAATCGATAACTAGGTGACATTAGCGACTTTGTGGGGGGTTGTTTTAACCCCAGATACATATACAGTCAAAAGCATTAATATCTACACAGCCATCGCGTCAAATATATGTATACATAGACCTTATTCTTAGTGTCATAGGGCCGTGTAGATATTTTTGGCGTCTTGGGTACGTATTTATTTTTATATATTTATGACTGACTGTACCTACATTGCGTTGCCTGGCATGCATGCGTAAGATTACGTGCGTATAAGCGAAACGACAACATGGCATACGAATTTAAAATATGATAATGTTGATAATATATTACCCCACAAAAGTAATTGCGGATCATATAAATATTGGGAAATTATGCAAATGAATGTAATTGACACTTCTCATAAAATAGAAATCGGAAAAAACAACAATTATTTGAATTATATAATCATTCAATTTCATCACATGACCTCCTAAACCAATAGGCAGTATCTCATATAGAACTCCTGTAGCAATATTAACCTCATTACTAACAGAATAGAATTTAAACTGCTGTGGTTATTGACTTTGGGATACTGCTTATTTATTGGTTTAGAAGGGCTGAATAAGTCACAGTGAAAAGTAGCAATTCGATGTACAGTCATCAAAAGTAGCTAAGCAGAATAACATGCTCAAAATGATCTAGACACGACAATAGAGTCGAGTGCAGATCATTTTGACCTCTTCGGTTGCTTAGCTACTTCTGCTGCTGACTGTACAATGCGTAGCTTTCACAAAGCCCAGTGACTTATGTACTCCTCGTCTTTGCAATGGACACCAAATTCTCCTGCACCTGTGAATTGCCTGATGAAACCCTGGTGTTCCCAGGAGTTGGAGCGCAAGCAGCGTAAGGAGCTGTCGAAGCTGATGGGCGAGGACCTGGCGCAGTACCGCATCAAGGGTTCAGACATGGACTGGGGGCAGGCGCTCGCCAACACCAAGGCCAAGGCTCTTGTCTCCGTTAAAAGGTATGTAACCAGAAAATGCCGGCGAGAAAGCGATTACGTGTCAGTTATACCGCGTAACTAACCAATTCAATAAGTTGCAAAATATACCTTACTGACTTGCTTGCTAAGGTTTATTTTGCATCATATTTAATTTGTTACCTACGCGCTACTGCAATATCACCGACGATTAGCTATCAGCTATTTTCTGGCTCAAGAAATGAACATAAGATATATCCTGTGTCGATAAGAGAAACATGTATTCATAGTTGATCGCTAGCTGTTCACACTGCCGGCGAGAACTATTTCCATTAGTTTGTCGAAAAAGAAAATGTAGATCCCGTGTCAACAAAAGAGACACATATAGTTGATCGCTGGCTCTAGTGGCTCTACTCGCTTCCCGGCGTCGTCGGCAGTGGGACAAGTGCCAAAGATAGACAAGTGTGGGCGAGTATTTGTGTTTTTTTGTGGTCGCAACTCAAAACGATCTTTAGCACTATTTTAGAAAAATCCGGTCAAGTGCGAGTCGGACTCGCGCACCGAGGGTTCCGTACTGATGCACAGTTATTATCGTAATCCGATTTGAATTTGATTTTGAATCGAATCAGTACGAGCCCAATTCAAACTTGATAATTTTTTTGCGTTTTTCTTCAGGGTTTGTACTATAACATACCGAATTTGACGCTTGTATGTTTTTTTACAGTTTTTGGGATACAACAAAAAAAATACGTTGAAAAATAAACGTTTCTTGTATGGGTAGACCCTTTATTATTTCACTTTAATACAACACATATTCTGAAAAATAAAACTGTTGCAAACGTCAAGTCTTCAAAGTGATATACGTGTCTTATCGACCTTATTATTTTAAAACGTGCAAACTGAGGCCCTTGTCAAGATGCACTACGCTAACTAGCGTTTCTATTCGTTTCATTTTTAAACCAATCGCGTCACTGGTAGATGACGTGATACGAAAAGTCGCGTGATCTACTCGTTCCAGTGACGCGATTGGTTTAGTTAGTGTAATGCATCTTGGCAAGGGCCTATGGGCTTTATAACAACCTAAGTTTGGTACTAGAACAACTAAGTAGGTTAATTTTGTGTAATCATTTTTTTTTTAAATTATTTACCAGTAAAATTATACTTACAGTGGCGAGAAACGACTCGGCGACGACAGCAAGGAACTGGATCAGCTGATCGAGTCCCGGGACAGCGGCAAGAAGAAGAAGAAGAAACACAATCGGAGAGACGTGTAATAAACGGAGTTAGTAACAACAATCTTGTTTTATTCATGACTTTTTTCACAGCTTCAATAAAAGCAGTTTCATTTAACAAACAGTTGAGAGAAATATTTTTTTTAATTAGTTTTAATAATAACCAAGATTTAAGAGTGACGGGGCAGTGGTCCAACTGATTTATCCAACTGACTAAAATCAGTATCATAAATATGAGGTAGGTTTAGATTATGTTAGTTCTTCAGCTGGCCCGGAGGGCCAAACCACCCAGAATTAGGAGCTCCGCGATAGCGGAGCTCCCTCGAGCCTGTTAATTTGATATTCAAATGGAAACTATTTGTCAGCTGGACCACTCCCCCGAAAGGGATTTAACCCAGCAAAGATTTGTACCTATCTCTTTCTAGCAAAACAGATTTTAACATGGAGTTTATATGGCCGACCTGTTACTTGACTTCACAGTGCACATCGGATCTCTTTGTCTAATTAGCAGTTTAAAACAGGGATCAATACCGGTATTAATTAAAATTGAAATATCTTCCTTAATTTTCATTATTTCTTTGATATTTTCGACTGTAATTTAGGTAATAACACTGTTCTATTATATAAATTCATTGAAGAGCAAAAATATTCAAATATTTTTGTATGAAAATAATACCGGTATACGATCCCTGGTTTAAAATGCTTGTATCATCCGTATGTCTTGGCCGATTTTAATTTTAATTTCAGTTTTGGTGATCTCTTTTACGGTATTTTCATATGTTGTTGAGAAATGCCATTTAAAAATCCATGCATATTATATTCCCTATTAGGGAACGCCAGCGACTTATACGCTTAGAATTAGTTTCCCGCTACTCCCCCTATTTCTTGTCGTTGGGGGTCGATTATTTGAAAATCCTTTCTTATAGTGCACTCCTAGGGTACCCAAGGAATACACCCTCCAAATTTCGAGTCCCTTGGTCTACCTTTAGGCTGTGCATTGTCTGTCAGTCTATCACTCAACATTGTACTGTTTTATATATTTAGACTAGCCTCTGCCTGCGACTTTGTCCGCGTTTAATCAATAATTCGCGACACCCTCCATTTAGTTGGCTATTCTATTGGAATTGTGATTTTTTTGGGATTTAAAGGTAGAAGATAGTTAATTTTGGATGTAAGCCATTATTGTTTTTATTCAAATCCGTCCCAAGTGTCCCATCAGTCTTAGCGTAATAAAGTAGCGTTGATAACGCTTTTAAATCAAAACTAACATAACCTACGTGTAGCAATTAAATTATGAATTTAATCTAAAAGAATTCCAGAGCTTTCGGACATTTTAATGTTCGGAAAAAAAAACGTAATTTTAAGGTTTTCACATTAAACACATTAGTAGGTAGGTAAGAATATAAGGACGATACGAATTGAAGGCGTAAACGAAAACTTATACTTACTTGCTTCAAATCAAAATGTGTGTGGATGATCGATGTTACGCCGTACAGGGTCCGTCCGGATCGCTACTACCATCTTCTCCGTTAATCTGCCGCTAAGTAGCAGTGCTCGTTTTTAGGGTTTGTAATTTCAAAGTCTTGCTCTCAGCGTTTCGCGATCAGCGGGCTTATTATCTCTAAAATCTCTGAATACGTTGGTAAGGTCCGTATAATATTTGATAGTCGCCGCTGGGAAATCGTTCAAACGAACTACGGGAGTCTTTAAAATAAACAACGAGCTCAATAATAATTTCTATAATTATTATAATATAAAAAAGTGTTGGTGGTTATTCAACCCTTGGAATAGACAATAGATATTTCCTCTTAAACATAACAAATATGAGGATGCGTGCGCTTCGGCCGCGGCTCGTAAAAAAATAACTTCTTAATCCCCCCTCCCGCGCCGCTGCACCGCCTGCATATTCTATACTTTACCATTTTACAATATAATGATCTAAGAAAAATAATATTTCCGTCTAACGCCAGGTAGGCGCTTGGTAAACAATTTTATACTATAATTTGTTTGTCCCTTAATTTTACGCGTCTACTTGACGATGAAAATCCGCCCGTCCCTAATAGAAAACCGCTTAGCTCTTCCTGGCGTTCTCTATTAGCTCCGACCGCCTCTACGACGACACAAGTCGGGCGTCATGTTTACGCTATTCATATTATAAAACATCCACTACAAAACATAAATTTAGAATATTTAACGTTAGCTGTTATTGTTAGTTAATAGTACGCGTTCTTAGTTCGTTTTCTACATTTTCTCGCTTTTTAATGAGATATTTTTATTTATTCTCTAATACTTTTTGTTATTGTATTATATAGATAACTTTTTGGTGAACGTAGTGTTAACATTTCGCATAGAATAATTAAAAATATCTCTCAGACAACATACTAGAGCGAGATAGGCGATGGTGCTGCCTGAAGTGGTGACAGGCGAATACATATAAATACAATACAATATATAGATATAATTGAGAAGGAATTGCACTTAGGAAAGAAGAATTCGCGACTCTTGGCACTTCATCTTACACTAATAATTTACTCTTGACTCGAGAAGTCAAAATAATATTGGTCTGGAATTCATTAGTAGGTATGTAAAGCTCGGAGAAACGAATGGTGTGAGACTTAAACAGGTCGCCCTCGCAGTATAGAGGAAGCCAGCTTACACGACTAGTTCTAACCACGTGCGATACAAAATATATATTTGGAAAACGTCGAGAAGTATAGTTTAACTTATAGTAGGTACTTACAAGGAAGCAGTGTACGTACAGCCGGGTCGGGTCGTATAGTATCAAGCACGCACTAACTTATTGCCATACTTAAATTATTGCTACGACATATACTGTTCTACGGTCCTTACATAAATGTAAATATAATCAATTACAACATCCAATAGAAAGAAACTTCGATAACATTATTGCGTTAGGGGTTTAAACAATTGTATAATATCTTTAGTGCGTATCATACAGTGCGCTAATATGGAGTTCGAACCTTTTCAAACAAATAATCGTAAGCCAAGTGCACAAAGGTGTTAAGTGGTTATTAAAAAACGATAATTTCTTAAAGTCTTTACAAAATATAGCCTTTATGCACTCGACCCTTCAATAGACGACGAATGAAGTTCCGATTGCGTCAAAACAAAAACATTTAAAAGTTACATTCAAAATAAACACACCAAAAGTCCTTACAACACAAAGTCAAAACTTTATTATACTTCTTCAAAGCTTCGTTTACTTCCTACGCTAATTTTATTTTAAATCGCAATCGAATTTTCAAACAGCAGCGACATTTTGTTCGAGTCCAAACTGAATTGGAGGCTAAGGCACGATTTGACTATTCTCTTTGAACTTTATTTAATTCTAAAACAAACAAATACAATCCCCCATTCTTAACGGCTATGTACGTCAAAATTCCAGCAATATACAAACTAACAACTAGCACACTGAAATGGCTACAGGAGGCAAAACTCAAAAGTCACTTCCACAGTGATTCTTAGCGAATGTACGGATATGTCCCATTTGTTCGATGGAACTACGAACTTTGTATTGAACAAAATGGGAGATACCCGAATGTACAACGACTAGGCAATACTTAAAAGCAAAACGTTGTATGCGCAATAATGCACATATGGGTGTCATACTCTTGTACTGTCTTTTTCTTTTGGACAGCATAGGCTTATTGCTTTGACACTTATTTATTTGCTGATAAAATTTCACTAAGCCCCTTCCAACGTTCTGTGTGGCTTCTTGTTTCGAATTATACGCCACGAGAAGGCACTCTTCGTGAAGTTACGCACTGCATCCAATATTAATACGGTCCCCGAAGTTCTAAATAGGTACTTATTTGTATGTACGAGTCGGACTCGCGCACCGAGGGTTCCGTATTTAAGATACCTAATATGTTTGGTAACCGAAAAAGAAAATACTCATTTTGTTGTGAACTTTATTTTCTATGCAATAAGGTCCATTTTAATACAGATTTTCAAAGTATTTTTGTTATTTCTCAAAAACTGTAAATAATTAACATTTCATTTTGTTTTTCCCATAAAATATAAGTAATTATCTAAACGTCAGGATTTTTCAGATTTTGTTGATTAATAAACTTCGGAGATAAGGAGGAGATGGTAATTTTTTGTACATTTTCGGCTATAAAGTAAAAATAGTTTTGAAAAGTGCATTGTCATTTGCTATAATCAAACTATTTTCATTTTTCAACCCCCCATTCTAGACCCCTTTACAATTAATTTCACATTTTTATTACTTAAAACAGATGTGGGGAAGCAAGTTGTACAACTATGCCAAATTTCAAGTTGATCGCATTTGTAGTTGCTGAGAAAACCTGCTGTGACATACAGACAGACGGACAACGAAATCTCACCATAAGGGTTCCTTTTTTACCATTTTGGTACGGAACCCTAAAAAGGGCACGGATCGGATGCAGGCAGGCAAAATTAAACTAAACTTCGGAAAATAAACGTCTTGGGTCGAATAAGTCGTACAATTTTATACACACTGTTTGCTTTTGTTTTGTTAACCATGGAAGAATTATGTATGTTATGAGAAGAGAGGAATCTTCTATCACAGGTGTTCTTTTACTTACTAAGAGATCCCAAGAGTTTTAGCTGTTAAGTACCGTACTTTTTTTCAATCAACATGTTGCTTATTTTCATAGTTAAGACGGCTTCCCATACTAAGATATCGCGAATGGGAAAGCCACCTTTACAATGAAAATGACTGCAAGATTTTTTCGAACCGAAACTTTTCCGAAATTAGGCACATTATTGATTTATTTGCAAGTAGTGTGTCGAAGCAATCGGTTTACTGTTGTATGGATTGTGTACGTTTGTAACTTTATTTCCATATATCATTAGAGTTATTTTCAACGTTGTACATTGTTTAAAGTTGGTGTTTTATTTCACTATGTGACTTTTGAGGTGTGCCGAGAACAATAGGAAGGTAACACGGGAAACTAACAAGCGTTAAAAAACTTTAACTTATTGTGTATTTACTCTATTGTTGATTATGAAAGCGACATCTATTTAGAATTTGAATTGCGACGTATTTAGAATTTCGTTTTATTATTCTATGTACAAATATTTATTTGGAATTGCTCCTTTTGTTTTAAAAATACACACTAATTGGAAAAAGAATGGAAGTTTTTCAAATTCGGAGGTAGTAACCCATTTCTCTATTTATCATTGTATTTACCTATTTTAATACTAATCGTTATGAGATGATTCGACAACAAATGGTATATAATAAATATAAACATCAAAATGTATGAAGATTGAATGTTGTTTTTGTTATTAAGTTATTGCTACAATTAATTGCAAGTGAAGTATCACATTATAAAATTTCATAAATAATTACTTATTTATTATTGCAAGTTAACGAAGTAAATTTTGCGCCTCGGCTATCTTCGTCATTGTTCGGCATTATAAAAGAAATTTAACCGCGAATAGCGACACTACGGTCTTATTTCGAAGAGCGTTTGGTTGGAGTTGTAACCGAGGCGCATATAACTTATTCCGTACTGTGACATAAACCACGAAGTTTCGCACCTACCCGATGATTATAACTATACTATTTAATCATTGCTATCTGGTGTTTTTCTGGAAATTATTCAGGCACAGTCGTTAACATCTTAACACAAACTGTCAAAATAAACCCGCGTCCTATGTTACCAAACTTTTTGAACTTTTATATTTTTTAAATATACTTTTAGGGTCTCCCCACATCTATCGACGCGGAATCGGCGTTAGTTGATCAAAAAACTCGTTATGTCTACGCAATAAGAGCGAAACAAACGTCAATCGGCTCGGCTCGGCTCGCTTCGGCGTTGCGAATGGAACGACATCGTTTTCGCTCTTATAGCATGGACATACAACTTTTTCTTACCGGCTCAAGCCGATTCCGCGTCGGTAGGTTTGGGGAGACCCTAAATCAACTACTAATCGTATACAAAAAGCGCATGACTATGATAAAGGCTGGTTTCACACGAGTTTGTACAATCGAGTGTGCGTGAAGCCTAACGAGCTTGCAGCGTTTCTACGACACGACGACGCGACGACTGTAAAGTGTATATACGATTAATTGATATAAATTGCATTCTGGTAAATGGATATTGAGGATTCTGTGCTGTTTCACACAGTTACTGGCAGTGCTACTTAAGGCTACGTCATAGTTAATATTTAGGTACTTTTTTAACCGATGAAGTCGGAACGGCTGCTTATTGAACTAACCTATAAAATTGTATCATGTAACTTAGCTAGGCTAGGCCTACTGGGGCCTTATTCAATTTGTTTTATCCCACTTTGCTTTTTTATCGTATGCATATTGTTGACGCTATGGTAGTTCTTAGGTTTTTGCGTAACTGTAAGCACTACTAGGTATAAGTTCAACAATATACAGGGTGGAAAAAACGAAAGCGACATGGACGACAACTAACTTAAATACCTATTGGAAATATCAAATTCTACGCAAAGGAGACTTACTTTATCATATTGTACCAGTTCAATTCCCTTTTACGGCAGACGAATTTTAAATAATCCATATTTGCAGTTATTTATTGCTTTCAAAAATAAAAGTATGTCTGATTTTCGATTTTCAATATTCGAGGTGGTTTCCGTCCATTTCGCGTTTGTTTTCTCCTGTATAACAGAATAGAGGTGTTGATCCTTGTTCCGTGACGTGACACCACGTGATGTTATTGATTCCTTTGTACTACTAAGAAGTTATAGCGGTGTTACCACAACAGAACAGCAGATTTTTTAATAATTTTAATACTGGTAACACTCCGAACAAAATTTGATGTAAGATGTAAGCACTTTATTAGGTATGGAAAATCATATGTGTTACTAGCAATGATTGTGTTTAAATGACACCGTGTGTATAATTAAGATTGTAATAAACATATAGCTACTAATTATAATATTAATAATTGCTATTTGTATATTAATAATTGTTTTTAACCAGCACAGAATCCACAATAGCTATTCTTTACTATTAATCTAAAATGGCAGCTATAAAGACACTTGCTATAAGGCAATTGATAACTACACATGTGCATATAGGCCTTATTACAATACCGTATTGCTCATTTTGTCGACAAAATGAGCTACGTGACGTGTCAATTGGGCGTGGTGGTGTCACTTTAGGTGATTATTTTTAAAGGCAACTATTGTTTATGCTATAATTAGTTAAATAAAAAAAACGCCGTAATGTTATAAATATTTAAATAAGTTGCGAGTAAAGGTGAAAGAGAGATCTGTATAATTTATGTGATGTTTTGAATGAGCGTTTTAAGTGTTATTAATGTAAATATTGTTATTTATAATTTTCAGTTTTTAATGAACGACATGTGGAGTTTTTGAAATCAGGGCCCATAACATAGGGGAGTGAAAGAGACAGCTGTAGCTGTAGCTTAGTTCTCCCATTATACTTAAAATAATCAGAGAACGTTGAAAAAAAAACGAAAAAAGTGCAAAAATCCGGAGACAAACACGTAAAAAGCCAAAACAAAAGGAAAGGCAAAATAAACAAAAACAAAAAGTTCATACATAAAAATTAATGTATTCTATCATCAATAACATAAGGTACAGTTACACAAATAATAAAATTAAGAGAAAACAAATTTATACATATTCTTAACGCGAATATAAAAAAAAACAAACTATACATGCTATCAACACAAGATTGCTACGACAATAAGAAAAAACAGTATTTTACAATTTTCTAAAAACAATCGCCTGACGCTTGGGTAGCGTCTCACTTGTTCTTTAACTTACACATAAAAAAAATGACAATAGAATTTGGCTTTAGTTTTAGGGTTCATTGTGATTTTCAACAAAATTTGATTTGCATAGGTCTGAAACATCTAGGTTCGGTCGACCTTTGATTCGGCGCTCAGCATAACTCCTCAGTTACAGTTTAATTTTAAATTACATGTGATGATAAATTGATGACACGTCTCATGCTCATCTAACCCATACGATTTTTTCCTTAATAAAATATAAGATTTATTTAATCAATAATTGAATAGGCACTAGCTTTATGTCAGAAAATGCATGTCAGAGCTTTAACAAGCACACTTTGTCAACTTATTTGCGAAGAGAAGGGTCCTAAAATTAAATAAGCAACATGAAAAAAAACAATATAAAAAAAATATACACCGCGTTAACGCAAAATTTAAGAACTAAGAACGATAACAAAAAAAAAAACCAAGTACATAGATGCGAGTTTCCGGTCGAGATGCATTTGTGATTTTGATTCTGCACGGTATTGATCGAGGCCACGGAATAGAAAAAACAGTGGAAGTGGCAGCTTCGCTTAGTATCAGACCTGTTGTCGCCAATACTCAAACTATAATAAAAACAACACGCCACCAAGGAAAATGTTTTTAGTGCGGCTATCGTTTTTACATTCCAAAATAGCACAATAAGGCATGCTTCTGGATTTATTTCCTATTTTAGAAATATCGAAATAAGCAATCGCGGCAAAAATATGGTAAGTTGCGCGGAACTCCGCATAACCATGCCACACGCTACATGACACTTCTACTGTTTTTTCTGTTCTGTGATCGAGGCCCCGTTATTTGCTAATCGGCGGCCCACGCCGAGCGTAGCGAGCGCCTCGCCGTGGCTACGCATGTCGCGACGAAGAGCCGCTGTTCCTCAAGGCACTTGAACGCTTCAGATTGCTAATATTGCCTCACATTTGTTGCAATTAAGTAAACTTCGCTTAGTATGCAGTTAACTATACAATGCCACAATAAATAATAATCAACTAAAATGTATAATTTGTGCGGGTAGTAAGTACCAATAGTCGGAAGCCGGGCGGGCGGTAACTGTCGCCGGTAACGCTTAACCTAACTATCGACCACTAACCGATCGCTGCAAGCTCCTCTACATACATTTACAATATCCACTTTTTAAAAATATACAAACTGTCTTATTTAAAAAAAATCCACGCCTGGCTCATTCATGCACGCATCCGAACGCTCATATAGTTCCCTATCCAAACTTTATTATGTTATATCTCCTTGTCCGCTTAAATGTAAATATAGTGTACATATAAATTAAAACATAAATGAAAACTACACATTTCTTACAATAAACTATGTACAAGGCATCGTCTTGTCGTTCTAATTACATACAATACAACGTTTTGTCCCGAGCGCCGCACGCTGTAAACCTCCATACAAAAACCTATCTGGCACTAACATGTATATTCATTACAAAATGTATAATATAATAATTATTATGTATGTACAATCACAACATAAATTTGATGAACAACCGAGAGAAATATAATCATTGGTGTTACAGTTTTTTTGTTTCAAAGTAATATTTAACTATTTTACATTCACTTGTCTTAGTTCGAATACACAATCGATTGATCAAACTTATCATTATTATTCGTCACGTTTCATAGAAATTTTCTCGTCTCTGATTGTACCTTTTAAAAGTTCAAGTTTAAAAAAATATTTTGCACTTTTTTTTATTCTGAATCGAATTGTTTTGTTCTACAGTTGATTTCCAGGGTCCCGCGGGTCGCCTGCTTCTGTTGGATCATACTTTTCGGAGTCTACTCTATCTCCCTTACAGAGTATTATTGTCGTCCCAAACATGCTTTTCTATGAATCACGAATCACCACCACTAAACTCGTCTACTCGCCTGAGTGTCACCGAACTACATGATATGTATATACGAAAATATGATCCATATAATAATAACACGCCAAGTCAGTTTTGCTCAAACATTGTTCAGTAGCTACTCGAAATATAGGAACATATACAAGTATTTTAAACATTTGTTGGCTGTCCTAGCGGAATCTCATAGTTAGCCGAGTTGAAAACTGGAAGAAGTTTTAGGAAACATTGCTTGATATAATGCGCAATGTTGCTATGGAAAAGACATACGGATTTGTTGGAGTTGTTTCATATGAAACTCTGATGCACGTGGCTGTTTCTCATCAGGAATATAAATGATTTATGTCTTAAAGTGACCAAATAAATCACATTTTCTGATTATAAAACAACGCGTCGTCCGTCCCATACGAACCGTAACCTAACCGCTTAAATAACAAATTAGTTTAAAGCTCTCATTCTAACACACTCACAGTAACAAGCAAAGTATACGCGGATAAAACCAGTAAAATTATTGCGAAACTCTACAAGAGAAGTGATCCCATGCATAATGAGAATATACTCAATTGGCCCACACTCGAAATATCTTCGTTAAGTCCCGAACTAAACGAATCCTCATGTCTTCACGACGTCGTTCTGATAGAAGGTACCTCAACGAAAAACACGATATGATTACTCTATCACTTAAGTTTATTCGGTTTTGGAACCAGGGCTCGTTGCTAGGCAACCGCTTCCGTCTGTACATTTTTGGTCATCGTCTGTGGAGACACCAACCACTTGGTTTCAAGGTTTGGACATCTTAGTAGCCGTGAGAGGCCACAAGGTTCAAGAAGATTAATTTAAGTAGGTTCATACACCAAAATAAAAGTTCAATTTTTTCAGTTGTATCCTATCTACAAGCAATTTTCAATAGACGCAATAATTCATTGTTTAATTTAAACCATTGATTTAGATTTGAAATAAATAATAATAATTTAAAATAAATTAATAATTTACTATAAATTTAAAATAAATAATTAGTTAACACAATTAAAAACATATATTTTAATTATTCATTGTTTTAAATTGTTTGCCTAGAGCCGAAAATGCTTTTAGAGAAGATTTCACTGAAAAACGGAACTTTACAATAATAATGATTTGATATCTATATGAGGTTCGTTCTTTATCTAATTTCCCTTTGTATCCAAAATATTAAACTAAATAAATTTATTTTTTAATTAAATTAAACATAGTTTTGTAATCCGAATGTGTACCTAGCGTAATAGGTACGTTCAGTCAACTTTGAACATCTCCGACTGCCAACGAGTTTCTTTCGATCACACGAATCTATATCTTCAGACGAATTACTTGCGATTGGCTTATCGATAGACGCTCATAGTTACACTAAAACTCACTATTACATTCGATTCTTTTCTTCATCACGTATTTGAGTGCAGTCGCGTCTAATCTACTACATAGTTTTAGACAACATTATTACAAACAAGTTGCATCTTTAAGTTTTAATTGAAATAAGACGCGACTGACCATATTTTTCTTTTTTTGCTTGAAATAAACTCTCGTTAAACAAAAACAGCTATGACGAGCCATTAGAGGAGCGTGAAATTCTCCATGAGTGAGTACACTTAACCAAAATATAAGTCTGATCCATAGCCACCAGTACTACTTGAACATGACGTGTTCACATAAGTTCAATGTGTACACAATGAACGTTTTAAAAGAAATAACAGTACAGTATAATTCATTATGCATTCTTAAATCCCGATTTATACACGATGAGTTCACATTGCAACACTGCCATTGATACATCAAATTTTCCGCGCTAACCGAAGCGACTTATATTTTGACTAAAACTGTATTACCTTTATGGTAAACAGAGAATTCCCATCAGGTTATATTAACCCTTTGCCTGCTAACGTGTCTGTAATCCTTAGTATGTGTGGCTAGGCGGCACGCGGTCACTCCTGCGGCGCATGTTTGAGAAGAGAGATAGCGTGTCTCACGTATTGTACCAGGTGACGGAACGTTGAGAAGAGTGTTAGCGGGCCGCACTTGCGGTCGACTGCTATAAATAGGTCTGTAAACAAACATTACATTTGTATTCACTGCTGAACTTATTCAATCGATGGTAAATAAGAAAGTAATCGGCTTAATGATGAAATTAATCCTATCACAATGCAACAATTGACAACTGGAACTTTTTTAAAAGTCTTTCTGAAAAAAACATGCTTATAGAGGTTTCTCTCGAAAGCAAGCTACTTTTTTTGTTTACTATTCACTGAAAAAATAAATAAACACATTTTTGTTAATTGCTAAAGAGCTTCAATTCCACACGGTCTTTTCT
This sequence comes from Acleris cristana, assembly GCA_948252455.1. Classification (NCBI taxonomy): domain Eukaryota; kingdom Metazoa; phylum Arthropoda; class Insecta; order Lepidoptera; family Tortricidae; genus Acleris; species Acleris cristana. The sequence goes on from OX411790.1 coordinate 10,142,635, forward strand.
ACGTGACAGCTAGGGTTAGATTTTAAAAAAAAAACGTGGTTACCAACAAAGTGACGTCATTCTGACTACTAGTCCAAAGGGGGGGTGCGCCAAAGTTCATATAAAATTGCAAATCCGATTATTGGAACTCCGAAAATTTTTCTCATAACATTTTACATCATAATGATCACTCCTCATACTCTTCATAAAAAATGTTTATACTAATGATCGGAACTCATACTCATCTGAACTTATAACGCCAATATTCATGGAACCGTACACTTTTCAGAATTTCTTAAATATCTTACGTGTAGATAAAATTAGGTTAGGTTAGGTTAGATTTATAAAAATCCTCAAAAAGTAACAGTTTCTTAAAAAAAAACATTATGAGTTGCGATAAGTATGAGCAAAATTTTTCGAAGAAATGAAGTATGAGCAAAATTTTTCGAAGAAATGATGAGTATAGACACAAATCGTTATTTGTATAAAAAAATGTAAAGACCAATTTTATATGAGCCAATATGGACCCCCAACGGGGGCATAGCAAACATTTTGAGACAAACCTCTATGAGCATGAATTTTTTAGTCAACTTTTTCAAATAAAACTCTATGTCAATTATTATTCAAACATCGATTTTTATACGCCAAAACCAATTAATTTATCGCTCGGTTTAACACTTCGCATATTATTTAAGTATATTTAAAAAAAACACGTACCTTGATTAGGTCTAAGCCGGCACAAAGAATCTGCCTGCTCCCAGAGGTTGTGCGCGACGTAGAGGAAGGTGTAGTACTTAGTGAGCTGCAGCAGCGCGTGGTGCGCGTGCGCGGGCACGGCGTGCGCCAGGCTGCAGTAGCCCGACGAGCCCGAGCCCGAGCCCACCGAGCCGCCCGGCGACGGCGTGGGCGACAGCGGCGACACCGACTCCGCGCACGCCGGCTGGGGGGGGGGGGGGCACAATATAGCGGTACTACTCTATAAACAACTATTAGATAGATATTATGGTAACTTCTTTGAGAACTGATATCTCACGGCCGAACCGATTTTCATGAAACTTGGCTAAGAACCATCGCTAGAAAACCTGCTTTCATATAAAAAAAAACAGAATCCAAATCGGTTCATCCGTTTAAGTGGTACGGTGTCACACACACACATAGCGGTCAAACTTATAGCACCCCTCTTTTTACTTCGGGACTTAATAAAATATCAGGAGACGATCTCGAAATAATGGACCTAATCCCAAACTAAGCTCTGGGCGTGTACTATAAACAACGATAAACATACTTATACAGGGACTTATACTTATACTTATACTTAAATATACTTAAATATTATACATAGAAAATATCAAACGAACAAATATTTGTCCAGAATGGGAATCGAACCCGAGACCGCTAGATTCGTAGGCATGGTCACTACGTCGTCAATCGATCAACGTCATTTAAAAAACTGATTCTGGTTCTGACTCTTAAAAATATAAATAAGTCGCCCATTTGTGTAAACAACTTTAAAACTTATAATTGTTTCGAATATCGATTATTGTCATCAATCATCAATGCGAGTCTGTACACTACTCTGGGCTGCGTTGTCCACTTTGTCTTAAACCATATCGTTATCACTTATCATATTCTTAACAACTGTTAAGTTAGGCGAATGGCCCTTACTATGGAAATGAACCCTCAATAAATTATGTAATTCCTGTAATGCCTAACGTACACGTTTCATTGTTAAATTTAAAATTACTTTACAAATGACTTTACTTCTTATATTAATAATTATGAATAAATCAAATAAATCAAATTACCGTCGGTTAAGGCATTATAAGAATAACTTAATTAAGATATATATAAAATAAAATAAAACTAAAATAGGTAAAATAAAAGTGTAATTTACATGCGTGGCGTGTACCTTCTGCTGGTACTCCTGGACGATCTTGTCGTATTCTTTCACTTCGCGGTTGTACATTTTGAACATGCGGAGGTACAGTAGGGCTTGCACGCGCAGGCTGTAAACAAAAGAATTAAAAACAGGTTAGGAGTTGGAATAACATACATTATCCGTGTATAAAAAGTGAACACATTTTATTATGATTAAAAATACGGTCTTCACCCTTTATATGCCAGTGAGCATATGGTTCACTATTCTATAAGTATTTTTTCACTCGAATAAAGTCTACATCGTTTCATTTTTTTGCTGGATTCTATAAATGATAACATTTCAATAAGTGGTAAAATGAAACTTATTTGTGCTCGCGGCGCTAAGTCTGCGAACGCGCTTGTTTGTTGTAAAATTGTAAAAGTTAAAATTAAATTGCTTTCGTTTACTGACGGGTTAAAAAATATCGACTCACCTCAGTATATCGAGCTTGTTGAAAGTCGAGTGCGGCGATGCGCGGAACCGCTGCGGCATAGAGTGAATGCTCTTGATGTACTCTATGGTCTCCCTGTATATGTTGAAGGCGTGTTTGGTGTCGAGCTCCAGCTCCAGCACTCGGCCCGTGAGGACGAAGCACAGCACGGACTCGAGGTAGAGCATGACGCGGGGCAGCGGCTCTTGCTCGCGCTCCGCGGCCGTTCGCAGCCGCTGCGCTTCGCCGAGGTAATATCTAAAGAAGAAAATAAACACCATGTAGATATTTTTCAAATTAAATCTTACGTCGCAAACAAGAACAACCTAAGACCTAATTTTGATTATAGAATCATCATGTACCCTAAAGAAAATTTCGAACACTTAAGTAAATTCTTTGTCGTAACATAACATAACATATGCAAAGTACGATTTGCCAATGACATTTAGGTATAATGACGAGGTTCAAATATGTTTAACGTTTTCATTGGGAGACTGTACGGTCGAGTTCACAAATATGTACACAATATGAAAAGAACACTACTAGTAGTAGTGATATGTACACTTTGAACTCGATTGTACAGATGAGCTGATATCCACAGTCAATTTCAGTATGCCTTTCATAATAAGTGTCACTTTTGTAACCCTAAAATCTAAGTTACTGTATTGTATAAAGTCAATCCTGTTACATTGCACAACCATGAAGTTTCTAAATATTGATATTAATGTTGAAAGCAGTAAAACTGCTGTTCTTTCTATTCCTTCACACGCAACGAAAGCGATTTCGCTAACTTATTCTAGTATATCACAAAGGATTTTGATTGGTGAAACACCTCAACTCTGTCATAACGACCACCCCAGAAAAAGAACCTAAACCAAACGAATAACGTCCAAACTAAACATCAACATCAACAGCAATAGCTCTGTAGCTAAGAGTGACGATTTTCAAGAGCTGGATGACAGTAAATATCGAGCCACCATAGAACTTTGTCATAATTGACAGCGTCAAGTCACAACTAATAGAGTCTGTCTAATGAATGATGAACCGGGCTTTTATTTGACTGGCAGGTCTGGCAACACTATTAAAATGACGTTTTGACATTGACAAACAAGTCGTTGTTGGTTCGAGTCTGTCAAATTAAAGTTTTCTTCTCGAAATTTACGGACTAAACATGCGTAAAACTATCAAAAGTGGTGTGCGACAGATCCTTTGTACCATTATAAACAAATATAAAGAAAAACAAGAGAAGAGGGAAGCATTGTTGAAACAAAAAATAGAGTGTTTACATACGGTGACCGAATTCATAGGTTATAACAAGGTTAGTATGGCATGTTAATTTTGATACTTATTATTTCCATATCTTCAATCCAAAGTTTCATAGAATATATACCTTTTCTGTTCTACCTATCTTTTGAAATTGGTATTTCTTTTCCATTAAGAAATTAAACGATGTATTCTTTTCAGATAAGCTGGACGTGGATGGTGAAAAACAAACGGTTTTGAAAAATCTTCAGCAGTTGAAAGAGTTGGAGCAAAACGATTTACTATGCCAGAGTCAAACGAAGAATTTAGAAGAATTATCATCAATGACCGGTAAATACTAAGATTAATTAAATCATTGTCTTTCCCTATACATAGGTGTATTTTCTGTACCTATACCATGTTGAATCTCTTAACAATCGCAATTATATTAAATTAATTAAATAGACAGATGATTAATATAACTGACACTCATACCTAGTTTCAGTAAAACACTAAGGAGGTGTTTATATACATTTAGTTAAAAGATATCATAAACATTAATATGTACCTACATACACTTCATGAGCTCTTGGAAAAGATGTTCGGGTTATACCTGTCTTCCTTGTTCTTAAACCGTTGCGATTTGAACCTCACTGATGCAATTTGATTTCACCTAAACCCAAATGTTCTTAGAGCTGTCGGACTGTAAAATGGGGCTGTACTGCGTGTCACAATATATTTGTAAATGGTGTTCTGTTTAATTCATTCCTTCTTTCTTCTTACAGATATCAGTGTTTCGACATTGAAGAGAATGAAGGCAAAGTAAACCATGGTGTCTTCAGTACTCCAGGAAAGAAGCGAACTCACAAGGCCACAGTATCCAATTTAGATAGTTTTGACATCCATGCCATCGGAAATAAAGTGAAAAAAAATTATATTGTAAAGAAGCAAGTGCCTACACTCAGATGCCTATTAGCAGAGTTGAGAGAAAGCATCGGTTTTACCCTAATAATAAATAAAATATTTTTACTTAATGACTTGTTATTGGTGATTTTATTTACTAAAAGAGCTCACAAATGAGAAAGCATGCTGATGCAAGCATTATTATGCTGGTCTGCATTTTTTTTTCATAGATAGTTTCAAAGCATCAAATACTTCGAGATACCCAAAGTTGCTAAATAGTTCGGTACACGTTTGGCGACTTTGGGTGTCACTATCTATTTATTTAATGCTGACTATACGGGTCAATCAACTTTTCTTTGTAGTTCGGTGCCAGGGTGACGTTTCCTGGGTCACTCATTAAAACTATGATTTCAAAGGATATAAGTCCACTACCATTCTTTTATGGCTTTTCTCCTGAGTGTGATAGAAGTATACATTGTAACATTTTTTCTAAGAAACTATCACTGTTGTCTCCTGGCTTACGGGACACTAACAACAACAAAAAAATTGATCCACCCATACGTATTAAGTAGTAAGATTCTCGGGCTTCTACTAATAAACTGTACTTAAATATGATACCGTGTGTGGTCTTAATATGGATAAACGGACACTTGAGTGCGGTATTAGTAGACTTGAGTACCTATAGTTTATTAATACGGGCCTTAGTATTGTGAAAAAGTACGCGTTTCCTGTTCCTTTGTGCCCACCAAAATAAACAAAATAAGAAAAGTATCAAAATCGTTTATTCCTACATTGATCGGTAATACCATATGAAGATTTTTTGAATTTGCCGCTTTTTCTCAAGTTCATCTTTCATTAGACAGACTCTAATTGCCCAAAAAAATAATCATTGACTATCAGTAACAGGGATGTATAGTGGATCAACAATTAAAAGTTAACCGTATGGTCTGATGTTGACCATTTTACTCACTTGTGGTCTCGCTCCTCGTCGGAAAGCACGTCGGCCGGCAACCGCTCGAAGTACGAGTAGTAAATGGGCGTTTGTCCTTCCGTCCGTTCGTGGTTGGTCGCGGCAACCTCTCCCGCCTGATAAACAACTCATATTCAATTCTGATGGTGTTTTGTCAAAGTTTGGGTCGGGTTAAGATATAACAAAAACTATCAGCAGTGTTCGTTATAAAAAACATACTATTTTAATTCGTTTCCTCTAAACATTTTTGTACAGCTGAAATGATGATAGAACCAGATATGCAGACCATCGCATAGAAGCGTACAGCCAAGTCGGTTTTATTGTTTATTGTTTCTTAGTGATTAAATAAATGCATGCTATGGTCATATCTTTCATGTTTTGCGTATTTTATATTACGCATTTAAAACAATACAATAAAAACTGCCTATTAATTGTTCACCAAACGCCATCGCTAATATATTCGTGATGAGCGTAAGCGTAACCATACTAACAACGATGCTGTAATGGTTATTAAAGAACTGTTATTACGATGGCAACGCTCGTTATAGAACGTTAGCGTTTTAAAGTATGCTAGTAGAGAATAGTATAGTTACCCGGTGCGGCGGCGGCGTGGCGCGGCGCTTGGTGGCGCGGCGCGGCGCGGCCAGCGCGGCCGCCGTGCCCGCGCGCAGCCGCGCCAGCGGCACGCGCACCAGCAGCCGCGTGCGCGCGCGACCCACTGCGGGGACAACATGCTACAGTACTACACTTCTACCAACTATCATTATAAGAGAGACTATAAGAGGCCACATATGGTGCCACGCCCATACAAGAATGAAAAGGTATGGCTTTATGTGCTTCCGTGCGAAGAATGTGAGATGGAGATAGTTCGCGCGAATTCAATTAATTGCTGTTTACTTTAAAACCACGACCTTTATTGAAAGAATGGTTTACCAGCATTAAAAAGTGGCATATACTTAATTATTGAATCGAAAATCATCTTTAAAAATTATAGGGTGTCAAAGATTCAACCAAAAACATGAAAAAAAAAAGGTGACATGTTTGAAAAATAAAACTATCGAGGATATTATTTCTAATCGTGTTTTCACGTTTAACAGTCTTAAGGGTTTGTGTTTATTGAGATCCAGATCGCGCGCGGAACAGTACCGACTTTATCATTTGTGGCCTCTTAAGGTATGATTCCAATGTTTGCGACAGGGACTGGCGAAGGAGACCCGCTGTTTAGCTAGTATGAATTTTATTGTGAACGGTGAGCGATCCGAGCGATCGCTATGCCGCGGGACCGGGTATCTTGCATCTTCGATCTGTGCATTCTAAATTCATACCCAAACAGATAGACGAAATATATTATATAAATGCCAGTGTGAGAATAAGGTAGAAATATAATAAACAAGGATTAAAATCTACAAGAAATCCTTAATTTCCTGGACCACCGTCTTCGAAACCTATGTAAAAGAACCTACGTATAATTTAAAACACTCACCATTAGACGAGGCTTCTTCCGCGCGTTCCGAGCCGCGTCCCTTGACACCAGAACCGACATCAGCCTCCGCACGCACGTACCGATCCGGCATCCTTTCCAACCGGTCTATCCCCAACTTGTCTCCCGACAGCCTATCCAGCTTGTCCCCCGACAGTCTTTCCAATTTGTCGCCGGACAATCTATCCAGCTTATCACCTGACACCCTCTCCAATTTGTCCGTTGATATTCTTTCCAACTTGTCACCCACAGCCGTCGTGGATAGCCGATCCATCGACTTATCCACAGAGAGACGGTCGAGGGATGTTTTCTCGCTCATTTTGTCGGAACGCTCTGATGATATCCTCTCTCGAGAATGTCGTGAGGGAGTTAGGCGATCGGTGGAGCGTCGATCCGGGACATACCGATCGAGATGGCGGTCGGAGGATAACCGGTCGTTAGCTCTATCGGTCGTCCGGTCGTTAGGTCTATCGGTTGTCCGGTCCGGTATTCTGTCGGGGACTCTGTCCGGTCGCTCCGGTATCCGGTCGTTTGAGGTGCGTTCTGTGGGAGGCCGGTCGGTGCGGTCGGCTCTCTCTGGCCGTTCCAGAGAGACCCTTTCTTGTATCCGTTCATTGTTGACCCTTTCTGTTTCTCGTTTCCTGATCGGTTCAGGCTCCTGTGGTGGTGAGACGCGGGCCAGCGCCTCCTCGCGGCGTCGTTCGGCAGAGCGCTCGCGGTGTCGTCGCTCGTCGTCGTCCGCGGACTCGGCGGCAACCTCGATGATAGTGACCTGGCCTTTGCCCTTGCCACCCTTGCCTTTGCCGCCTTTGCCTCCCTTACCGCCACATTCGTCGCCCTTTTTGGGAGTGAACACCTGGAACGCGTCATTAGATTTAAATTATTCTCATTCTAGAAACAAATTTCACCAAATTCATTTTTAAAAAAAACGTACAGGCCAATTGAGAACCTCCTCCTTTTTTCAAGTCGGTCCACTACTAAGGGCATTTCTTAATTTAATTCATAGAAAAACTCGCATACATCAAAGGTTGCCGATTTTGCACCAGAAATATACGAAACAAGACCCACGCTTTTGTAAATCGATTTCTACTGGTTTTCTGACAAGTATTGTAAGTGCAAAAGTGACGGACGGACTGACAACTAGAGTAGTTATGTTATTTACCTTTCTAAAGATATGCGTCTTAGTATCCTGCAGCGGGTGCGGCGCGGGCGTGGGCTCGGGCTCGCTGTCGGGCTCGGCGCGCGCGGCGGGCGAGGGCCGCGCCTTGGGCGGGCGCCCGCGCTTCTTTTTGGCGGGCCGCTCTTCCTTGCGGGCCTTCGGCGGCCGCCCGCGCTTGGTCCCTGCGCCGACGCGCGGGGACGGCTGGAAGGAATAGATTAGTTAGTGATCTATATATATTTATAAAACACATCCGTGACTGACTGACTGGCAAACAATGCACAATATTGACCCGCTGGACCTAGATACATAAACCATAAACGAGGGAATCTACGTTAGCTACTTTAGGAGTGCACTAAGAATATTTTTAGAAAGTTTGCCGCCAATATGGCTCGGTGAACATACAGAGGGTAACAAAACTGATTTACAGATGTAGTGAATAATCAATTTTGTATTTTGTCGGATAAGTTTTATTTATCTTGATTTTTCAATTAGCTTATCGCTGAATACTGAAATAGACTGAGAAAACAAGAACGAAGTCCTTTGATTATTCACTACATAACTTTCTAGAATTAATGGCCACCCGAAACTACCTTGTAAAAAGTATAAAGTAAGTAGAAAAGCATGAGTAGACCAAAAAGTCAGACCGGCCGACCGTGAAACCAATGGATGCAAGCGGCGCAGGACCGGTCCTTGCGGCTAACCTTGAGGGAGGCATAATATGTCCAGCAGTGGACGTCTTTCGACTGAAATGATGATGATGAATTAGTAAAGAGTTGCTTGGCTCACCGTCTGCTCGTCGTCGCTGGAGACGGCCGGGGTGCGCTTGGCGACCGAGCGCCGCTGCCGGCCCGGCGACGGAGACGACGTCTCAGAGTCCGATAACTCCGAGATGGGGCTCTGTTCAACAATAAAACAACGGTCAACACTTTTACTTCTTCATAAAGGTCGTTCTGTGAAGTCACATATGTTAGTGATAGTCAGTGTAGCGGAGAAGAAAAGCGCACGCAAGCGTACTAACACTGCGGGACTGGGACTATAAAGACTAATAAACTTGTATGGTTTTGTCAGCTCTTTATATTTTTTCATATTACCCGTAAATCAAAAAAAGTGAGGAGTATAATTTCACGCGCTGTCTTACTACTGCACCAAAACAACAGTGGTTAGCTTCAGTTAGGTTCCTTGAACAACCGTATTTGATGGGAAGACGTAATAATTTTAGTCTACCTGAACGTCAACGGAAACTTTCCCGTGCAGAGCTCCAATCGCCCTCCACATCATATCTTTCAACATTAAGAATCCATTCAGAATTCTCTGTCGTTTCTCCATAGGCATTTGCAAAGCCAGATTACGTTCGAAATTGTAAAGACAGCGACGTAAGGTGCACTTTAATATTGCGAGATTGATCCATCTTTGTTGAACATTGACTTTCTCGTTAATAATATGGTTGAAACGCTGTAAAAGCAGTTGTAACGAATAGTCTTCCATGGGTAATAATTTAAGGACACACTTTTAAATAAACACGACCCACTGCCAAGGTATATAAATGTAACTAAGATTCGCAAGTTGATTCTGGGATATAGACAAGACCTTAGTCAGCACCCTTGTACGGAGAAATGTTTATCTGCAAGCTGACACCTGGGAAAATATTCCGCACAATAAGCTAGGAGCATGATCAGATCAAGTTGCATTGTTGTCAAGTCTAAAAAAATATACGTGAGACAAATATTTGCTCGATGGACGGAAATTTTAAGAATTGAATGCGGCGTCCTAAAGACTTTAAAGGCTCAAGCCTAAAAAGAGTAAGCAAGTCGTGCGTAAATACACTCCCGAAAAAGAAGAACAGAATTAACGTAAAAGGAACAAAATAAGGACCTAGACGAAGTTAGTTTGAGCAGGTAAAAGATAAAATTAAAGTAGTATCGTACCAAGAATTTAGAGAAGAATGGCGGTCACTCCACCGACAACTTAATTCTTGAAAAAATGATAATAAAAGGTAAAAGAGTAACTCACCGGCTTCCCCTTGACATCGGCGAGCGCATGCCTCAGCTCCTTCCCCGTGTCGAAGGGCTCGGGCAGCTGCGCGGACGGCGGCGCGAAGTTGGACAGCGACCACGACGGCCGCTGCTGCTGCGCCGGCGGCGGCGCGGGCGGCGCGGGGGGCGCGCGCGCGGGCGGCGCGCTCGCCGACTCGGCCGACGACGACTCAGACTCGGAGTCCGAGGACTCGCTGGCTGAAGACGGGCTGCCGCCGGAGCCGAGTGGGGAGATTATGCTGGAATTTAAAAATGTTGGATTAGAAAAGAAACAAGAGCCAAATATAACCACTCACAGTTCCTGCTAAAAACATTGTCCATTTAAGGATTCTAACTGTGCCGAACTTTTCAATGTTCGTCGCTTAAAGTTAAGTGAGAGAGAGTTAACAAGAAAACTCACGGTTCTAGCCTCGTGCTGGTGGCTGCGACCTCGTCGTCGCTCTCTGATAGACCGAGATCTTTGTTCACCGGTTCACTGAAAATATACAAACACTTCATATATTCAATTCTTTGAACCATATGTTGGTTTGAGCAATAAAAATAATACAATCCATCTTCTGTATTTCTGAAAAGCAGATTGTTGAATGTTTATTAAACATCTTTTTTTGGTCTTAGTTCTTGGTTTTTTATCAAGGACTGAACCAAACTGATTAGCTCTATGATTAAGTAAACATGGAATATGTTTGTTTACTTACATCTAAATCTCGTAGTATAACACAGTTCCAATTCAATTTACACAAATCTTTCATGTTTTTTGTTATTAACAAGGCAAGACGGTACTTCGTATGACCCGTGGACTAAGTCTTCGGTGCAAGACGAAATTCTCAGATTTCTCTAGAAGTACTTGAGCTGCTAAGAACTGTCGAGTTCACAGAATTCAACAAAGCTAATAAACACAAGGGGAAACAATGAGACTTTATGCAATGTTTACGTATTGCGTGCCAGATTCAGTCAATCGAGCTACGTCGGAACTTGAAGATAAGAATAACATTTTATCCTAAAAAATAACCTCTCCGAGATCCCGGGACAGAGAATTTTCAAAATTTTGCTTTAACATCTTAGCAGGCTACGTTACGAGAATTTAAATGATAATTGTTTGCCTTAATGGCCTCTGTACACATTGAGCCAATGCGTTGGACCAAGGTAATTGGCGCTTACATAAAAGAACCTTTGATGTGTTCACGAAAAACCACCAGGCGGTTAGCCGGCCAGCGTTGGTCGCCAACTACGAACAAGCTAATAGCGCAACTAAGTAGTCCTCCACACGTTGGCCCAATACTGTGGCCCAACGCATTGGCCCAATGTGTACAGGGACCATTACAGTAACCTTTAGATTTAAAATGTACATGATAAGTAAGGCACAGATTATATAATAAGAGGTGCGGGGTTGTCGTAATCTAAAAGTTGCTCCGTGTTGCCTTTCTTATATACTCTGTGGTCACTGGTCACGTAGCAAAGGTGAGTTTGTAGGTAAGGTGTATATGGCAAACCAATCAAATTAATTAAATTTTTGTTACGCTGACAATACTTCCAAAAGCATACAAAATCAAAGAGAAATATAATCTGTGTGTATTCTAATTATATACTAGAAAACTCGGATTTAACTAAAGTTAAAAGTTAATAAATCGAATGCGGTTGCTAGTAGCCATTTACATCGAAAACGACTTACTTAACTGTCATTTACTAACTCTGGCGGTTCTAATGGGCTCAGTTGATATTCTACTCGGCAAAACCATATTGCTTTGGATATGTCATCGTTTTGTCAACGTTACGATAGCTCTTATTTACTTGACAGTAATGGCAGCCGTGATAAAAATTATAAGAAAACATGAGAAGAGCAATATGGTTTTATCGAGTAAAATAGAGTTCCTGTAACCGCCAACTAGAGAATCTATGGCATTTACGTGGCTATGTATAGTTCGTTCGTTCAAAAAGTTTGCATGCGTTGATGTGCCAAGAGAAGCCGCAGCGGTTCGCACAAAACGGTGTCGGCGACTTCATAGGGTGCACACTATTTAAACGAACGAACTGTAAGTAATCAACTGATACGAATAAGTTGTTGCTGAAATTGAAATTAAAAGTCAAAATAACACTTACGTAGGCGTCACACTTCTTGAGTGTGATATCCGGTTGTCTAAACCTGTAACAAAAGAAACGACATTAATTAAAACAGTGTTTTATACAACAGCGTAGAATTCAATTGTTATTTTAAAATTGTGTTCTATAAATTGCATTGCAAATTCATATGCTTGATTAAAAATACCCTAGGTTTTACAACCTTGCGGGGTAGATATTGGGATTTCAAAGCAGATACAGTCTGTAGCATAAGTAGATAAACAGTTGTCTGTAAAAATCTCTAACGCCCTTGAGAATAGAGTCGTGTTTGGAAAGGTTTGACATGTTTGTGCGCTTTACTTGTGTCGCTGACTGTTCCGTACATGGGACGTGCAATATTGTTTGTATTGGTATAAATCGTGGGCGTCAAAGGATATTATTTATCGCTGGGACATTATTCAAGTTCGATACCTATTATGTTTCACGAGAAAAAACGGGGATTTGTGATTTTTAAAGTTAATTGAACTTTTTTAATAAATAATTTGTTTACATAATCTCCCCAACCACTACACCAATCTATGTGTGTTAGAGTAATATTTTAAGGGAATTAAGTTACTATAGCAATATACTAATATTCAAGTCCAACGTATAAATTTGTCAACATATTTATTGTTCATCCAAGCGTTAGATATCATCACAATTTTACTTTTAGAATTAGTATTAATTTAGTAGTTATTAAATTCATCCAGAGGTTTATTATTTTTTTATGGCAGTTTTGTAGTGATTGCGCCAGTGTCAAGTGAGTGAGAGAACTCTCATCAGTAAATAAAGTAAATAAAAAATAAAAGTTAGACATTTGTTATTCGGGTAGAGTCCATTTGTAAAAATAGGTATATATAAAACTAGCTTTTACGTGCGACTCCGTCCGCGTAGAAGTCGCTTATGGCTATTCCCTCGGGAACTCTCTTATAAAAAGAAGTCAATGTGCTATTCTAGACTATAGACTATCTCTGTGCCAATTTTTTTCAGATCTGTTCAGAGGTTTTGGCTTGATTGAGTAACAAACGAACAAACTTTCGCATTTATAATAATACTAGAGGACGCCCGCTACTTCGTACGCGTAGAATTAGTTTCCCGCTACTCCCCCTACTTCTTCCCGTTGGGGGTCGATTTACGGAAAATCCTTTCTTAGTGCTCACTTACATCATTTTTATTTATTTATTTATTTATTTCACATATACATCTATAGTACCAGATCATGAAAGGAACCCCTGTACCAAATTTCAAGTTTCTAGGTGCAGCAGTTTCGGCTGTGCGTATATAAGTCAGTCAGTTTTGCCTTTTATATATATAGATTAGTAAGATCTAAATGCATTTTTTGATTTATAATTGTTTTTGACATGCTATCGTATTGTCAACGATATGATTATTAAAACCGCGTTTAGTTTGGGACTGGAATAGCTGTCAATTCATATGCACTTTGACGTAAAAATATGATAAAACTGTCAGCTCTAATCCCTTTCTAATCGCGGCTAGATAATATTTACTTTGCAAATGGCATCCGAGTTAAAACAATACGATAAATATCAAAACGCAATAAGGTTTTGCCGAGTAGGAATTACAAAGCAAAACAATGCATTTACATTTTATAAACTTTTTAGAACTATCTATCGCTTCCGTATTCCATTTCCTCGATTAAAAAAAACACAATTGGATTAATTTTCCAATCGTTATCATACTTATCATTATCAACATGTTGTTAGTCTAGTACAGCTACCGTGACGCTGGTTTTATAAATGTTTCATTGCCACCTTTATCTGCGGGTTTCTTACTTACACCAATCGGGGGAATTAATGAGCTACCTTATCTAGACAAGTGCTAAACGGCAATGAACATAACAACCCGCGGACCGTGACTGAATGTGCTCAGATTGATTATTCAGTTTCGACTAATATCCTTACCTGACCATCACCCGTTATGCTGCGGAGTTTAATAGAGCTTGGGTTGTGTAAAAACTTTAATTTTAAATATTTTATGCACTATACAAAGTCATAAACATATATACGTTCCCAAGGGACACCTATTATTTTATCATTACTCAGAATGTTCAAAGGCATTTCTCGCCGCATTTATTTTGGCACTCGCAAGTGTAACCTTACCTACGTAATTAAAGTTTAAGGTATCCTGAAAACATCGGTTTCTGTAGAAAATAGTAGCGTTCGATGAAACAAAATTCGATGAAATGTTACAATCGATGAAGTGTAATTCGGTAACACGATGGGTTACGGTTCCCAAGGCGTCGAATATTTCTACACTCCTCCATGCCACTGATAATAAGGTCTGGAATACATTGGCGCAATAGCCGCATATACATATATTATTGCTTTTGACTGTACACTAACAACACGGGAATGTTAAGCCACTTACTACTCTTCATAATTTAGCCGAGTAGTATAAAACTTAACACGCCTTTTCATATTTTTGAGCAAAGATTCCTGTCTATTTCTAACTAATAATAACTTACACACGTACCGTTACATACTCCCTCTTAATTCCCATTGACACTTAAACACGCTACATGCAAAAGGCCTATAAAGCTCTCTATACATTAAAGAAACATGTCGAGAATCTTATAAAAAGTTCACAAGTGTCAAATAAAGTAAATAAACGAGTCATTTGTAACGTGCCTAGTCCGCATTCACATGGTTGCTACACCTTGGACTGCATGAATAATAAAGGAGAGTACACACACCGTATAAGTATTTCTAAGTAAGGCCGGTTGCACACGGGACGTTTAAAATAATTTTATTTTCTTTAAAGATAAATAAAACATAAACTAATAATTGCCTTGTACAGTTGCCAGGTCCCATTTGTATAGGTATACAGAGTAACTAAACCTAATTTGCGCAGACGGGCAAATTGCAATGTAAATAAACAAAATAAATATCAGGGGATATCACACAAATTAACCAAGTTCAAAACTAAGCTCTAGGTTCGTACTATGTTTAAGTCAATTGTCACATGGTATAATGAACAGACAACGCTGGAACAGATAGCCCGTAGTTTTAAGTCAGATTGCCTGTATAATCAAATTAACAATAAATGTAAGTAGGTACGTTATAGGTAAAAGGATGAAATTATTACTGAACCCACGAAACTCGTTCCTTAGCAGGCTTCTGATGTTAAATTTAAAGCTAGGTATATAGTTTCGGAGAAATATCAATGAAGTAATTTTGAAAAACCTTATTTGAACTTAATATCAGCACACTTTCGGTTGACTTGATCAATCAATTGCATTCCGCTTTCATTACCATATATTTCAACGTGTGTGTGCCCGGCCTAAAACGCAGTGTACACTGCGTATTAGTAGTTAATTTATAGGTGGTGCTTGGGAAAAGGCCGTGTTTGCAGAGGCAACGGCGCCGTGGTGCGGCCGGCGGTTACGGCCCTCGAAACATTTTTTAAAATAACATTCGGGGCCAAGAACTCTAAATCTTGTTTAGTTTGTATGGATTAGGTGGTCTAGCATTATCTAAGCCCCTTACTAATAAACCTCCTTATCTGTCCTGTGAAATTTGGATTTGACAGATAAGGACAAAACATTGTATAGCTTACCATTACTCAACGTTTATTAGTAAGGGCGTAAATGTGTTGCTAAGCGCAAAACTCGAGAACGGCTGAACCGATTTGGCTCATTTCTTTTTTGTTGTGTTTGTCATCGTCAGGACAAGGTTTTTATGAAAGACAATATTTAATTGAAAAATTCACCGGGAAAGTTAGAAATTTGCAGCGGCGCGGAGCCGCTAGTTATGTAATATGTTATTGTAAAGATATGATATTCTAAACCTAAGTGCCGTAAGTTAAGGTCAAAGTAGCGATTCAGTAAATTTTAGAAACATCTCTAATACCGGAGAAACTAAAGTACTAAATATTTAAATTAAGGACAAAGCTGACATTGCCGCTGCAAATGATACTTCTTTAGGTAAATTCTGTGGCCTAGTAACAACAAACATAAGTCGACCTTAACAAAAAAGGTTTTAAATCATATACAGAGTATATGCGACTTGTGCCCTTTTTCACTTGAACCTTAGAAACATACCCTTTAAACAAATACCACATAATAATTTACATACAAAACAAAGCACAGCTACCAAGCGTGTTATGAATGTTATGATGATTCATCAAAGCACACCAACTTACTTCAGCCAGCGATATAAAAAAACACTCTAAATTCTTATCCTTTTACTTTAATATTAAGCGATTTAACATCAATAGGACAACCGATAAGCATTCGACACTCTATTAAACATGATAAAGAAACCCTTTCAAGACGAAAACCAATTCCCCGAAAAGTACTCATCGAATTAAAAAGTTTCAGGGATTTGCAGGTTTTTTTACGGTCGTCACGTAGAGTGGACTAGAGGTGTTTGACCGTCGGGGTCAGTGACCTTAGGTGACGGTCAGTGGTCGGCAATCGGCCGGTAGGGCCATGGGCTTTGTTTACATGGGCTAGTTCGCTTTTAACTGCTAATGGGGAATAGTTAATTAGTCATGGAGGTATTGTTTCTGGAGGGTTACTGGTAGTTAGTAGAGGCTGCCTGCGGACTGGTGTTCAATCGAGAAAGACCTGAAGCTAGTTGATAGTCTAACATTCCTGATATGAATGTTAATATGTATCATTACGTCAATTTTTCGAAAGCAATTTTATTTATTTATTTAGGGCCTGTTCTGTTTACTACCAGGGCCTTTGTGTTCCTCGATATTTTCAAATTTATCGGTTTTAATTTGTCTCTGGCCAGTTGTTCATAAAGAACTTTACGCCACTTTATAATAAACAAATCGATGAAGAACTTTTATAACATTTTAATTAAATTTCGGTAAATTTTTATTTTTTAACCCTAACTCACTAAGGCTAACCCTATTCGTGCTAACTACTAATTAAAATTGGCAATCTCTTATCATTACTAAACTGTCCGCTCCTAAAAATATCTTCCCTAGAACCTTGATTACACCAGATCTTTTTAGTCAACTAAAGACAGTGAACAATTAATAGGTACCTACTGAGTACTAATTGTCAAGATAGAATAAAAAAAGCATACCGTTGTGGGTCATCATAGGTCAAATATGGGTACAAAATTGAAAAGAAAACGTGCTTCATGCTATATGAACTCAATATAATCATCATTAGTCAACGTTCCGCGTCTTTTGAGAGCGTGGAAAATGAGAATAAAGTGAACCATTAAAGATCATACCATACCAAAACAACCAATATTAACTACCAAATTAAAATAACCAAATCCAATCACAACATTAATACAGCTTAAGCTTCGCCTCGCTTCATATCGCGACTTATACAAATGGTAGCTAGACATTCTTATTCATCCTCGTGTTCAATATCATAGTCATCCAAGACCTCTACTGCTCGACAAAGGCCTTCAATATCGCCATGATATAGAAACTATAAACCCATATCATTGTTTGTATACACCCGACTCGAAACAACACTGGCTGTCACATGTGTTCAATGTCCGAGGACTGACATGTGCCAATCATTTGGTACATCGATCCGTCATCGACGCATTGTTATGAAGATCGATGGAAAATCAAACCTGGCTGGATTCTCCAACCATTTCAATTTGATTCAGCTTCAGTTCAGACAAAAATGAATGTTAAACAATGAAAGCAAATTAAATTGACACCGTGCAAAGCACTTAAGCCACTATAAATCACACATACTTTGTTTTGGCGTTTGAAATCGTAAAATACACTTTAGAAAGACCCGTGTCGGCCCTGTGAAACTGTATAGATAAAAATAAAAAGCGCGTGCCATCATAAAATTTAATGTATGCTTTATTTATTGCCGTGACGTTATTTTTACCGTTACTAATAAGCTAATACGGATGTAGGTTTGTACATTGTTGCATTGAAAATGGACGGGTTAGGTTAAGGTATTCGACGTCGATGGCGTTTAAAGAGTCATGCATTGTAGGGCCATCGTCATTGGCCTCCGTGCGACTCGATAGGGTTGTCAAACGCCAAAATTTATCATAACATAACATGTCAAGATTTAAGGTATATATCTGAGACATTGAAAGAAGTGGTCTCTGCCTACCCCTCGGGAAACAGGCGTGATTTAATGTATGCATGTATCTTAGACATTACCTAATTGGTCGGTTTATATTGGTATAGAGTTGGCAAAACCGAGTTTTGAAGTGGTGACAGGTGGCAAAACAATATTTACAAACGGAAACCAATTACTCAGCAGATTTAAGGTAAAATTAGATCATGTTTCGCAACTTTCTGAAATTCCTTACTATTAAAAATATAAGCTATATGAAGCCGAGGAGTGAGAGGTAAGGCTCCCCACAAACCACAGTGCGCGACGAAATCAGCAGATATAAATAATATGAGAAGCGTTTTTAGTTTACGTAATTTTTCGATATGGTAACCCTATCCGAGGTAATTTGTGGGAACGTTACGTACAATCTTGACGGACGTGACGGCAGACGCACAATAACAGCCGGTCAAGCGTTTTCTTTCCTTTGTACTAAACATTTAAGCCCTTTTGTCTTTTATTGAACACAAAAAGAATGTCGTTCTTAGAAATTGTACCGTGTTGTGCGAAAGGGTTAAAAGTTGGCCGCGCTTTATTCTAATTTCTTTGTTTGCTTTAGACAATTAAGCTGGCGGGCAACACTGAACAATTTCAAGGGAAACGTTCATTTTGTGTGAGGCGTAAATAAAGGTGACATTGAACTTGTTTCTAGTCAGTTATTTGAACCCGTGCGTTATTTATAAATGCAGACGATTCTGTTTAAAAAAAACGACCGTCTACGACTGGGCAGCGAAAAGGGCATTCTCGGGTTATTATTTGCTCAAAAGCAACTTTATTACATTAGTCACACTCTTATTATACACATTGTACGGTAGACTATTTTTTAAATACAATATAATAACAACATGCATCGATTAAAACGGATGTGGGTATTTTTTCGTACGCATTCAATAAAGAGGGTATAAACACATGTTGTAACCGGAAGTCTTACTGAATGCAGGCAAAAATAAAAGAGGCATTCGGAGAAAAAAACGCGGAGAACAATAGTGTTTTACCTATAGGTACAACAGAATTGTATAACACAATTTGTATGGCGTGCCGGTGATATCATGAGCGAAGTAATTAATACTGCACGCCGTAAACACGCATGCGCTATAGAGGACAATCTAAACAGGTTTTGGCATCACCATAGAATATAGAATGTAGATCACTAACTCGCGCTTTTTCAATTCTAAATTATTGTTAATCGCACGGCTAGATCTAAACAGTATCAACTCAAAATCCTTGCTAGTTTTGTTTCAATTTTATAGTAGATTATTAAAGTTGATTTTAAATACAGTTGTATTTTGAGTTACTACATATACCTTTCCGTTTTTCCGGGAGCCTATGTGCTATTCCAGACTATAATCAACCAGTGTGCCAAATTTCATCCAGAAACTGGCATGATTGAGTAATAAACATCCAAACTTTCGCATTTGTAATGTTAGTAAGACGTAAGAAGTAAGATAATATGTCATTTTTAGGGGATCCCTTTGAAACGCATAAACTTTTTACGCATAACGTATCTTTACGCATATTTTTTTTCCGCATTAACACCCTTTAAGCTGACATTTCAAAATTTTATAAACGTCTATTGTGTAGATTACGTTAGGTTAGATATTCAAAATAATTAAAATAAAACGTTTTCTATTGTAAAAACCGTTTTAGGTCAAACGATTTTATGCGTAAAGATACGTTATGCGTAAAAAAATTATGCGATCCAATAGAGACCCCATTTTAGTACACACTTTTCATATCCTACAACTCCATCCTAAATAATAGTCGAAGATAACTAGACGTTGCCTAATATAGATAGAACATGGCTTTCCCAATAACAAACCTCCCAAATACGTTAATATAACCAATATAAAGGATACGAGCAGTGATACGTGCGCGTGTCTATCGCAACCATTTCCGTAGGGATTTTGTTTCCTACACTAATATTATGAAGAGGGAAAACTGTAAGTGAGTTTGTTTGCAGACTGTAAATATGGGTACTGATCCGATGTTAAAAATTGTTGCACAGCTGCGGTCCTAGTGAAAAAGGGTACAATGAACGGAGTATACTAGACTTAAACCCTTTTTCACTTGACCTTCAGAAGACTTATAACCTTTTTCACTAGGACCCCAGTATTATTCCTAAGTGACAAAGGCTTATTACTACTATACTTCATTTATTTAGGTTCGCAGAGAAATGTAAACAAACCAAACTTGAGGCTCTTTTCAACCGCCTACCAAAACAGTTTCGTCAAGATTTGACGTATCGTGTTATATTTCTATTGGCTGACGAACTATGCCCGGTTTTTTTCTTGTTATAATTAAGAAACTAAATTAATGAGGTATTTATACTACTTGTACCCCAAAGAAATACATGGATTCCACGGCGTCGACTTTTAGAATCGCGAGGAACTATTTTTTCAAGATAACAAGAAATGCTCCGTTATACATGTGGCTATCGATTTTTATTTATATGGATAGTTTTCTTTAGCTTGACATTTACTTTGACGTAACCTGAAACGAGCATCATACTCAATGATCAACTTATAAACACAGTCCTAAAATTCCAAGATGCGTTTGTTATTGCGACACATTATCTCGAATACTGTGGATTGTTCGTATTAAACCTCAGTCTATCCTACTTCATCAGAGTCAGCTAACATTTTAGGTAAATACGAACACAGTTATACCGCTAACTACTCGTACTTGATACAAATATGCGTTTTAACTGCCGGTTAATGTTACAAAACAACGATCTCAACGCGAGGCGATGACAGAGTTACGACAAATGTACCAGAGCGAATGAGGAATTCAGTCTTGAGTTGATCAGCGGGATTCTTTATTTGTCACACTTCAGACAGGACATGACTGCCGATCTAGATAAAAGAACAGTCAAAACTTCTGGTGTTCATTTGAACATTAGGGTAATGATTAAAGCTGGGCATTGACGCCCGCGCCAACAAGCCGAATAGAGCAGTGCCGCGCCAAAATTGATCCGTGACTGTAGCGTTCAAAAGTACTTGGCGCGGTCTGTTGGATTTCTAAATGGACGGAAAGCCAGCTCGACGCGCCCACGCGTAATCCGAATGGAACTATTTATTACCGATTGTTGAAGTTCAACGTTGGAACACGCCACGCCACCGCGCCAAGCCAAAGGCCATTTTCTACAGTCTGCTCCGTGATGTCGCACCGTTGAGGCGTGGCGTGGCGTGCCCAAATGTGGTCAAAATATTACGTCCATCCAGTTGTATACTCTCCATGTGTCGCCGAGACAATTGGCGCGTCCGTGAATGCCCAGCTTAATAAACCGTAGAATTTTAAGGACCAGTTGCTGCTATATTCAAATTCACGGTCACAAACAAACTCTAGACTAAACTTTGGTTTGTTTACTTTGACGACGATAACATACGATACATATTAGTACCAACATAAATATAAATAGCGAAATTGATCAAAATTCGCGTAGACAACGGCGCGCGTGCAGATATCATTGAATGCCTAAAACTCAATATCGTGTTTAATTATTATGTAAATTATGAAACCTGGCACTTAATATGATACCACAGTCGGAGCCGATGACACACTCGGCGGCTTATTAATTTACACTAACGACGCGACGACAATAAACCCCTATAACACAAGTTTTTTTTCAAACTAAAGTTCTTTTTGCATAGTTTACGAGTTTACCTTCTAACTGTTTATCACCAGGCAGTAATAATTAAATACAATATTACCTACGGCGTAGTGGATAAGTATATACTTAGTAGTAGTTTACCTTTAAACGTAAACAAATACGACCTACTTAAGCTTAGCTTTGATGGAAAGGTTTCATGCATAGATCAGAAATTTCAAAACTATCCCCCTAGTTTTACACTGGATATCTATTCCAGTTCAGGGCCTCTATTCCAACACAAAATAAAAACCATTATCGTCTTAATTTGGTCTGTAATGGTATTATTGTTTCTTACTTGGGTGCCATTTCTGTCAAGTAAATAAGAGCTATCAAAACGTTGACAATAGGTAACAGGTCAAAGACGATATGATTTTACCCACCTAGAATCTTCGCCCAGGAAATATGATTTGAACAACTGTAAGGACGCTTCATATTAATCATTTACTGACGACCCGCCCTCGCTTCGTTTCGGTTTATGTACGTTTTTTCTCTAACACCCGTACATAATCCAGAATTTATTATGCCAGGTCTACACACTCGCGCGAGTCGACGCGAGGCCGAGATACATTGATGTTATTATAAAAGTTTTACAGTCCGTCTCGTATTAAAAGACGGCAGTGTATCTCGGCCTCGCGTCAACTCGCGCGAGTGTGTAGACCTGGCATTAGAGGTACATAAAAACCTTCCTCTTGAATCACGCTCTATCTATTGACGAAAACCGCATTAAATTCCGCTGAGTAGTTTGAAAGATCTAGGCGTACATACAGAGGGAATAGGCTAATAGGGATAGATGGCGGAACGCGACTTTCTCAAAGTAAGTAACAGTACAGTCAGCCACATCATATTTCCTGAACTATAACAGCAGTTCCATAGATTTTAAGTACAAGTGGCGTACAACCAGCGTGCGTTTTAACAACAGGTGCGTTATATCCGGCGATTGGAACACGCGATTATATATTGTTACTGTGTACACGGTTATGTTTAATCAATACATCAACATGGATGGGTTATTGAGAGAATACGCCGAATGTTACGTTTCAGTTGAATCACACCGGAATCAAAATATGGTGAAATTATTGAGAAGTCAATTTAGTTAATCAGAGCATCAACGAGTCAAATACGTGAAGTTTTTAAAGAAAACACGTGGATATGAAACATCGACTCTAGTCCGGATGTGCAGTCGTCCCTTTTGCTTATCATAAATAGGTTGCTTTAAAGCGTGATGACAATAGATCTCAGCAGTTCTTATTTAAATAACAAAACAACTATTGTAAATACCGATAGTAGAAACGTATCGTGCATTTCCAAGAGGAACAGTGGCCTTCTATCCGGTATCTCAAGATTTCGTTTACCCACAGTTGTTTCATCTATAAATACGCCTTCTAAATTCGTAAAGAAATCTCCTTTCGGTCGTAAAATTGAACCAACTGCGTTTCTTCGGCTTCGTCCCGAGTCTCATCGATCTCGATCACGACTCGATAAAAGAACTATTGTAGAATGCGTAATGCATTTAAAACGGTTTTACACGTTGACTCATAACTTAGTCACGTGTTTCCCGTTGCATATTTATCTATTAGCTTAGATAAATATGCAATATTCTGTTATAATACTTAAAAACATACCATAGACAAATTCAGGTCCAAGTAACACATCGCCGCACTCGATTAACTGTTGCAGCAGCGTTAATCGGTTTTGATAACCGAAATCCGAAGTAAGCAATCCCAACATTGTTTCACATTATAAACACAGATATCATCACACACAAGCGTCCGCGCAACACCGGCTCGATCAATACACTGAGCCAACCATTTTGTATTTAGAACATGTCCCGATGTTCACATGTTCCGTTTTTGGCGCGAAACGGGCAGCAGATGTGTGCGCGTGCGGCGTCTTCCGAAACCTATTACCATGGACAGGTGGTGACATGGAGTTCTTCCTTGCCCCCTCTGTGCGGGTTGGGCGACTAGTCGGCCGATCGGTCGGGTGCAAAGCGTATGCGGCAGTCACGTATACAATTCTAGAAGGGTGCGTACTATTATTTCATTCAACTTGCGTCTTAAATTGATTACTTAAATATTTTTATTAGGAAATGATTTGCTTGGGTATAAAGTAAGTAATGGTCTATTTTCCCGATGAATTGTCTAGTTACAAGTTAGGTAATTACAAGGTTAAAACTCAATTTAAATTTGACACCTGCAGCCTCATACAAATAAAATGCTCAATAATCTTATCACTAAAATAGCACTATAAAGTGACAAGTAAACATTGCATATAATATACTGCATATAGGTAGTAAATAAAAGAAAAACAACGTTAATCAATTCCAAATTCAGCAACAGATTCTTGATTACCAAGAACTCAATTTCAAAACAAAATTTATATCAAAATTAAAGAGTGGCACTCAATATTAGAGGGCAAAGCTAATTTCACTGTATATACAGACAGACTTAGTCACTGTATATACAGACAGACTTAGGGGTTGACTCGGGTCTCGATTATGCACGCATAAACAATGCATCGATTTCGGCGAGACGCCGCCGGACGCGCGGCCAAAACATAAATAACCTCGGTTCCGCACAACTATGCCGTTTCAAAACATCTCATATACCACTAGATGATCACAAGTTACCACTGTTTGTTATTGTTATTGTTTTTGTTGTAACACGTGGGCGGTGACGTGGTGACGCGGCGGCCGACGCGGGGATACTGACCGGCCTGTGGCTGGCGTCACTGAGTGCAACGCCAACGTGCAGCTAGAATAGGGAGGACGGCCCGATTGGGAATATTCTAATAAGAATAGTTACAATTTGGAAGTGGGTTCGATGGACGTGTATTTTGTTAGGTTTCGCTTTAAAATAGATATAGATGTTTTTGGAAAATTTGTTTGTTTGTTTGGGTATGCATGAGGTGCGGGGAGAGGACAATGGTGACTAAATAACTTTATCGTAGGTCTTCCCCGCTCTCAATTAAGTTGTACGCCAATAGGAAAAAATCATAATTGACGATTTAATAGCAGTTTGGTTTGCACATAAGCTTAATAAATGCGTCAGTAACCAAGGAAAACGATATATTTATTGTTTTCTAAATGTATCATATAACATATTTATATCCCTAGACGTGTAAATTAAAACTTAACTCGCTTGAGTAATTTCAATTAGGTTAACGCCGTTTGATCGTTTTTTCTCGTTACCAAGAAGTAGCAATTGTTGTGAGTTCTTACACAAAAGTAGTAGCCGAAAGGACGGAGAATGACAAAGCTAAAATTAAATTGTCGTTAATTTGATTTGAATTAGCGCGAGATGCAGTCCGTCATGGACACTGATCTGAAGAAGAACTACCTAAGAATCTGAACCTAAAACATATCGGACTGTTCTGACTAAACACCGTGTAGTGCCATTGTTTTATATCCATTTTATGGGGTACCTATTACTTTATCGAAACACTTTTCAACGAACGTATCATTACGCAGAATTTTCATTTCATCGAAAGGCATTTCTCACCGCATGCGTTGCCTTTTTTTGGTAATGACAATTGTAACCCAACCTAACCTACGTAATGAATGTTCAAGATATCCTGAAAATATTTTGGTTTCAGCAGACACTACCGTTCGACGAAATGAAATTCGATGAAATGATATAATCGATGAAGTGAAATTCGATAAAATGATGGGTTACCCATTTTATGTGATTTGAATCTGTTATCTCAAGTCTTTACACAATTATACGAGTAAACACAGTCAATATTGTAACTTGTAACCAGTTTGTTACAATTGGTTGCGTCATAGCACTCATAACTCCGCTCTGACGTGTCCCTACACTTGTATGTAAATGCTCATTACAAGACCACGCTTCCGGTGAAGATGTACTCACTCACACATTCTCGAAAAAACACTAGAGCAGTAAAAACTGGTCAATGTACGTAGTTACTAATTTATGTACAGTGTACATTAATGTCTATCAAGGTTTATAAATATCGTATGCCATAAGATGAAGATTTCAAAAATATCGATTATAAGTGTACGTGCAGTGTTGGCAACGCATAATTGCACTCTTAGGATTGAAATCTTAGGGTCTCCGCAAACGGCGTCGTAACGTAAGCGTATCGTAATACGCGCGTAGTATGAGAGTGACACGACCACGTACATCTTGCTTTTTTACGCCAGTACGCTACGACTATCGTAGTGACAATAAAAATCTCATACGATTCGCTGCAACGCCGTTTCGTGTGCGGACTTGTTTAAAGATGTACGTGGTCGTATCGCTCTCGTCCTACGCGCGTATAACGATATGCTTACGATACGACGCCGTGTGCGGAGGCTCTTAGTCCTTGTAATTGCAAATGTCTATGCGTTTCAGATACCACTTATCATCATGTGACATGTGCGCTTGTTTGCCTTCTCCATATGCCAAAGAAAAGGCTATTGGTAGAATATTACACGTTTATTTGATCTAACAGCATCCCTTGTTGTTTCTCTATTACTAAACTATGAAACGATATTTTTAATCATCTTCAGAGGTCAGAGGTACAGCGAGTTGACGCAATGAAATATAGATATTCCTCTAAAAACTTTACAAACGGAACCTACAAAAGCGTAACACTCTTTGCTTATTGGCACACGCTAGCGTACTTGTTAATTTCAAGTTTCCAACGAGTGTCTTATAAGTCCAGAAGGCTAGTTGAGTTGGAAGTGTTGGAACATAAAACACTATAGAGCTCGTCGACGAATCCGCGGTTGAACAAGTCAACAACATAGCGGGTATCGAACAGATTCCATGAACCCGACTCCGGATCTATTTCGAGCACTTATTACAAATAAGCCAATATTTGTACGGCTCATGCAGCGAGCTCACGGTCCGGCCAATTCTCCGTAGTTTTAGTTTGGAATGAATTACGATGGGATTGTGAACTGGGCTCTTCTAAATATAACTAGGGAGCCGTCCAAATTATACGCGAGGTGTTTTTCTTATAATAGACTCCCCCACTTCCCCGTGGTAAGATTTGGTGATATGTGGCGGGTAAATAAAATAAGTAACTTAAATGTTCATTTATTTTGCTTCGTGCCACTAAGAACCTAAAGGGGTTACTAATATTTTTTTTATGTAGAATCAAATTCAAAGTCATTTAATATAGACAACATACGGTCAGTTCACGTACTCGAATTAACATTATAAATAAAATAAAATAGCCATGGAAACTGCTAAATATGATAATTAAACATAGTTAAACCCCGGTTAAATAATTAACGCCTACTTATTTAACAACTATTAACTGAGCAATTAACAAGAAGTCAGATTTTTACTCCCGCCGGAATATTGATGACGCTAATTGGTTTAAGATCGTCTCCTTTTTAATTTCAGGGAGATCAATCAAGATGCATGGAGTGAGTTATGGCATTTTCATTAGGTCGTTTCATACATCTATTTATTTATTTTAGGAATAACAAACAACCATACAATATGTGTTACAATATAAATTACAACATATTACTGTAACAAAGTAACGGTTGCCAAAAGTAGTATTTAAAGTTGTTGAAAAAGAGAGATTAAGAATAAGAATGAGAGAAATCTATCCCTTTTTGTAAACTTTAGGGCCCATAAAACGAATAACGACCACTTACAACTCATTTACACAATCTGTAAACCTATTATGTTTTTATTTCTACCATCTGACTTTAAGGTTCGTACATTCTATATTATTTTTATTTTTAATGATACGACAACTCTTGCTATCAGGCTAATAAAAGTTACGATGTCGTTTATTCAACCAATTTAATTGTAATCACTAAAGAACTCTGTCAAACCCGGGCGGAATGACTGGAAGATCGTCCGCCCGCGAGCGTCCCCACCCATCATCATCATAGAAATCTGTCACAGAAAGCCAATAATAAATTTTGATGCATTTTATTTATCGTGACTTGACGCTGTCATCATGACAGGGTTCAGTGAAGGCTCAACTATTAAAGTTGTTGACCGTTGATTAAATACTCATGGAACAACATCAGTTTTGATGAGAAATCCATTAGAATCATTTCTTAACGACCCCAAAAACAATTATTATTAAAATGATCAATATTGTTTATAATATTTCTAGTTCTAACGTTTTACTATGTCGTGTCTTATAGAAACGCCAACCGTATTTGTCACTCAATCCACCGGATCCACCCTTATTTATGTTCTCAGAACGCTACGGGCTTTTTCCTTTGGCACTGGATGGTGATTGTATTTGACGGGGAAATATACGGGGTTTTTCCCATGAAGCAACATGATAACCCAAAAACCCGACTGGTAGCGCTTATCTCACTTTAATTAGTATGTAACGTAAATAGTAGAGAAACAGCAAATTTACTGAGATAAAGTCAAAGTAGAAGGGAATAAAAAATGCCAAGCCATTGAAAACTGCTGTTAAAAGCAAACAATATAACATTAACGACTGCTCTGCCTTTGAAACGGTTAATAATAAGCCGTAAATTATTTCTTTCACTCCTGGGGATGGTTCCGGCCAGTTTTAAGGAAAAATGGCGTATACAAAATGTTAGTATAGAATTTTATAGACGGTGTTAACAACATTAAACAATGCTTTTTGGGTTACTATACTACAATCTATCTCCTTTTACAATCGTAAATATAGTTACCCGAAACGGACGCGCGCATGACTCGATGTATGAATGTGAAAGAAGCGAAAGAGATTTGTCAAGATCGTAGCAGGTGGAAAGAAGTGGTCTCTGTCTACCCCTCTGGGAAACAGGCGTGATTTAATGTATGTATGTGTATATTAAGTCGAATTATGACATTATAAATGTTATAGGAAGCTTGAAAGTAGCAACATTAATAGAAAAGTTGAGAAGTAATTGGTGTGGTATGGACATGTTACGAGGTCCCTTCTGAAGGGGACATAGCTAAAAGAGTTAATGTAGATGGACAATATGGACATATGGGCCGAGAATGGCTAGGATAGATTGTTTGAAGCATGACATGTGTATAATAAGTGTGAGTACGGAGTTAACAGCGGATAAAGAGTGGGAGAAGATATATTGTGCCGACCTCACCTAGAGTGGGACAAGGGCAGGAGGATAATGAAACGTGAAAGTACGTGATATTCACGTATTTGGCTAAACTGATTTTGATCGAAGTTTGGCACACAGGTTGTCCATATTGTGGATTCATCAATATAATACTTTATATACCGGTTTTTTTTTTGAATTGGTAATTCTGTAGCTCTGCCTATGCCCTGGGAATGAAGGCATGAGTTTATGTATGTATCCCGGAAAATTTGATAGTTCCGTGGAAATAACTTTAAACAATGTGGATGAAGTCACGGTCAAAGGCTATACGTAAATTGACGTATTTCCCCAAAATGTCTGGGTTTTTCTGGGTTCCAATAAACACTTCTGTATGTACAGAAGCTTCCACCAGTTAATAGGTGCGAAGTTTTCCGCGGTAAACACGTTTCGGCCGGAATCGATTAAGCGTACTAATTTCACGCAACAAAGTATGGAGACCGCCCTCGCTCAGGAAATTCCGGGAAATAGCTAAAAGCCATCGGTGTTCTATATTAAATTAATTGCGTCGTTCATTTTAACTAACCGTGAGGTTTCGGTTTGTGGATTTTGAAGGGGAAACGTATTACTTTGTTATTAAAATGTTTTACGTGGTTACTTTATTACTTTATTATTTTAAACTAATGTTCTCGCTTATAAAACCGCGTAAAATGATAAAACTTTTATTCAGACCTGTAAGTTGACGATGTAGGTACCTTACCGAGTACATATCATTATATTTGTTTGATACAGTTTTTGTGCTGTTGCAAAATTAGAGGTTTAAATTCATTACGTTTTGTTTTTGTAAATTTAATGGTTAACGAGCTACTTTTTTACTTTAAATTGACCTTCACAAAACCAGAAACAAATAATAGATATACATAGACGTTGTTTCCAATAACATGTTGCTTTAGATTTCAGTAAACAGATCTTAAATTAATCAGATTAGATACTTAAAAATAACAGGGTTGAAAACGAATTTTCCCGAAGATCGAAACAACGTGACAGATCGATTTTTCGCCCCCGTACACCAATATTGCAAATTTCATCGAAATCATAATATTAGAGTCGTTTTCGAGAACGTGATATATGTACAAATATTCCTCGTGTAATAGTATTGGATAGGATAGGTAGGATAGGATAAACAGAACATCAGTTTCATTTTTAATTAACAAAGTAATGTGAGTAACAAATCCACTTCGCCTGTTAAGTTACTCGCAGACGAGTACTGGGTGCCAAGTAACTACGGGGAGCGAATAAGGTGGTACAGAGATATTTACAACTTCGAATAGGGTACGAGCTGGTCTAGTTAGAAACCAATTAGGTTTATAAACTAACTTCATGAACTGAATACAGTCAGCCACGTACCTACATACTTCGGTGCACTAACTTGTACGTGTTATGTCAAAGGTATTATTGCAAAACTAACCAATTATTAATTGAATAATTAATAATTATTAATTGAAACCTGTTTTCGAGATAAGAAGTATCTATCGTAATATTATGTCCTTCTCTGGGTTATAAAGTGTAACGCGTCGATCGATTTAAGCAATGGACCGTGAAGGCGGAACAAATAAACAAACAAACTAACACACACATATTTATAATGCCTTTTATATATATAGATATTAGTGTAAGCATAAAGATATCGGGAACACCTTAAAATTCCGTTACTTTTTTCCGAATTCACTTGTCCGAATTTTCATTTTTCCGAAAGCTATGTTACGCTGGAGCTATTTTAGAATAAATGCATAATTTAATTGTCATACGTAGGTTAGGTTAGGTTTGATTTATAATAGATAACAAAAAGTTAAGTCTTCTATCAAAAAATTGCGTTCGGAATTATGAAAATTCGAAATTTGATCAATTCGGAATTATGACTCTTCGGAATTATGTAGTGTACCCAAAGATATCACTGGGGATGTTTTCATTTCGTCTTTATTTATTTTATTGGAGAAACAGCTCGGGACAAGAGTACAAAAAAGACTTAGTCAACTAATTGAATTTTGTCATTACACCGCCGAAGTTAATGTCAAGAATAAACTCTTAACAGAACGTTATCACGGTTATCAGAATAACTAATGTTAATTACGACTCGAACTACGCAAACGTTGATTACGCTTTAAGTGTTGTTCGGGCCGATAAAACACCTTATCAAATTAAACGACTTTATTTACGAGTTATTTCATAAGTCTGAGAGTTAACAGTTTCAAACTGAATTCAAACTGTTTTTGTAAGCGATAAGCGTTTATAAATAGTTTC
This sequence comes from Acleris cristana, assembly GCA_948252455.1. NCBI lineage: Eukaryota > Metazoa > Arthropoda > Insecta > Lepidoptera > Tortricidae > Acleris > Acleris cristana. Next base: position 10,173,869 of record OX411790.1, read on the forward strand.
TAATCGTTCATTAAAAGTTTATTTAAAGCATTGACTTGTTATACACAGGAATTCTGGACCTTTAGACTTACGTATTTTTTAAGGAAAATGCTAAAATTATTTCATTATCCACGTTATTATCAACACTCTATCAAACAAGAAGGGGAGGGGAGTTCAGTCAGCGTGGCAAATCGCCACCCTAATATTTAACATCATACTGCAAAATTAAGCGGGCAGTGCTTGCGACCGCCGCGCTTAAATACAATTGCACATCTAAAATCATCACGACTATAGCTGCCCTTGCATTAGAACACTGCAAGTTTAAACGGCCAGTTAGGGCCGTAGTTAGTTGATGGCTTTGACGTGTCTTTTGTATAGCCGGTTAACAATGTTATGTGCGTGAGTTTAAAATTAAAATTGTTTGTTCATCAACATGCGGGTGAGGTAGATCAATACTTTGTACGACTTCAGTCAAAATCAATTTGGGTAATAAGATATTTACATTAATTAAAAATAATTACAGCAATTTTGAACTGCTGGAATGGCTAGCCTATTAGAGCTTAAAACCTGATTAAACTAATTAAAAACGCTATTTTTCTGGCGACAACACAATAACTTACTCTTAATAATACACGTTCAGTGCTAAGTACACAATTATGGGTCAACTTTAAAAGGAAAATTACAGGTTGGGCACCTAACCAAGCTGAATGCTGGGGTTATGCAAAATCCACCTTGCGCACCCTACTAGCACCCACAGTGAGGGGACGACAAGGCCAATAGAAACTTGGCGTATTGAAACATAATGTATTACTAGTTGAGGGCGCAGCGTGAGAAACGGGTACTGGGGATAATCGATGAACACAGTTTTAAAACGGCACGTGTAGAGTGGAATGCCTTAATCGATTGCAAGGTGAAGTCCGCGCTTTTTCTCTTTATGAAGTCAAGCGGCCATTATCCATCTATATACAGGGTGTTAGGCAGAAGGTTGTACAAACTTCAGGGACTAACTCTGTAGGTCATACTCATCAACTTTTATTATGGGACCAACATACAAATCGCGAAAAAAAAAACAGCTGTTCATTCATTTCGGCTGTTTAGCTCTCAAAGTTTGTATCGAACTGCTGGTTTTTTTTCGCCATTTGGATGTTGGTCCCATAATAAAAGTTGATGAGTATGACCTACAGAGTTAGTCCCTGAAGTTTGTCCAACCTTCTGCCTAACACCCTGTATATTTCAAGTGGCGTAAAACACAATAATGCTGTACGCAAATTTTTATTTAATGTCAATGCCTTATGTTTCAATTTGCGTAAAGCATCGGTATTGATATTTAAAAGAAGAAACGCACAACCGAAAGTACGAAACTTAGGGATTTGAAATTTGGAGGGAATATTCCTTGGATATCCTAGGGGTGCACTAAGAAGGGATTTTTGGAAATTCATCCCCTCAGGGGTTAAAATAGGGGGAGTAGCGGGAATTTTATTCTATGCTTAGTTATTTTGAAGATATTTTTGATCCTAGCTGTTATATTTGTTCAAATTTTCATAAATTGTCATGAATTTTTAGGATTGTTATAAAACAAAGCTAGCCTAATCCATACGTTCTATAGGTAACACCTTTAGTCTATAGACTAAATTATTTATAACCTACACTAATATTATAAAGAGGAAAGATTTGTATCTTTGTATACGAATTAAATGCAAAACAACTGGACCAATTTCAAAAATTTCTTCTCTATTAGAATGCTACATTATCTCTTAGTAACGTAGGCTATTTTATATCCCGGAAAAATTAACGGTTCACGTGGGATGACAAAAATACGAATTCTACGCGGACGAAGTCGCTGGCAGAAGCTAGTACCTGTAATATATCTTCTTAAGTAAGCGACGTATCACGTAAGTCAATTGATAAATGAGTTTCATCACATCTCCTCGTAGTTATCAAAAGGATAGAAAGACATAAATAATTTGAGATTACCAGGATATCAGTTCGATGATAGAGCTTTTCTAACGTTAAAATACACTAATATTATAAATTATTAATCAAAATAAAATATTGAACTCGATAAAATAAATCCAAAAGATAATCCGAGTCAATATCTCGATGAAAATAAGTATTACTTAGAGCGTCGTGTCTGAAACAGGGGTGCGTTAATCCAAGAGGGTTTGCAGAAAGGTGCGGCCATGAAACCATTGATTATTATTTATTTACTGTTAGGGGCGTAAACATATTATTTAAAGCTTTTTGAATAGTGCCTGAAAAAGCAATGTGATGCTGAGAGCGTGGTACGGTAAAACTTAAAAATGATGTTTATAATAATTGTAATAGTCTTACTGCCGCACTGAGAGACGTCAATTAAATTTAATGCTTGTTAATTGACGTGTTGTCTTATTCTATTGCTATAGCAAAGAAAGGGACAGCGGTAACTTTAATCAACCATTAAATTTAATTGACGTCTCTGAGTGCGGCAGTCATAAGACCATAAATAAATTCTATACAAATAGGTAAACTTACACGTTATTGTAGGGACAATCAAGATTGATCCATGTGACTTTTCATAAATACTACATTTAATACGACGCCGTACAGTAATTAAAATAATTAATCACCTATTTTTAAATACCTTGCCTTTCGAGAGTATAGTAGTGTTTGAAATTACGACAAAGGTACGGCTGTCACAGGGACAATTCTACATTGACCGAACTATAGACAAACGTTACGTCACAAAAACGTAATGTGGACAGAATAAAGGAGCCATTTAAATAAAATGACCCTAATTCTAAAAAGGTTGACGTCTCCAATTAGGTTAAAAACTAAAACAAAGCGGTTGGAAAATGCGAAACAGCGGCCCGCAACCTTCGGCACGAGTAATAAATCACTCTAACATCAGTAAACAAGATCCCGCTCGGATCCCGATGGACTTTCCTTATTACATATAGCTTGGGTATTTATAAATCAAGTTTTAGTACGGTCAACAAATTAAATTTTTAAGCCATTATAGAACCCTGCCATAATAACAGCGTTAAGTCACGAGACACAAATTACATTTAAAATAATCATTGTCTTTCTGTGACAACGGTCTATAGTGGCTCAACAATTTAAGTTGTTGAGTGTACCTACTAATGCAGCTCATTTTCAACATAACAGTCAATTAAAGTTTTATCGAGCAGTCTAGAGAGAGGTGGTAAAAGCTTGTTCGCCCAAGTTTCTCAAGAAGATGCAACCATGGAGAAGATTTTAATTTAATTATATAAAAGTGTTAAATTTAAATAACAAGCCAGTATAGTCGGTAAGTAATTCAGTTTACCTACTTTATGGATGCATTTTTAACTGTGTTTTGACTTTTAACGATGTACAGTATAGGAAAATGATTCCTTGACCACTTTGGACAATGTCAAAGTGACGTAATCAATCAAAACGTAAGATACTTTTATGATTTATTTACAGTGTCACTTTGACATATTCCAAAGTAGTCTAGGAATCAATTTCCTAGAAACAACATAACGAAAGTCGGCGCAAAGAACATACATATTGAAGGTTCTTACTAGGTTTAGTATCTTGTGTTAGCTGCGCCACTTGTAGTAAGTACACGTAAAAACACACAAATCTGATTACGGTACACACCCCTACAACGCGCACTTTCATATGTGTTACGCAATTTTAGAGCTTCTAATTAGTGGTAAAGAAGGCAAAGTGCCGTTGGCGTTAAAACGAAAAACATAATCATAACTGGAGATTAAAAAATTCTCACCAAACTCAAAGGCAGTCTTTGCTAACCGCTATTAAAGCCGAAAACTAAGCAAAAAAGCAAAGAACCAACCAACTTGTGAATTAAAAAACTAACACAGCCTTTCAGCTTTTCAGTCGCCATTTATTTCATCCGATATTGGCTTTGGGTATTTCCCGTCGAGCATTCTTTTGTAACGCGATATGAAACCGAAGAACAACTTCTTAGAGTTGAATTTTCATCACATTTAAATACATTTTCATTTCCCGATTGGAGGATGTAATACTTGACAATGGATTTTGGGACTTGCAAGTTGTTGGAATAGGATCTTGGTTTGTTTGAATGCGGTTATGACTTTTTTGCTTTGAGCTGGAAGTTGATAGGCGTCCTTGCGGAGGCGAGTCTTCTTTCATATTGGAGCTTGGAGAGATTGCACTTAAATACGTGCATACAAGTACGGATGTGTGATTGCTATTCGCGCCGTTATGAGGTAAGCGGAACTCCGGGCACAATTTTATGATTTACGTGCAGAAAATAACAAAACGTTTGATTTTTGTTGTACCTTAGAAGATTCTATGGCGTAACAAAACGTAGGTATTAAAGTTAAATATAAAGAAGGTTTGTGCCTATGTAGTTAAATTAGTAAAAAAAAATTTATCATTACTTTACTGGCAGTCCAAGCGACACTCAAATTCCACATTTATTACATAACCTTCGCCCTTTTATTTTCTTCCGTTAATCCCTCCGTAATAAAATGTTATGAAAAAAAAAGTCAGAAGTTGTATGACTGAGATGACAGCTTACTAGGGTTGACATTATTTTTAAATTATTTTTTTGGATATTTTCGTAACTCTTTGTATACTCTACATACTTCATTTTTATGTTTCCCTAGCTTCTTAATATTAATATTGCGCTGTTTTTTTGACAAATAGAAAAAAACACAGCTTCCATTTTTCTACCATAGCTTCTTAACATTAATATTGCAATGTTTTTTTACAGATAGGAAAAAAACACATGAAATCCGAAATTATCATATAACACACCGTAAGCTATCTCCGGTCACAAAAACAAGTGTAAGAGCAAGTCGTCACGCGAATCAAACGTTCGCGCGCGCGTCACGGCGCCGGGCGGGCGGGGGACGCGTGCGCTGCATTCTAATGCGTCCCGTCCCCGCATACGTCCCCCTACCACGCGCGTGCGTTGGCAAGTCGATAAAATTTATAACTACATAGTTGTAGTTGAAGCGCTATAGGTTTACGTTTACAAGTATGCATCTAAGCATACATCGTGTCCCAATAAATAGTTTCAAGCGAAAGTCCAGAGGTAAAGGACCTTAAGGGGCACCCAAATCACCCCCAAGCGATTTTGAGTAGTTTCGGAGATATTGAGCATTAAAATCTAAATTTTTGTAATTTTTCCTTATGTTCTTGTCACGAAAAATCCTTAATTTCATGTTTTATTTCAGAAGTTTTTTTTTTTCTTACATTATTAGAATCATTACGAATCAGCGAAGTTTTTTAACTCTTTTGCTAGTTTTTCTTATAATCAACTTTTTAAGCAATGACACACAGTAATGACAATAACCAACTTTACTGGCAATTTTATAACTGTTACGTAATTATGATCACAGAAGCTATCCTCGTAAGGCTCGTAATCGTTGTCAAACAAACTTTTGACTTTAATTGACCGACACAAGAATCTTTTTTAAACTAACAAATAACGTGGGTCTTACTTAACTACACAACAAGTTTATAAGAGTCAGAAAATGTAAAATAAAAAATAATAAAAAGCACCAATTTATATTTTATAATCGCACACCCATAGTTGGCGACCCCACCCACATCGCGATCCACAAGACGGTACCCTAGGTGCGCGTTTTATCACCGGCTTACCTACATATAAAAGTAAAACACAAAGCCCGTGGCACACATGACTTAATACGTAATATTACGTAGGGAGTTCACATTCACGGGTATCTTCAGTTCCCGGGAACCGGGATTTTATTTTTGTTCCTAAGAGGCCACATATGCTGCCGCTCCTATGCCCACACAAGAATAAGGATGGCTTTATGTGCTTACATGCGAAGAACGTGAGATGGAGAGTTTGCGCGCGCCTTGATTGCAGCGTCAAATTTAAATAATTGCTGTTTACTTTAAAACGACCACATTTATAAAAAATAATGGTTTGCTAGGATTAAAAAAACAATAAATACTCAACTATTGAATAAAAAACATAGTTAAATATCGTAGGGTTTTAAAGATTTAACCAAAAATATGCGAAGAAGGTGACAACAAATATTTGAAAAATAAAACTATCGAGGATTTTGTTTCTGAACGTGTTGTCATCTTTAACAGTCTTAAGAAAATATTATCACGTTCACGTTTAAATATAGAGATCCAGATCGCGGAACACCATCGACTTTATCACACGTGGCCTCTTAAAACTAGAGTTATACATGTTTCGATGTTACAAAGTTTTGAGCAGGAGTTGAAAGATGAAATTAATTCGAGGTTAATATAAAACGACCCAGTGTTTACTTCTACGGGAAATAGTGATAACCAAGTACGCATGTAAAATTACGTACGTAATTATAGTATTTTTATTGAGAAATAACGTTACCCGCATAATTATCGTTTAGATAAGGAAGTGTGACAACGTAACAGAAAACGACCAACAGATGCGTACTAATAGTAACAGAGTAATTACTGAAAGCAAATGACCGGACCCTTAAGTAACTTTAAACAAAAATCTCTAATTACATTCGTTCCACAAAAAACTTAGGCATACGACCTACGCCACGTTAAAATTAATCAAATTGTATTATTCTTACACTAAAGCTCTAGACGTTTCTATTTAACGCGAATAAAATATAACAATTAGCTAGACCTAATCTCCTAAACTACCAAGCCCCGTTAACATGTCAACCTCAATGAATAGGGTAAATCTTCAATAACTGGCCACTTGAGAAAATTTCATTTAGTTACTAGCCACCCATTTTATATACAGACGCCGTTCGTAAAGATACTTTGGCAGTAGTCCGGATAACAACTCTGGATCTAGGTATTTTAGTTTAATCGCACAAATATCATCTTTTGCTTCAAACAGATTATTGCAAAGTGGCCAGTTACTGACGGTGGCCAATAATTGACGATTTACCCTAATACAATCGAATTAACAAATGAAAAGTAATGCGACGCTCCCGGTACGCCGCGCACCTCGTAAGGAGACGATCTCCCGCTCGTCCCCTTTCCTTTGTCCCGGATTGGACGAAAAATGCGCAATAACGCCATCTACCGGCCGCTCATTATTCCCAATCGGGATTTTAAGCTTGTTTACAAGGATTCATTGACTTTAATAAAAAACTGGCCTTTCGCGTAGGTATCTCATTTTTCAAAGCTCGAAATATATGTTTTCAACTAAATGCGATTTTCATAATATCAGTATGGAAAGACCTTGAGCAGGTTTGCAATAACAACCACAAGTACTTAATCATAAGGAAAAACATAGCTAGAATTACAGACAATACACCTAATTAGTTCAGTTAAGGTAAGCGTCATTCATTTTTAATTTCATCGTCACTAACTCAGAGACGTCAATTTAATTTTTTGCTTGATTAAAGTTGCTGCTGTCACTTTCTTTGCTACAGCAATATAATAAGACAACACGTCACTAAACAAGCATTAAATTTAATTGACGTCTCTGAGTGCGGCAGTTACTCTTATAAATATAATTGTGTCAGGTAAAATTGTGCTAAACAAAAACGTTTAGGCACTAATTTGCTGTTAAAAAAATCGAAAACGATATTCAGTATTCAGTTAAACCTTTCAAAACACGCCATAAACTCAAACGACACAAAGTGCGTTCGACGCGTAAAAAAAAAACACATTTCCGTTACAAAGTAACGTAATAAAAAAAACCCGTTACCCATACCGTGATAAGGAACCGTTTACATTAGGCTCTTCAATATTCAGATTACCTTAAGCGCTATCCGGTAGACTAGGCTAAATCGGTGCACAGAAACCAATACACTAGTTGCGGATTGTAGAGGTATCCGTTGTACTAGCATCTCGAAATAGACGCATCTACTCTGTAGTACGTAGTAGGGGGGTTACGATACCCCCCCGGGGTGGGGTGGGGCGGGATGCATCGGGGCGGCCACCCTTGTACTCGGTCTATGGTTCCAGTGAAGGCGACGCTACATAAGCGCCTGAGCCTATTCAAAATTCAAATTCAAATTCAATTCTTTATTGCGTTTTACGTTCTATTCGTCATTGTCTAATTTTTGTTTCCGTTTTCTATATCACTGTTTAGTCCAAATCTTCCTTTTTCAAAAAACGAACGAAAAAGGCGTAACAAAGCAATACACAAAACGATCAGAAATAATATTGTTTAGGCAGTAACGAAAATAGGCGTACGCTCGCTTTCTATGAAATTACTTTCAAAAGAAGACTTCAGAATTTTCATAGCCAAGGAAAACAAAAGAAAAAACAGCCTTATAGCAATAATTTTTTGGCCTTTGTGTTGGGCGCCACCCACTCGAAAAGAGAAGTATATAGTCCCTATATCACAAACAAAACGTTTACAAGCTAAAGTCTGTTCCTATTCAGACCGTCAATGACAATAAAAGGAATTCTGACTGTAATTAGATAGATTCTTTAGATAGAGGATGAAATAGTAATAAGAATAATGTTACCTCTAATTAGTTTATTAAAAAGGTTGAATCATCATCGTACCAATCAAATCTATCAAAACATCACTAAATTTTCAATATCAAAAATAGTTCGAAAAAAAAACTTTATGACAAGAATCTGTCAGTCTAATTGGATTTTTTACGGAAAGTGCTTTTTATCAAAAAATAGAATAATAAATAGAGATTACTACCTCAAAATGGACATGAAGACAATGATTAAGTGCATAAATAAATAATATGACCGTGCTAAAACTTCAAACGTATGTGATTATGGAGTAACAATGGTTTTATTTGTTTATATGAGTGACGGAACGAAACGTCCCGACAATATCATAATGTCAACAATATAAAAACAATTAAGAATGAAAGCCCTATAGTTCATATTAGCGCTTATGCCAACCCGCTGTCAAACGCGGCGCCTCCATGTATTAGTGGTAAGTGTGCGGGTCGATAGATGGCGCTACGCGATCAAATTGGCATATTGAGACGCGATTCAGCGGCGATGCGAACGGAACTATTTCCGTAGTGCTTGTAAGATCTCAGCGGAATGTAGGTGATTAACATTTTGATACATCTATGCATAATCTTTTAAAACACAGAAGTTGTTTAAATAACGATATGCAAGCTAATGCAAAGTAAAATAAACTGAAAGAAACTATTTTTATAGGTCTCTTAAATATCTTAATTAGCGATTACTGGGAATTTATTATTTCGGGATCTTAAATTTTGAACACAATTTTACTAAAGTTTTTTTTAGAATGTATCTCATAAAAAATCAGACGGACACAGAAATCCTGAAAAGCATTTCATTTTCGGGCAGACTTATAGAAATTTTCGTAACCTTCTCTAGAACCGTCTCGTTACCACGTCTCAAGTCTTCCGAGCATCCTTTGCCACTTGGCGAGAATCTCCAAACTTAACCGTTAAGAATATCTTGCACTTCTTCTGAATAAACGTTAACTAACAGAGCTACCAATAAAGTTACAGACGCAGCGTTAATAGTTAACTTTTAAGTAGTTCTATATATAAGGAAGTTTAGTTTATATAATCTAGTAACATTCATGGCCCAAGTTTGAAATAGCTCGCATTAGCTGAACCAACAAACTGTCGGAAACAACCGCACAGAGCGAAAGCCCATAAAAGCTGTTTAAAAGGTTGTAAAAAAAGAATCAAACCGTATTAAAATGATCGTGCGATTTTTAGATAACATCGTGGATCTTTCAATTTCCCGGCGCTTCTTGGCGATCGCAGCGGAAAGAAGGCATTGTGTCAGTGGAAATCGCATTTTGTTTTAACATTTCATCATCCGCTGGCCGCGCCAACTATTTCGATTCTTAATACCTCACTGTTTATTGAAATATGGAAAAAAAAATAACAGTTGTTTTTTTTTTTCATTTATTATGCCAAGGACATACACATTGAAAAAACATTAAGCATAGTTTCGCCAAACTGCAAAGCAGGCACATCCCGGGAAGTTCCCGGTGCAATTACCCGGTAAAATTAAAAATAATATCGTTTTCATAATAAGGTGGCACACCGAAGTTGACACAAACTATCACTAATGTTCTGGTAAAACCAATAAAAGGATAAGCAATAATAACGAAATTGACGAACACATCGTGAGATTAAATGGCAATTAATAGTGTTATATATTTGTTCACAACGTAAGCAAATGGGGTTCCCTTCATCTGGCATAACTTTTTTTGGCATAATCATCATTTGGCATACAGTTTTTTTTCTGAAACCGTATGCTTTTCAGGATTATTTAAAATATCATTGCATAGAACCCATTAGGTTACGTTAGGTTTATTTTATAACAATCCTGAAAAGTATACGCTTTCAGAAAAAAAAACTATGCCAAAAATTGTTATGCCAGATGAATGCTACCCAAGCAAATGCATCACTTTACTGACGTTTCAGCGAAGCTCAAAATGACAAAGGACATGTTGAAACGTAACAAGAGAAACAGGACATTTTGATGAAACATCTGTTGCTAGGGGAAGCGGGAATTTAAAAGGCGGATGGGAAAATGCCCCGAGGGTAACGGGGTAAGCCGACGTTGATTTTTTCTAAGTTTACTTTACCATCCTATTACCCATTCACAGCATGAAAATAGTTAAAAGGTCATCAAAATTTTCTGACAACGTTAAATAATCCGAGTCAAAACTTTTAAGAGTGACAGGAAATAAAAAGTCACCGCAGATAAAGCAGAAATTGTTATTAAATTAATACAAGTTCCTCTCAGAGGTTTGTTCGGAGCGTCGTCACAAGCGGAGCGGGAGCGGAAGAGGTTAACTGGGGCGGGTAGAATAATTTATGTAGATTATATCCTCGGGGTCGAGCTTGAGAGCAAATCCAACCCTTGTATTACCTACAAACTGCTCTTTAAACTTAGTTGCTATGATGGAATTATAGTAAGATGTAGTTAACGAGATCCTTAGACTTGATGAAAACGTAGCTAAGTGTTTGCTGGCAGATGGATACATCAGATAAGCCAGGAAGGGGATAGATGTAGACTCGTAGACACTCGAGCAAAACTATGCCAATTTATCAATTGATACCAGTTAATTTTCTACTTTGTTAGTTTACATTAATGTTTTCTATCACACATTAAATTAAATAGATATAAAAACCCCCACCTAATTGTGACCGCTACTTTAGGCTACTCTGTAATAGCTGATGACAGTGATGACTTTTATTTAAACAAGCCAACTGATATTCATCAAACCTAACATTAAAACGAGCTTTCTATAAAAAAAAACCGAACAAATTAGTTTATTCGTTTGGGAATTACTCTGCCACAGACAGATTCACACGTAAAATATAACACTCTTAATGTGTCATGGTTACAACGGTAGCTTAATCGTAGTTCGTACTAAATAATTAAGAGATAAATCAGCTGACGTTTTAGAAACCTTTATCATTTGATTTCATTTGATACGTGTATATAAGAATGTTAAAAATTGACCAAACACGTTTAGAAAGTACCCGCTTCACGCTTAGGGTGCGGCTCCACTGAGGCGGAGACGAGCGGAGCGGAGCGGAGCTGTGCCAATATTTACCAATAGAAGTCGCATGCGGTCACGTCGAGCGCGCCTTGCGCACGTTAGTTTAGATTCTATTGGTTGATATTGGCACAGCTTCGCTCCACTCCGCTCATCTCCGCCTCAGTAGAGCCGCACCCTTATACTGAATACCATAGCGGTATTCTTTTTGGCCCGATTTCGTCGAATCCAAACGAAAAGATCCCGGCGAACACTTAAGTTATCAAGGCGATTAATAACGTCTAGCAACTCCGAATACAGACACAATTATTTACCAGCTTTAACGGAAATTAAAGTGAGTATTAAAATTGTTTGTAAGTATTAAGGGACGCATTAACTAAATGAGAAAGTCAATAACTTTACATCTTGATCTTGGAATTCATCTTGACTAACATTTAGATGAGAAAGAATAAAAATACAATGTTTAGACGCTTTAGACTAAACTGTTTATCGGAAAAGGTCCAGTCAATCACTTTAATTGTTGAACCAGTAATATAGAACCCTGTCGCAGAAAATTGGTGGTTAAATTTGTTGTAATTTCCTTCTTGTGACTTGACGATGTCATTATGTTAAGGTCGTATTGTGGCTGAAGAATTCAAGTTTTTGACTGTACCTACTATTTTAGTTTTGTTTGTTAAGTTTTGTATTAAGTAGGTATGTGGTAAATGTGGTAGGTAATACATTATTTTTCTTTGTTTCTTCTTTTCTTTTGACCTAAAAGCGCTAACCTAAAAACTAAAACCCTCTAGTTTTAGTTCAGTAACCACATAAAAACATACGTAACAAGCCACATAACATAAGGCTAAGAATGCCATAGTCACTAGGGGATTCGAATCATCACTTCATATTCTAGCTTGTATTTCAGATTCCTCTAAAAATATTGAATAAGCAATGCCGTACATATACATTTATTAACCTATCTTCAACCTTAACCTCAATTCGAGACGTTCCAAAGAACTCATTTATTCATAAAAAATACATTAATAATTTCTATTATAACTTCAGAGCAAGCGTTTGACCTGATTCAGATAAGAGTGGCTATGTAATTGGCGTCCAAACTGCGAATTTCTCCAAAGTATGAATTCGTCCAGCCAGGATTGAACAGTCGGCACCCATTCAAAAGGAATGCCAACTGGAGCGTCCATCAGAATAGCAGTTCCAGAATGCAGGACAGTTAGCGTTACTTGCATTGTGATTTGAACCAGTGAAATGGTTCATTTTGATTCCAGTGCATCTGAAACGGTGCTTTGTTTTGGAGACAACCGGTGTTAATTACTAGCTGTGAATCACTATGTGATGTGATACAAGCATGCGTTTCACACAGGAATACCAGCATGAGTTAAAATTGCAGAGTTACGAGCATGTTCCAAAAAAAAACGCTTAGATAGTTATATGTCTGTCTGTGAGAAGTGACAGGAATTAAGATAAAATTTAGATTTCATGAGGTAGGTACCTGCTTAATTGATAAATATTATCATAGTGTTTTATTTAGCATGAGCCGGAACTTATTATTCGAAAAAATATTGTGTAAAAGTAAAGAATACTGTCAGACGGACGGACATCGAGAATAAAGTATAAAAGTGGCCAATTGACTAAACAAATTATTTAATTTCAATTCAATTTTCATACATTCATTATTCCTATTCTACAAACCCTAATTTTGAACTTGAATTCGAAAAAGTAAGTGTAGCTCAAACTATATATGGAGCAGTCCTACGTTAATGGAGTAACTCAATAAGTAAATCTATAGCCTCATAGACAACGCACAGCCCAACCGCTATTCCAGATTCGGAGGAAATAATCCTTTTTTACCCTACAGGTGCACCAAAATTCAACCCCCACTGGAATATTTGGGCGAGGAAACAAATTTTACACGTATCCGGCCTTCTCTATTCAGAGATTAAATCAACACTAGAGTCATCGAATCGTTTCTGGAATTAGGGTTACCATCTATCGAGTGGATACCGGTATAATCCGGTTTAGAGACCGCGGTTATCGGTAAACAACCACAAATGAAATCGCTCGGGATTCGCAAATTGTTTTGGAGTGGGAAAGAGATGCTCATTTTAACATTTGCAACAAAGAAGAGTGTTATGTAATTGACGCCTTTATTTATCTGTGTGCGCCAGAGTTGACTGTCGGCGTGTGTGACAAAACCTCCCGATGTCGCAAACGGACAGTAAGGGTTCTAGCCTGCCAAATGCGACTTTTGTTTACGTAGGAATGTAATCCTGTGGAGCAAACATTGTGCATTGCATTGGTTGAAACATGGCAAGGCGCGAGAACAGCAGTCCCTATGCTGCCTGGGTAGTGATTCTTTCAAAAGCAAAGGTGAGCGAACGCAGGAGTGAATGTCCAAGCGGCGAGTTTAAGTAGTCCCGTCAAAGCGAACAAAACACATTTCAGCGCGTGTATTCAATTTGGCAGCATGGCTTCTCGAACGTATAAGGCTGCCTAATTGAAAATGCACGCGCTAATATGTGTTTTGCTCGCTCTGACGGGGCTACTTAAACTCGCCGCTTGGACATTCACTCCTGCATTCGCTCATCTTTGCTTTTGAGAGAATCACTACCCTGGAAGCCCTAGAGGTAGAGACCACTGAGGGCGTTTTAGTAAGTAGATATTATTTATTATTATTATTTATTTAAGAGCGTATAATGTCCCACTGCTGGGCAAAGGCCTCCCTCCCTTCTTTTCACGTAGCCCCATCTTGGGCAGTCTCCTACCAGTACCGATTGAAGGCAATCAAGCTAATCTACCAAAAATTGCTTCTCCCACAGAGCTCTTCTAGCGGAGAACACAATCCACCCCGAAAAAGCAAGATATGTTCTCTTTGTATTTAAATTTACAAAAACTCGACTTATGAAAATTCAGTGATTCATTACAATTAGCAATAATTATTTAGCGGCGATCAAAACCCGACCTACATCCGAACAGCACAAATACCATTACACGACGAACCGCAATTGGCTCGACCTTGAGAACGCGATAATACTTTGAATAAACGAGTGACAAAGTCAACATTTTACCGGTTTGTGAAGTATTATATATTTAAATATATTTTCACTACCTTTTTCCTCGTCTTCGTCCGCTTTAGAACAGTTATCGTTTCCTTCTTGAAAACTATGAAATGCGAATGAATGAGGGTCTACCGAATCCTTGTCACACACAACATCACATTTTTAATTTTGAAGTAAAATATTTCAGGTCATACAATTCGCTGCTTATTCGATGCTACTTAACGTGTAACTTGTTTCGTATTAACATAAATAATTAATTTAATAATTTGGTGTACCTATTATTTTCCATTTAGTATAGTTACGAGTAAACACAATACAACTTATTCTCATGGGCCTTTACATAATTAAATACATGACTTACATCGTTCTAATAGAAAGGATTTTGGGCATACGATTATTAGCTCCTTAGCATTAAACATTAAAGTACCGAAGCCTCATCAATATCGAATTCAACCATAAAAACTCCATAGAAACACGATACATAAATCAATACAAACCACCCACAGCAAAATACAAGGTCCCCAAAACCGGCATCGCATAATCTGCCAATAAAAGCAAGCACCTTTTTCACAGCCCTGAGAAATGTATCCAGAACTAACCCGATACATAACTCATACAGCCCCCCCCCCCCCCCAACCCTAGCGGACCCCAGGACGTTTACGATTCGCCGGGCGTAAAACTTGTAAACTGTAATAGGATCCTTATTTTGATAGTATCTTGGTTAATTAAGAGGTCAAAATGCTTGGGAAATGACAACATTTGGTACGAATATTCCAGAATCATCTAGACCATTCTATTAATTACAATCAATTTGTATTGTAATGTCATGAATGCCTTAAATACTACCCGAGCGCCGATGATTTTAGACTTAGACGACGCATGAGGGGTTTAAGGAATAATTAGTAAAGTAAGTAATAATTTAAAAAGCTAATAACTATCTCTTGTAATTCATGAATAAATTACTTTATAAATTGATATCACAAATAAGTATGTATACAAACTACCTCCATACCTACCATATTCTATAAATCTAGAAATATTTCTAATCTTCACAGGATACAAAAAATGCTTAAAAATATCTTTTTTTTTTAATTCTTTCCAACCCGATGCATCACAGTTAAATGTGGTTACTTTTCTCTTTGCTAAAAGAGGAAAACCGTTTTCGGCTTCCCGTGCAATTTGCCGAAACAGACGTAAAAATAGAACAAATGCTCTCTGATACCAGTCCTTGTCACGAGCAGGTCTAGCCAATTCTAAATCATTCAACATGGAATGGCTCTAATAGTCTCATCTCACGTCTGACTACCTCGCCGGAGAGAGACGGCAATACCGTACGCTAATAGTTTTTTGAAGTATAAATCAAACTGAAAACGGTATTAGAAAATAAATAAACAAGTCTAGGAAATGAAATCGGGAAACTGGAATAAATCTGTGGATAGAGGCAGATTGCTTTGAAAATGTATTTGATGGGAAATCACAAAAAATCAACAATGTTTGCGGTTTTGCTTTTTTTTTAATTCGCTTTGCAGGAACACCGTTTAAATTTCAGGCGCGTGTCGCCTGTTTTCATTCTGTATTTAGGATTTATTTGAGCTTACGTCAGCCTTTGTTTGCGAGTCTACTGCGTGGCACTAACGTGTGTTATGTTCCGTTTACATGCAAATTCTTCCGCAACAAATAGTTATTTTAAATTACTTTTACTTGTGCATAAACTCATCAACATAATTTAATTTCCTGACAACAGTGTGGTAAAATTGAGATTCTATTAATCGTTTAAAATACAAATAATAAACTAATTAATGCCCTAAATAAAGGCTGTTCGACGTTACTAAAGAAATCAAAATCAAGAAAATAGTACTAGTCCATGCCAAAGACAAATAAATACTAGGTTCACATAAACGCAGAGAGAAGCTTGCTTGATTCAGATTGTAAAAAATCACAAAAGCGCTATGTTGACTCAGGTTTTTTTCCCCTGACGACGCGATACCCATAGATGCATAGTACATTGAAAGTGCAATGAAAACGGGCCACGGTGTATGTAAATTTGTACGTACCATGACCCGTTCTCATTGGTCTGAAGTGTATGGGGGTACGAGTATGCATAGAGCGCGTATCATAGCACTGTCTAGGAAATGCCGTACAGTTTCAATTTTACGTTTTTTGCCTTTTTATTTTTAACTCAACGTTCGATTCTCGACCCCTGAAGCCCGGTGGCAGATATGTACAGTCAGTATCCGAAATATCTACGTGTTAAGATTTAGGGCCTGTTTCACAATCGGCAAGTAAATATATGTGCTAGTTAAAGTTAGCTCTCTCCTTGTCTATGTTCAAGTGTAAGAAAAGGAAAGGGCTAAATTTATCTGTCAGATATGCTTTACTTGACGATAGTGAAACAGGCCCTTAGTGTTTTAAATACGTCATAAGAGGACATTGCATAATTAATACTACACCGCCAAGAGCCATACTCTTGAATAAGAACTTACTGTTAATAACAATTAGCAGTAAGAAATATCACTTTAACCCAAAAAATAATCGCATTGTAAATTAATTAAGCATATAACACATACTTTAGACTGGATCAACTCAACGTCTTACATTTATTAAAACATCACAGATTGTTTTGCATTTAATAAATATCATAGATGCATTTTTACTCAAGTTTATCTTATACCTGGCACAAACAAGTTGCTTTTACATTATTTATCCCCACTGCATCTTCTACAATCGCATCCAACAAGCTTTCGTCTGATTCAATATTCTCCAAACTGTACCACACGTGAAGGAGCAGCGAAACAGAATGGGAACCAATTAAACGAGAGCTCCCGGCGCAAACACAATAAACTACTCGGTTCGGTATAATTAAACCTGCCGGGGTCACCATACGCTGGCTAATAAAATTATTATGCGATTTAGCGGGAGCCGATCGCGGCGCTCGTGACACCGCAATGTTTCGTCTCGTTCGATAATTCCGGTGATTTCGCACTTTTAGCTCGTCTGCGGCTAGCGGCGGACCGCTAGAGGTAACTATCTCATAGGCTGTATGTACATGAAACTCCGTTAACTGTATGACATGATATACAACAAGATACCCCCAGAAATCAAAAATGCACCGAATATGAGGAGTTTTGTTAGTAAATTAAAGACTAAACTAGTATCTGACGCATATTATACTATCGATGACTTTCTCAACGGCTAAATAGACTACTTACTGGTTCGCTGCCCAAAAAAAATACTCTATATACCTATTGAATTACATATTGACATTTTGTATTGATAATTTAATTTAATATTTCTAGAATTTGTTGTAAAATTATTGTGTTTTGAACTTTTGACATGTAAAACTATGTTTTATCAAGGAATAAATAAATAAATAAATAAATAAATAAAATATGTATGAGAGCTTTCTTTTTAGTGTCCGTACCAAAAGGGAGCCCAACGGCAGCCTATTAATATGCCTGCCTACGCTGCCTTAAAGAGCTAACTTTAAAGAGCTGTGTATATTTTTAACCAAGTCGCTATCTATTACAGATAGCGAGTTGTTTTTTTTTCTTCAGAATATGTGTTATAACCGCGGATTTACAGACAATTTAAAAAAAGGGGAAATAATAAACGGGGTACAAGAAACGTTTCTTTCTCAAAGTATTTTTATTTTTGTTGTATCGTAAAAACGCTAAGACATACAAGCGTCTTTGGTATGATGAAGTACAGTACAAACCGTCAAGAAAAACAACAAATGCAGAAAAATGGTCGAGTGTGAAATCGAATTCAAATTGGATTATAATAATACCTACTGTGCGGCGGTACGGAACCCTCGGTGCGCGATTCCGACTCGCACTTGACCGGTTTTTAGAAACTAACATTACTTACTAACATTAAATTTTAAATCCTTAGAATAATTCCTGTGCTGTAGGAAGTTACAAGTTCTGATTACACACCGAAATATTGCATTGTTCACGAATTTCAATAACGGCAACTGGAAAATTGCAACTGGAATATTTGAACATAATGAAATAAAAGCTTGTCAAAACACCTCTTAATTACCCTAGCTAGAGTCAATCCGTCCCTTTGTCTGTACACAAATTGCTTCAGCCTAGATTTTTTGCGGTGAACCTTGTGTTGATTCTGCCCGCCGAGTTTTGTGGCTGGCTGTCGAAATAGGAACGTAAATGAGCAATTATTTTCATTATTCATTTTTGCGGCTTCTATTAAAAGATTTAACAAGAAATTAAAACAAACTACACGTGCTCAACTTAATGACTCTTTAGCATCACAGAAAATAACGCAGGATCTAAAGCTAAGCTCTTTAAAATACGGTTAATGCAATAATAAGTAAACAGTATTATAAAATGCTACAGGGCATTATGAAATTTCTCAAAGGTATAAATAAGTTTCTGTCAAAAAAAATTTTTTTAGGACAAGCTTTTGTTGCCGACTGTACTATTTTTTTTTGCAAATTCCTTATCTGCTTATCAAGACCAAACTAATGAGCCCCAACACGGTGGGTATACGTTAAATATAGCCGAGATCCTGTCTCCACCTTCCGACTCCATCATCAGATCAGCTCTTAGATATCATAATATTGCATTGTCATCGAGTTTACAGACGTGGTCCAAATTTCAGCCCATTCCATTAACGGTAACTGGTACAAAATTGACTTGCAAATTTTGACGGACAACTTACAAACATTCGGACAGTTCGAATGAAATAAAAACTTGTAAAAAAACACACTAATTAGGAACTAATAAACAATTGTAACTAGTAATCAGACTTTAATCTTTGCCTGGCCACGCGTTCAATGCCAAGCCGCGTAATTTCCATACAAAATAGACCCGAGAACACTATTCTTGGCACTGATGATGTGTTAAGTAGTTCGGTGCCGTAGTTCGCGATTTACGTAAACAATTGACGCTAAATGGAGTTCTTTATTAAGCCCTTCGCAAGCTTACCGCAATAATGCAACCGGGTGGTTTGCTTTATCGCAAATCCGGTAATTAACCGGTCCGGCTTGCCCATTATCATTCTGTTAGCGAGTGCGAATACTTCTAGCTCACTTCATTTGGCTAGTTAGACTGGCATAACTGTTTTGTTAGTTAGGGGAATGAGGTCTTAAACCTATAAATTTAACATATCTTTAGATAGTATAAAACAAAGTCGCTTTCAGCCGTCTGTCGCTCTGTATTTAGCTTACATTTATCAAAGTACCCAACGGATTTTAATGGGGTTTTCCTCAATAGATAGTTCATGTGGCTTATATCACACAAACCGAAGCGAGGGCGGGTCGCTAGTCACTAGTCTGATATAATTTTGCCTATCAGTATATAACAGCAGATCGGCTAGCACAAGTTGTATTTTGTCGCTTGTCGCTCAGCTCGTCTCTATCGTTACAGACTAGTTCAAAAGCGATCCGAGCTACTAACAATTCGCGGACAACATGTGCAAACTCTCCAGGATACTAATCACTTACAGATGTATAACTAATTTAACGGCATCGTTTTTGTGATAAGTTCGTATTTATGTTGCTCCTCAGTTACCTTATCGATGTATACTGAAGCTTACTGAGAAAAAAGATCAATACAAACTTATCCCACAAAAAACGCTGTCGTTTATTATGTACAGTGAACCAATTTGATTTCTAGGCCACTTTGGACTATGTTAAAGTGACGTTGTCAACCAAAACGTAAGAGACTTCCTATGATTTGGTTTACAACGTCACGTTGACAAAGTCCATAGTGGCCTAGGAATCAAATTGGTTGACTGTACTACATCCGTATTTACCACGGAATGACTAAATAAATCACCCCCTAAAATTCAACAAAAATACCCACCACAAAACTTACCACTTCTAAGTTTACAATATAAACTTGATTTCTACCCTTTGTTATTTATCTTAAGTGTAACATAACGATTTAAACACTTTTTGTTTACGACGATTGTCGTGATTTCCACGAATCAATTTGCCCCCCCTTTGAGTCACGTGCGTGTGTCGCCGCGGTCCGAATCACGTTTGCAACTAACGAACACCCTGATGGCATTTTCGTTTGTTTCCCGGACCTTCGCAACGAGAGAACCCCCTACAGTGTCTATTTTGAATGGGAATTTGGGAGTGCGGCCCTGGGATGTGTTACAAATAAACAGGTTACTAACTGAATTTGCGAGAAAACGTATAGCTAAAGTGTTGCAGGGGACTAGGGAGGCAGTCATCGAATGTAGTGGTGAAGTATATCCAACAATCACAAATTTGGTGCAATTGATGTTGCTTTTATTGTTAGTTGCGATAGTTACTTATTTGAAAACAACAACATCGTAGCGATTCAGCTATAGATGTCGTTGTACTCTATAATCTACATGTTTCTAACATATTTACAACAGGGAAGTTTTCTTAGTTAATGCTTGAACGATAACCAAGATTAAAATAGTTTGTTTAGATAAATTTGTTCTTCATTATAAGTTCTTAAACCTTCCTTAAAAAAATGGTGAAAACGGCATCAAAATCAATTTCTAATTTCTGTGATTAGCGCGAACATATACCCAGACATTAATTTATATTATCTTATGCTGTTATAAATTGATGTTTTAGAATAGATGTAACATTTAAGCAGATTCATTTGTGTGAGATTATCCCACGTATTTATTTTTACCGACAGCCCAAACATACACACGATATAGATACTGGAA